>OZ022240.1:14109719-14329719 GCA_963978895.1 Erpobdella octoculata | reverse complement strand
GATTGATTTTGACACTGAAGTCAAACGAATTAAAACTGTGTTGGTTAATAATAATTATTCCAACTCAATGGTGGATGATACTATCCGTATTTGTTGATAGCAAGCACAACAATTGTACTTCTAAAAAACAGCCGCAGAAGTCCCTGATACCGTTGTTTTATTGTGCACAGATGCATGATAATTATAGAAGAGACGAAGACTCCATCAGGAATTTGATTCATAGCCACGTACGGGTTTCTAATCCAATCTCACAACACCTGCAGCTTCACATCTACTACTCGAACAAAAAAACGCTTCAACTGGTTTTTTCTAATAACTCTAGAAAAACTATTCAATTACAGAAAACTAATGTTGTCTACAAATTTACATGTCCACAATCACAACTCCTGAAACATACATAGGACATACGCGTACTAGCCTCTCAAGGCGTCTAACGATGCATACCCAAGGAGGAAGTATTTGTTCACATTTTGTTACTGCTCATGGACACAAACCCAACAAAAAAACACTGAATGAAAATACCGAAATAATTGTTCAAGATACCGATCCTGTTAGATTAAAAATTAAAGAAGCTTTACTGATATCTCAAGAACGACCCTCTATAAATATGCAATATAATAATTTTGACAGAACCCTATTGCTCCAATATCAGTCATACCCCTCTGCTATGGCTACTACATCTCGTGGCGTCTCAACATTGGTCGTCGGTGGTTTTCGTTGTCGTGGTGACAGATCTGTCGACCCTCCAGTTTCCACTGATTTCGCGATGGATGATTCGCAGGATATAAATGTAAACATCAGTTCGACTTTAGTAACTGATGGCAAAGAACTTCCGGCTTGTGTTGTTGACGGATCTGTTCGTCCCATCCTTTCTTCACATTCAGTAGCTAAGAGTGCCTTGGAGTTGAATAGTACTTTAAATGATGACGTTTCTGGTTTTTCTTCTTGGAGTGAAGATCTCATTTCGGCTTGTCTTGCAAGTGATAACACACGGGATAATGACACGACCTCTAACGAAACATTGATGAACAGTGTCGATGAGGGTTTGTCGTGTCGGGACAAGTCTCCTGTTTCCACCTGTTGTGGGACTCATTGTGCCCAGGATGTCAGTGATACATCTAGTAAAACCTCAACAGAAGAACCTAATAAATTCGCATTGTCTGATGTTGCAACACGATGCATTCCTGATTCTCCTTTGAATACTAACTCTCTCATCTCGGGTCAACATGGGACGGATTGCACACAAAGTACTGACATGATCGCGGATCAAACATTATCGGACGAGGACGAATTTGTGATGTGTAGCAATGAACCTGTTGATCCACTCTGTTTATTGTGTGACTGATGGCGCCCATGGCATCAACAGTGACCTCAGTGGAAATCCTGAAGGGGACCAATGTGAATTCCCGCCGGGAGATGACAAACCCGTTGAATTGCCTATTCTACTTTATAGTGGTAATATAACAATAAGAAGAAAAAAATAAAATAACATGTTCATGTTTGTAATTTTACATTGTATTCTTCTATAAGCAAATTACGACCATAGCCATATTCTTGTACATACTATTTTATTTTTAAATTATTTGAACTTTCTTAATACATATTTCTATTATTTTTATCTCAGTTCATTTTACGATATTCTAATATCTAGGGTAGGTACGCTCTACCTGGTTTTATTGTTTATTTCATTGTATCGTTTCTTGCGTCGACGTTTGGTTTAAATTTTAAATGGGCTCTGAGGATGACAATATTAGTCGAAACGGTCCGTTAGCCCGAGTTGAATCAAAGAATGTATGTAGTTTGAAAAATTTAGAATGTCTGTCTAAAAAAATAATAAACGCAAAATGGTCTATTGTCTTTAATAGCGCGTGCCTGAAAGAAAATATATATATATACATATATATATATATATACATACATATATATATACATACATATATATATATACAGATATATATATATATATATATATATATACAGATATATATATATATATACAGATATATATATATATATATATATATATATATATACATATATATATATATATATACATATATATATATATATATATACATATATATATATATATATATATATATATATTATATACATGTACATATATATATACATTGAGCATATGTCAACGGAAGAGCTGTCAAAGAGAGTCATTGCTGCTCCAACAAACGCACAGACACTAGAAATGAATCGACGAATAATTGAATTAATCCATGGCGATGCACAAATTTACTATAGCGCTGATTCATTAGTTAGCGAGGACCCAAATGATACTCTCAATTTTCCAGTTGAATTTCTTAATGAACAGACCCCTTCAGGAATGCCTCCTCATGCTTTGCTATTGAAAAAAGGAGTCATCATAATGCTGTTAAGAAATCTTAATCCGAAAAAGGGCATGTGTAATGGAACACGTTTAGTGATTGAAGAGCTCGCGCAAAATTGCATCAAAGCAAAAATTATCTCTGAATGCAATAAGGGAGATTCCGTTCTTATTCCTCGCATTGATTTAGCTCCATCAGAAACCACTCTTCCATTCATTTTAAAACGAAGGCAATTTCCGATCATACCAGTTTACGCAATCACGATGAACAAAAGTCAAGGGCAATCATTCGACCACGTAGGAATTCAATTAGAAACAGCAGTATTTTCTCACGGACAACTGTATGTCACTCTCTCTCTATCAAGAAATTCCCGTCAAGTTAAAGTACATATTGAACCAAATCCACAGCAAGGACCACTTCTCAACGATGGCCGTCAATTCACAAGAAATGTCGTGTATACTGAAATTCTTTAATAATAATAACTAATTATTGCACACTTTAATTTTCACATCCTTTGAATTTATATGAAATACGTTAGTAAATTAAAAATTTAAACCCAATAAAAGATTTAATTAAATTTGCTTATATATAAATTTTTTTATGGTTATCAAATGTCATTTTGTTTTTGTTGACTATTTTTATAATAACGGGCGCCGTATTTTAAAACTTCCGTCATTTTTGACGGGCTATCTCTAGTATATATATGTAGAAGTCTTCCAAGTAATGAGATAATAAAAGTTTGTATTAAATATTTACAGATCTTTGATGTCAGCAATTCAATCTTTCCTTTTTGATGTTTTAACACTCCAGATTATATTTAGCTGCTTTCTTCTATTCTTGTTCTACGTCTGTTTGCTTTTTTTGAAATGTCTCACAAGGATCTTAGCAAAGTATCAATTACCAGAATTGAGAGCTCTTACAGAAGATGGTATCAAACCTCTAGTCGTCGGTTTTTTCCATCCTTACTGTAATGCGGGTGGAGGAGGAGAGAGAGTCTTGTGGAGCTCCATCAGAGCCCTCCAGCTGAGGTACTATTAATAATGATTTTGTGTTACTTCAAGAAAACATTAAATTTGGATTTAGATTATATGTTATTCATTTTTTTATATCAATTTCAAAGGTATAGCCATATACGATGTGTGGTATATACAGGTGATACTGAAGCAACTCGAGAAGAGATTATTCAAAGGGCTCAGGAAAGATTCAATATACATCTTCTAAGAACAGATGCTCTCAGCTTGACATTTATTTACCTGCAAAACAGAAAGCTAGTAGAAGCTCAGACCTATCCCAGGTTAACACTTCTGGGTCAGAGTTTGGGGTCAATTCTTCTGGGTTTTGAAGCGATGTTTCGCCTTATTCCTGACATTTACATAGATTCCATGGGATACGCATTTACATTTCCACTCTTTAAATATCTAGCTGGATGCAAAGTTGCCTGTTATGTACATTATCCTACTATTAGTTCGGACATGCTTCAAGCAGTTAGTAGAAAATGTTATTTTCTTCGTTTTTATTTTTTTATTTTTGTGGTTTAATATAAATACTTATCAGGTTGCGGATGGAGTTGATGCTCATAACAATGCTACTCTTATATCCCAAAGCTCTCTTCTCACTACTGTTAAATATTGGTATGCTTTTCTGATGTCATATATCAAAATTTAAGTTTTAGCAATTTATTTTTAGCTTATTGTTTACTATTTGATTTGGGTTAAGCTTATAAAAAATTTGAGCCATAGTTATTTAGCCTAAAATTATATTTTTTCTGGAAATTGGCAAAAATGTTTTTAGAACAAAATAATCAGATTATTTTTATTGCCTTTAAGGTACTACTTTAAATCTATATCTACAAATTTCATTACAAGAACTATTATCTATCCAATGTTGTTTTAACAATTTATCTCCTGCATTAACTCTTCATCATCATCATCATTATTTATATTTGAAACGTCCCTATTCCACTCTAGGCTAGGGTTGGTCGTTTTTTTCCATATCAAGCCCCTCCCCAAGTCACGATTCAGGGCAGACTGCCGCTTTAGGCCGAACTCATCCATATCTTTCTTCACACATTCCCACCAAGTCTTCCTACTTCTACCCTTACTTTTTACTCCTACAACATCCACATCTCTACATGCCGAAACCCAATCATCAGTACTTTTATGCTCCAAATGTCCAAACAACCTCAGTCTTCCATGCTTCACCACATCAGCCACACAAGGAACATCCAGAAGGCTATACAAATCAACATTGCGTGACGATCATTCAACGAAACACCACACATCCATCTAACCATCATACGCTCTGCCCTTTCTAAACTTTGTAGATTCTCCACCTTCATAGACCATGTTTTAGTGCTATAAGCTTCATTAATATAATTATGATTAAATTTATTCATTAAACTTTCTACTTTTTATTTTGAACTTCTAATTTACTTTTTAACTTTTGTGCAACTTTGTCTTTTTATATGTTTATCAAGTTTTATCTCTCTCCTTTACCTTTAAAATAAATTAACCTATTAATTTAATATGTACGTAGTTTTATATATTTATTACTTCTCTTTTTCAACCATTTCAATATCCTGTATAAATTGTATCTCAATTTTTAAATTACTAAAATTGAGTCTTTTTGTTTTTACACATCACTATTCATTTTAGTTTCTTTATAATCGCCCTGATGATGACAAAATGTCGAAACTGGCCAGTTGGCGATTTAAATAAAAGATGAACATTAATAGTCGTAGTCTTTTTGTAGTTAAAAAACGCAGCCTAAAAGTGTTTTGCAAAAAAAAAAAAATTGTCAACTTAAAATGGAGAGTTGTATTTAATAGAGCATGTTTAGAAGAAAATATATATATATATATATATATATACATAAGCGTTACAGAATCAGTGAGTGAGTGACGTGGTCTACTATAATATAGATATATATATATATATATATATATATATATATATATATATATATATATATATACATATATATATATATATATATATACATATATATATATATATATATATATATATATATATATATATATATATATATACGACTCTACTAAGAATCGAACCTACGTGTCTACGGCAACACCGCCTCGCCTAAATGCAAGCGCTCTTACCAACTGAGCCACCGACCATCACCAATAAATGATGGCTAGAAGTCTCAGTCTTTTGGAGCTACTTAACATTAGACTACGACTATATATATATACATAAGCGTTACAGAATCAGTGTGTGAGTGACGTGGTCTACTATAATATATATATATATATATATATATATATATATATATATATATATATATATATATATATATATGCAGTAGCGGGGACGGGGACCCATGTACCCTCCCCCCCATGGATTCAAAAATTTACTTTTTTGAAATACTAAAAAAAATTTGACTGATTTTTAGGTAAATTTCAAAAATTTTAGCATCTAGCAGTTGTTTTCCAGTGAGGTTTGTGGATATAAGATCAAATATTTGCTTTTTTTCGCCATTTCTGACGCCTCTCGCCGTTTTTTGGTCCCTCTCGCCGTTTTTGGCCCCTCCTGCCATATTGTATATATATATATACTTTTGTCAATTTTTGAACCACTTCCCATCGTAATATATATATATACTGTCCTTTGAAGGCAGAAGGAAGCAAGTCTCCGAAACATGATTTCGTAATAAATGTAAAACAAATCTAGGTTTTACCAGTAGGGCTGGGACATGATCCCTTTTGTCATGGGTTATACTCAGAAACTATGTAGAGTAAAACCAATACGTATATACCATAATGTAGGTCTTGCTTTCTACTTTTGAACAGACAATTAATCTTATTTTATGCCAAAAATGGACTTTCTTCCTTTTGCCATGGCCGGGCAGTATACTAGTGGGATACCCGGCATAGTCCAGGGTTTTTAGAGGTTTTTCTAATGTGTGTCTCTTTTGCTCCCGTTTCCTTCCCCGCTTTCTCTCCCGATCCCGGTCACTTTCCCATTCCTGCTTGCTCTCCCATTCCCGATCCCAGTCGCTTTTCCGCTCCCAGTCGCTTTCCCACTCCTGGTCGCTTTTCCGCTCTCGGTTTATTTATAATAAAATATAATATACATATGCTATATACATATATAATATTTATATAAAATATAATATATATATAATAATATATATATTAAATATAATATATATAAAATACAAATCGTGGACAAACAGACAAGAAAGCAAGTTAAGAAAAACGTGGTAAAAACATTAAAACTTTGACTACAAATAACTATTGAATTTGAAATCAAGAAACTTTCTTTTTCTTAAATAAGTTTAGTTTTTCATCTAAAAGAATATGTAATCAGTATTGCTGTAGGTGCTCTCCCAATCTACGAAATCCGCGTTTTAAATAAGACAGTATTGAGGACAAATGCAGCATCTATGCGCTTGAGTTCCGTGTAGATGTGGGGAGTGTAACCTCGCTGGTCTCACTTTCTTAAGGCTCAAGATCTGCTGCAACTACTTTCGATGTTCAAAACGCTATACGAGGGCGGTCCGACAAGTACTTAGCCAAGGGTTGTCCAACTGGCGGCCCGCGGGCCGGATCCAGCTTGCGGGACAGTTTCTTCTGGCCCGCCACCGAGTTTAGGAAAAAACAATTTTATCTATAGATCCGGTTATTACCGTTATTTTATAGGAACTGTGGATCGTACTTGCCGTTGATCATTTTCCAACTTTACGTACTTTTGCTTTGAAGCTGTGCTCAATGTTTGGAAGCAACTACATCTGTGAAGCAGCGTTTTCCTTCATGAAACATGTCAAGTCAAAAACTCGTAGCAGGCTCCACGATGACACTCTCGTTTCTTGTATCCGACTTGGTACCACAAGCATTGATGTTGACATTGCCGGTATTGTTAGAAAAAAACCTTTTCCGCAGTGCCCGCACTAGATTAGAATTACTTCATTCAATAGAATAGAATGGATCATTAGATTGAAATTGAACAAAATCAATCCAATGACTGTCACTAGTCTTAGTGCTAACTAAGACACTAAGTCAGTAGAATACTAACTTACTTACTGTTACTACTTAACTTTAACTGAAATACTATGACACTATGTTAAAAGAATATTATAGCAATATAGCTGTTTATAGCAGTTACCACCGGTGTTTTTTATTTCTTCGTTAACACTTATAATTGTCTTATATATATATAGTCTTATTTTATAACAGTTTTATATGGTATACATGTATCATAATTATGCTATAAAGTGCTAAAATTTCCTTGGCCCGCCAAGGGTCTAAACATTTTTAATGCGGCCCACAATAGCACGAAGGTTGGACAACTCTAACTTAGCCTCATCATCCGATGGCGCAATAATCGCAAGAAAAATTTACTATTGCGTAGTACATTCTGGTAAAAGGCTACTGTCGAAATTTCAGCCAAATCGATCTCGTAGTTTTTTTTTATAGCGTGTGGAAATCGGCGTCTGCGGATTTTAAAAAAATGGGAAAGAGCAGTATCAGTCAGTGAATCGATTCTTATTTTTGAAAGGAAAATCGTGCAGCGAAATTAAAGAACGCTTGGATGCTGTGTACGGTGACTCTTCTCCTTTGATGGCCACCGTCAAAAATTAGTTTAACTAATTTCAACGTGGTTTTTGATGAGCCACGCCCAGGTCCCCGAAAACGGCTACTACTGAGGATAACGTTTCAAAAATTCACGATCTCGTATTGGCAGACCGTCAATTGAAAGTGCGCGAGATAGCTGAGACAGTAGGCATCTCAAAAAACCTTGTGGGTTATATCCTGCACGAACTTTTGAGCATGAGAAAGCTGTCTGCGCGATGGGTGCCGCTATTGCTCACTCGGGACAAGAGGAACCGTGAAACCACTTAAGAGCCGTTTTTGACACTGTTTAAGCGCAATCCGAAGGAGTTTCTGCATCGTTTCGTGACCGTCGACGAAACATGGATCCACTGGTACACACCAGAGACCATGGAACAGTCAAAACAGTGGACTTCACTCGGCGAATGTGCTCCGAAGAAGGCCAGGCCGGTCCTATCGGCCAGAAAGATGATGGCCACAGTTTTTTTGGATTCAAAAGGTGTGATCTACATCAACTACCTGGAGAAGAGGAAAACGATCACAGGGCTGTACTATGCCAAATTATTGGGCCAATTCGACACCGAATTTCAGAAAAAGCGACCCCATTTGGTGAAGAAAAAAAATTTACCTGTGTATTATTGGGTAGATTATACTGGCAAGCGTGGGTGGGTTGAAGATAGTCAGCATGTGTGAATGTTTTAATGGTGGAATTGGGTTGTTGTTTTTAAAACTTGAGTTGAGTTTTTGGGAGTTTAATAAATATTTATATAAAATATTAATTTTTTTCACAACAATGATCAGATTGAGAATGTCAATATATATGTGTGTGTGTGTGTGGATTTATAAGTGCATGTGCTCACATACCACAAGTTGACAGAAGCAAAATTTAGCATAGACATCGACCTGATCACCTCAACCTTGATCATAAACTGATAGCCCAAACTGAAATATGCACTGTAAATTTATGAGTTCAAGAAATCTTTTGAAAAAATGTTGAAACATGCTATTTTCTTTTATCAGATGTCTTATAGTAAATGCCATTGCATTCAAAGAAGCATGCATAACTTATTAATTACTGCTATAATGATATTTGTGAAAAATAATGTAGCTTACTTTTAATTTGTTTTTTTCTCAATATTTCATTGCTTCCAAAACAGTCTTTACAATTAAATTTTATTGAAGGTACTATAGAGCTTTTGCTATATTATATGGCTGTGTGGGAAGGTTTTCTGATGTTGTGGCTGTTAATTCATCATGGACTCAACAACACATTGCTACCATATGGAAAGTTTGTCCTACTATCATATATCCTCCATGTAATGTAGATGAATTTTTGACAATTCCCATAAATGATAGAAGCTTGGATAAAACACAATTTATTGTATCAGTTGCTCAGTTCAGGTAATGTTCACTATTGTTACACACATTTAGTATACTTATTAGTATTTTTGCAAACTTTTCAGACCAGAAAAAAATCACAAACTACAACTTCGTTCATTCAAAAGGTTTCTTAGTAAAAAGCTCTCCAACTTTTCTGTTGAAGGGGACGGTTATTTGCATTCTCCCGAATATAAGTTGCTTTTAATCGGAAGTAGCAGAAATGAAGAAGATGATGCAAGAGTTGAAGAGCTGAAACAATTAGTTAAAGATCTCAATATTCAGGATTTTGTGGAATTCAAGTTAAATGTTCCATTTCATGATCTAAAACAAATTTTGTCAGAATCATCTGTAGGTATACACACTATGTGGAATGAGCATTTTGGAATAGGTGAGCACACCAGATTTTTAGAGCATTTTTGAAAACTTGTTTTTAAAAAGGAAGCTTACACTTTGGCCGGCCAGCTGGTTGGCTGGTGAGTAAGATTGTTACAGTCACTGAAACTAAAAACCAAAAGATTCAGTTAATGAAACTGAATCTTTTTTGAAAAATTGAATCTATCAAGAAAACTGAATTCCTAACTGAATCTTTTCCTAATTAATTTTTAAGTAATTTTTTTATATTATATTTATGTTTTTGATTAAAAGTTGTAATACTATGGCATGCACAATAACCTTGGTTTAATTTTACACTTGTTCTTTCTTTTGGTATTGTTTTAATGTTGTAATATCTGCGTCATTTCTCGGAAACTTCAGCTTCATAATCTTGTGATGTTTTCTTTTGAACAATAATTCCAACAAAATGTTCAATGTAATCGGATAACCTCTTGCATGGTAAGCTTAGGTAAAAACGTTTTGGATTTTTAGGACTGACAATGTACAATTGTGTAACAACTTTTATTACATGACTGCATGCACTAATTTTATCAACTGCTGACCACTGCGTTATGCTAAATTGCTGACATATATACATACAGACATAGGAAATTATGTATGTTGATGGAAGGCTAAGCATTTTAATGCGTTAGTAAAAAAATGCACTGAAGCTCCTTCAATATAACATGAGGACTTTTGTAATTTTTTATGTGGTAATTTTCTATTGTGTAACATTATCATTATTTCTAGTATTATTTTCACAGGGATTGTTGAATGCATGGCCGCTGGAGTTATAATGCTAGCACATAATTCAGGTGGACCAAAGTCAGACATACTGATTGAATTTAACAATGAGAAGACAGGATATCTTGCCTCGGATGAGGAGACTTATGCAGAGTGTCTGTCAGAGATTTTTAAATTGACGACCGAAAGTAGGACACGGATAAGACAAAATGCTCGACAATCAGTTTGGAGGTTCTCAGACCACCAGTTTGAGAGGAACTTTTTAAATCTGACAAAAGTATTGATTGCTTAAAATGGCTGCATGTTGGTGGGACAAGTGCTTTAATTTTAATCGTTATTTTATTTAGTCCAAATCTCTAATCAAATATGTTTATAATGAGATAGGTGAATAAACTGTAATCAGGTGGTTTTCAGAGTTCATGGTAATCATAAAGAGAAAATTAATGACATCTTGAGGGTGGCATAAATTCATTTATGGTTTTTAGAACTACAAAACATAACCATTTTTAAACTCTTCAAAAAATTTTCAACCAAGGCTGTAAAAGTGACCTATGGCGGGACAGTTTTGAACCTTGGGCCAGTAACTGCAAACAGTCTATTTTTAGCACTCTTGAGACAGCCTCTGAAACAAAAAGATGAAGCCAAAACAGGATTTAAGTTTTTTGCACAGGCAGGGTGCTTAAGATGTTAAATCATGTGAGCGTTAATTTGTGAGTGAGATTAATTCAAATTGATAAATTAGTTAGCAATTGATGCTTATAAAGTCATAAAACCTTGAAAATTGAATAAGAAATAGCAGGAAATAAATTTTTAGAAACTACATGCTTTTTTAATTTCACCAGGCTTTGTATACACTTTAAGTTTGTAAATTATAAGCGTTATTTGTAAAACTTTTTTGATCACTTGTTTTTTTTAAAATTTAATATTACATATTGTTTCTTAGCAGAAACATCTATATTTTTGGTTTGCAGCAGTACATGTCTGGTGTCATTATCATTATAGTGAGCAGCATTTATCATCATAAAAAATTTAGGATCAAACTAATTTCAACAAGTTATGCAGGCAACTTTAATAACTAAAATTAGTTTGGTACTACTGCCAGAGTATCTTCTTCATAAAAGCCTAGGATCTAAACTCTAGAAGTCAAAATATGTTGTTATTTAAACAAAATCTATACATTTATATCGGTATTAAAAAGTTTATTTCAAGAAAAGCAATTTTTTTAATTGGTAGAATCGCCAGAATTTACACCAAAAAATATTGAAAACATATGTTGACAATTATGTGCTTGCAAATATTGGAGAAGTTGACCTGTATCTGTGTGACCATCTCTACAGCCTGGTGATTGAAAACACTTCTCTTCAAAAGTTTCATACTTTTTCCAAGGATGGGGTTCTTGTACTGCATTATTGTCTGACTCACACTCTTGATGCTTTAGCATGATTTTTTTCCATTGTAGAGATCTTACTACATGCCAAAACTCGTCAGCATTTTTTTTCGGTCCTTCAATGCAAATTATTCCTGGTTTCCCAGGACAGCTAAAGCCAGTTAAATTGAACTCCTTGGCAGCGTCCAGAATTGTTTTACGTTTATTTCTGTTATAAATGTGGTGGCAGTAAATCCAGTATCTAACATTTTGATCCTTATTTAGTACTATAGGATTCGAAGATAATTCCTGTTTAGTTTTTCTAAAATAATGCTTAGAGTTCTCACTTATCCATTGGATAATTTCCAGTGCATATGGTTCACCATTTATAAAATTCTTTTTCATGAAATCATACAAATCAGAAGTCATGTCAGAAATTTCTTTGTTTGAGAATGTCACACCACCTCTTATCGAAACATCTGGGAGTGTGTCTGGGTAGCTCGAAGGCAGATCAAATGTAACTTCCAGGTCATCCTGTGGCCATAAAACAAAAATCTGATTTATTAGAAGGTAGAGCTAGCAACCAAAAAATTGCAAGTAGAACCCTTAGTTAGTAACTTTTTCAAATGTCCCCAATTTAAGGTTATATCTCAATCTTCTATTGAAACAGCCTTGTTCTACTGAAGGTGCCTGTTCTACAAAACTCCTAAGGTCGGCCAAGCACGAAGCGTCGTCTACTTTTAACTCTGTGGGGTACATGCTTTGCAATATTTCAAACTCTGAGAGCGCTTTGCTTTCTCTTGATTCCATTTGTTATATTAGTAGAAAAGGTGCTATACTTGTATTTAATTGTATTATATTTTTTATATTGCTAAAGTTAGCGATACCGATTATTTGTTTATATATTTATGGTCGCACCAAAGAACTCAGAAATCTGTTAGTTTGAAATAAATACATAAATTAAAATATGGTACGTTGTTGAGCGCAAACTTCGATCTCTCAAAAGTAATAATTAAAGTGTTTTCCACCCTTCTATTCTCTACGGCCATTAATCTAAACCTGTCGCGGGCGAAAATTTAGTCTGTCGTGAGCCATTTCACGTGCATATTAATTAGCTTAAATAGTAACGCCTACTTCCAAAGTTCCCGTGGTGTATTTAGAATATGCTCATTCTCAGATCAATCGTTGCTCCCAACTTTTGTTGTTCGTCCCCGACAATGAATGTGTAAATAAATATTGTCATAATATCGCCTATTCGTGTACGGAGTTATCTGACAAGCACCTGCTGACCAGACTGAGATAAAATGGCAGCAGCCAATCAGATAACAGCAGCTTGTTTGGCTATGAATAGTCATTATTCATCTTGTTTATGTGCAGTAACGTTGCGGTTTTTTCGTGTTTCTATCATATCAATTCTATTGTTAAAGTATCAAAACAAAATGAACACATTTAAATGTGATTGTTGTGATAAGAATTATAGTGCTAATAAAACTCTAAGAGATCATGTTAGAAAAACAACTGGAGTTATAGCAGACTCGCTCAGTATGGAAATAGGTAGACCAGACTAGACCATATATATCTATGAGGTAGACTAAATGTATGGGTTAAACTAGCAGACTCGTAAATAAATTTCACTTTTTTTTTTTTAAATATCGGTAATAAAAGATAAAGCTGTTTTAAGTTATAATATGCACTCAAATTCAAGACACTCTCACAAATTCCTAAGAAATAGATTTGTTTCTAAACGTAAACAATATATAGTCTGAGGCATAGATATAGATTATCTATGGTCTGAGGCTCACGGCGGATGTTCGCTACACACAGCACGCTATAGCGCTTACGTTAAACGCTATTTCTCAGTAACTATCCACTATTAAGTATTTATTTATAATGCAGCACAATCATCTAGTGTTCTGTTATTAAACTTCAAAAATTCGTTACGGCACATCTACGTTTAAAATTTATTAAGCTGTCAGGAAAAGACGCAACTGTCCCTTACATGTTATATTGCAGAATTGAGATATATACTCCTTACGTAAATTGCTATATCTCAGTAACAAGGATATCTTGATATAACAACTGGATCCACAACCTACTCTAGTAGGCCTAGACAATTTAGCCAATTATGTCAAAGTTACATCAAGATTTTTAGTAGTATTATATAACTACTGATGCTTTTGTAGTTTGTTACATCAACTTATTTATATTTATGATACTAGCGGAGGTACCCGGCGTTGCCCGGGGTTTTTAAAGGTTTTTCTAATGCTTGTCTCTCTCGCTCCCGTTTTCTTCCCCACGTGTTTTCCCGCTCCCGGTCGCTTTCTCGGTCCTGCTTGCTCTCCCGTTTTCGGTCGGTTTTTCCTCCCGGTCGCTTTCCCGTTCCCGGTCGGTTTTTTGCTCCAGGCCGTTTTTCCGCTCTCAGACGCTTTCCCGTTTCCGGTTTTTTCCCCCTCCCGGTCGATTTCCCGTTCCGGGTTGCTTTCCCGCTCCCGGTCACTTTTCCTCCCTCGGTCGCTTTTCCGCTCCCGGTTGCTTTCCCGTTCCCGGTCGCTTTCTCGGTCGCGTTCCCTTTCCCGCTCGATCTTTCGCTCTCAGTTGGCTTCCGTTTCCGCTCATTTATGTATGTATATATATATAGCCCCGCTCGCTCACCCGCTCCACTCCGCTCATTTTGAGACGGATTTCAAATTTTTTCTCTATATTTGATTCCCCTTGACTCTCAAAGTTGTGTGAAAATTTAATTACGATCGGATGAATGGTGTAGCAATGCATAAAGGACATACATACATACATACATACATATTGCCCGGGGTTTTTAGAGGTTTACATAATGCGTTTCTTTTTCGCTTCCGGTCGTTATCCGTTCCCTGTCGCTTTCCCGCTCATTCTTTCGCTCTCAGTTGCCCCCCCCCCTAGATCCGATTCTTCATACATACATACATACATACATACATACATACATACATACATACATACATACATACATACATACATACATACATACATACATACATGCTGTTACGAAAGCGGTGGAAAAGAGCCCAGGAAAATGAAAAAGCTGGTCTCGCAGAGCTGCGGCAGAGTTTGGGGCGTCGTTTGTCTGCCCTAATGAAGGCCGAGCGTTTTCGGATAAAGAAAAGAGATAAGAGAAATGCCAGGTTTCAGTTCATCAAAGACCCATTCAAATATGGAAGAAATTTACTGGACCCACCCAAGTCAGGAACGCTTCAAGCAGACAAAGCAACGCTCGATGAATATTTTCGGTCCGCATTCCGTGACCCGCGTGGAGATCAGCAGTTAGAAGAAAGAACCGATCTTCCAGAAATCCCACTTCCAAACTTTTCTTTCAGAGAAGGCATGATTTCGTTACTCGAAGTTACTCAATTTCTCTACAGAACAAGAAACAGATCTGCTCCTGGACCAAATGGGGTGCCATATCTCGTCTACAAAAAATGCCCAGAAGTATTGAGATTATTGCATTTTCTACTCGTGGGCTCTTGGGAAAGAAGAAGAATTGAAAGCGAATGGCAAAGAGCAGAAGGTATCTTTATTCCGAAAGAAAAAGACTCGAAGGAAATACATCAATTTCGCCCAATTTCATTGTTAAACGTCGAGGGAAAGATATTTTTTGCTGTCCTTGCTCGGAGACTGACAAGCTATGTAATTCAAAACAATTACATCGACAGGTCTGTTCAGAAGGGAGGAGTGCCAGGAGTACCAGGATGCATCGAAAATTCGTCAGTGATCTGGGAAGCATTGAAAAGAGCTAAAGAAAATCGTCTCAGCTTGCACATTGTCTGGTTAGACTTTGCCAATGCTTATGGAGCCGTTCGTCACCAAATGTTGTGGAGAACTCTCAGATCGCATCATGTTCCAAATTTTGTGATAGAAATGTGGCAACAGTATTTCGGACATTTCAAATTGAGGTTGTCTACGTCCTCCTGTTCAACAGAATGGTTCCAGTTAGAGGTTGGCATAGCAATGGGCTGCTCAATTTCACCCATTCTCTTCGTATTAGCGATGCAGCTGCTTCTGAATGCAGTGGGTTCTCGCGTGGAAGAAGCTTACGTTGGCAAAGGTATCTTGATGCCATCGGTGAAGACCTTCATGGATGATACAACTTTGGTTCTAAACAAATGTATCTCAATGCGACGAGCTCTTGATGCATTCAGCGGGCTGCTATCATGGTGCGGCATGAGTTTCAAAGCAACCAAGTCAAGAAGCTTATCTCTGCGACGAGGCAAGATCAACGACAACGTGACGTTTTCAGTTGCTGGCAACAGGATCCCAACATTGAGAGAAGAACCGGTTAAGAGCCTGGGAAGGTGGTATGACGATTCGCTTAACGACACTGGACGGTGTTCTGAGGTTCTTCGATCGGCATTTGAAGATATGAAGAAAATTGATGCGGCCCCACTCCAGAGCAGGTTCAAATTGTGGTTGCTTCAGTTTGTTCTATTACCGAAATTGCTTTGGCCTCTATCAATGTATGAGATGAGCTTACCATTGGTAGAAAAGCTAGAAAGGAGGATGAATAAATTTACAAGGAAATGGTTGGGTCTGCCTCCGGGATTTTCTTCGGTAGCTTTGTACAGCAAGACTGCCAAACTGAGGTTGCCACTGAAGTCTTTGGTTGAGGAGTTTAAGATAAACAAGATCCGTACGCAACTAATGCTGGATAACTCTTCGGATCAAAGAATTGTGGAGATGGGACCTCTTGTAAAGTCCGGAAAGAAATGGGTAGCCAGAAAGGAGATCGCAGAAGCTGAAGCCTCTTTACGTTGGACAGAAAGAGTTGGGGCAGTTCAACAGGACAAACGGGGTCTCGGGTCAACCCATCGAATTTGGTGGTCAAAAGCCAGCACCAGTGAACGAACAAGTCTGGTCATTCAGGAAAGAAAGAAAGCTATCGAGTCCCAGAGAATGATTAAGTTTGTTCAGTTATCTCAACAAGGAGACTGGACGACATGGGAAAATGCTGTTCAGCGTTCACTTTCTTGGAAAGACATTTGGCAATACACACCACTACGTTTGTCTTTTTTGATTAGATCTGTTTATGATCAACTGCCGTCATCCAGCAATCTTCGAAGATGGAAGTTGAAAGACGATGATTCGTGCATGTTATGCGGGCAATCGGAGACTCTCATTCACGTTCTTTCCTGTTGTTCGTTTTCACTTTCACACGGGAGGTACACTTGGCGTCATAACCAAGTACTCCGAAAATTGCTTGACTTCGTCAAAGAAGCGTGTAAGAAAGCAAAGACAAGAGGAATACAGCAGAAAAGGAAAATCTACTTTTTGAGAGAAGGCAATCTGAAGTTCCACAGGTTCAGATCTACAAGAGACTTTGAATGTGTGATGGGTGCTGCCGACGATTGGTCGGTTTCGGCTGATTTGGATGGCGAAAGAAAATTTCCAGAAGCCGTGAGATATAGCGGCTTAAAGCCGGATATAATTGTATATTCTGACTTGGCCAAGACAATGTTCCTGATTGAACTCTCTGTGCCATGGGAAAGTAACATGGAATCTAGCAATATTTTCAAAGAGGAGAGATATAGGGAGTTAGCATGTGATTTGAATGCCAAAGGGTTCAGGACTGAAATTTTTGCAGTCGAGGTTGGCGTTCGAGGGTTGGTTAGCAGCTCAATGTTAAAACTGCTGAAAGCTCTTGGTTTTTCAAACCGAGAAAAAACTCGAGCCATCAAGGAGATCTCCCAGACAGCTGAAGCTGCATCTTTTTGGATTTTCGCTAATAGAAAAAAGAAAGCGCTACAAGATGCACACGAAATGGTTTAGCCTTGTTTACATTGGGCGATAATCGTTCCGGCGATTTCAAGTTTTGTTTCGAACAGTTTTCTGCTGAATTTTGAATTTTCGTGTTTCAAGTTAGGAATTTGGAAATTTTTCTCGCCGAAGGGCGTCCGCCTGATCAACGGACGTGGGCCCACCTCTCTCTTAAAAGCGTCAAGAAGTTTAAGGGCCGAAACGCTAAAAATGAGAGGTTCTTCTTCTGAAGACCTTCGGCGACGAAAGCTCGCAAAGAGTTAAAACACACACATACATACATACATAATACATACATACATACATACATACATACATACATACATACATACATACATACATACATACATACATACATACATACATACATACATACATACATACATACATACATAAACACAGACACACATACATGCACATACACATACATACATACATACATACATACATACATACATACATACATACATACATACATACATACATACATACGCACATACATATATATTTAGTTCCAGCTCGCTCACTCGCTCCGCTCCGCTCATTTTGTGATGGATTTCAAAAAAAATTTCTCTATATTTGATTCCCATTGACTCTCAAGGTTGTGTGAAAATTTCATTACGATCGGATGAATGGTGTAGCAATGCATAAAGGACATATATATATACATATATACAAACATTCATTTTTATATAATTAATGATATAAGAAGCAATAAAACATTAGGCCTACTAGAGTAGATTGTGCATCCAGTTGTTATATCAAGATATCCTTGCTCAGTAACTATCCACTATTAAGCAATTATTTAAAATGTAACACAATCATCTAGTGTTCTGTTATTACACTTCAAAAATTCGTTACGGCACATCTACGTTTAATATTTAATAAGCCGCGGGGCCGTAACCAGAAATTTAGAAGTGGGGGGCCCAAGAACTTTTTGGGGGGCTCTGTATAAATTTTATGTTCACATAGGTTGCACATTCCAGCGATTTGACCCTCAAAATGTGCTTCACACAAAAATCAGGATTAGCTATTGACATTTGAATCTTAATCTACCATATTTATTTGAATTTGAAAATATTCTGAATCGACATGAGAACTTCCCGAAGCATGTAAATAAAACAATAACAAAGCATTTCAAAACAATTATAATTTACGCAAAATTTTTTATTAAAATACACATTACATGGGTCATAATGTCAGAGAACAATTCGGCGCGATTTCTGGGCAAACTTTTATACGAAGGTGTTCAGATCTACTTTTAGCGTAAAATCCTTCTCAACAGCAGTTAGTACCAGTTGAAATGTACGCTCAAGGCCCATTGATTGGCGATAAGGCCGCAGAATCCGCATGAGAGTGGAGAAACTGCTCTCGCTCGTAGCAGTTGACACACCGATGGTGATTGCTCCGGCATACAGCTGATACACATTCGGAAATGCGTTATGGTAATGCAGCATTGCATATGTTGTATCTTTCAACGACGAATTTGGCTGGAATTGTTTACGGTACAGTCGCATTGCAATAACCAATTCGCCAGCGAGAGCAACTTGGTTGAAGCAAAGCAGCTGGCTGAGTGGTTCCAAGCACTTCTCGACAAAGAAGCTCTAAGATGATGTAACGAGGGATTCTACAGATTGAAACAAAGCCAAGTTGGACTTGCCATACCGGTGGTTCATTTCAAAATGAACAGATTCTATGGTGTTTAAAAAGCACTTATCATGAGCTTGCGAGAATTAACTTTAGAACCAATTACATGGTGATTACCCAAAGTGGAGGTGACCACAGAGCTGGTCAGCCAGGTGCTCTGAACTTGTCTGGGCTTTACTGACACTACATGTTCATCATCATCTGATGGAAAGCCAGCAGCATCTGCCATTTGATCAAGGACTTCTGCAGACTGCAAGGCAAGAAAGCTCTTTTTAGCTCGAGTGACCTTGCAACAAAGCATTGACTGGTGACAGCAAGCTCAGTATTCTGACAATAGCGTTTGAAAAAATTCCGACTTTGAAATTTTGTTGAGCAGCCTCGCTGATTCAACCGACACATCAGCCGGAGCTTTTTCTGAGTTGGCAACAATTTCGAGAGTCTGCAAAATTTCCTCTCTGTTGTTTTTGATAACCATTGCAGATTGATAGTGGCCAGTCCATCTTTGAGCAAGTAACCGCTTTATTGTGTCACTTCCATAAGTGTTTGCCACAAAAGTTTGGCGGAAAAACACATACAAATGCTCACATAAGCTGAAAAAGTTTTCGTCTCTATCTCTGATTCCATAGCATGCGAAACCACAAGATGAAGTTGGTGATTATAGTTGATACACATGGCATTTTGAGGCATGTTTTGTGAAATCCTACGCAATTTATCATCTTTCGCCATAGCAAATTCAAACAACTTATTAAATGAGCCACCTACATTTGCTTTGTTGAACTGGACAGCAATACAAAAAACTGGGGGGGCCTGATTGAGCTGGGGTGCCGGACCAAAACTGGGGGGCCTGAACATAAGTGAAAGGGCCTGATCCCCCGGCCCCATAGCTGGTTACGGCCCTGATAAGCCGACATGAAAAGACGCGACTCTCACTTTCTGCAATATAACAAGTCAGTGAAAGTCGCGTCTTTTCCTGACGGCTTAATAAATATTAAACCTAGATGTGCCGTAACGAATTTTTGAAGTTTAATAACAGAACACTAGATGATTCTTGAAAAAGGTTTTGTATTGTCAATAACTTGCCAAAAAGTAAAAAATAACTTTTGATCACACTCTTTATATTGACAGGAAAGTTGCTTCAGGATTGTTTTTTGTGGTACATGTAGATGTGTGATATATGATGGAGGAAATTTATTCTTTCTGTCATAATTGGTCATTTTTAAAAACAATCCTGAAGCAACTTTCCTGTCAATATAAAAGGTGTGGTCAGAAGTTATTTTTTACTTTTTAGCAAGTTATTGACAATACAAAACCTCTTTTAAGAAGTTGATTCTTTTCTTTAGAAATTTTTTCTATAATTTTATTTTTAACTTTTTGGCAGTTGTTTCAAAGAAGTTTTGTCGAAAACAAAATGTTAGATTAGGCGACTGGGATTTAGATTGCGATTTTTTGCAACCCACCCACTTCCTCCCATTTCGCTCCTTTTAAGTATTTATTTTGGTTGTCCACCCTTTTCTTCCCACATCATAAGCAAATCTTACAGATTGCTAAAATGTATTCAAAATTTTTTGCATCAACTTTTAAAATAGACGTGCATAACTGGATCCACCAGTTCATGTGCAAGGTTAATGACATTCTTTCTGTATATTCTGAGTCGTCGATTCGTCGGTAGACAATTTTTTATGTAAATGTAAATGTAAATGATTGATAATTTATTGAGCGCCTTTTCCGCTTTGTTCAAAGGCGCTGTTCTTTTACATGCCCCACGGAGAGAACGATTTTACCCGCTAAGTTTTCCGTTGACATGGGCTACTAGGCAGTGAGTGGGAGTCGAACCGTGAAGCTTTCACATTCAAGGCTAACGCTCTACCCAACTCAGCTAACCTAGCACCTTTATGCATTATGGAGCATAGGCAAGGAAATGGGTCATTATTCTGTCTCCATGATTTCTGTGAATAAAGAACTTGAGCTGATAGACCCTCCCATCATACCCAAAAGAGAGAGAAATTTGGTCCAGTGAAACAGAAGTATCAAAGATTGAATTCAAGAATACTAGGTCGTTCAAGATAAATTTTCGTGTCGCAGAATTTCTTGAAAATTTATAATTGTTATTTTTGACTTAATCAATCTAATTTTTGTTAACACTTCTACAACATTCTAATGCACTAATACGTATGATATTCGATTCATCTCCTTTAAACACAAACTCAGATTGACTTGTTTGATTGTTTATTAATTGCGTTCTCTCGACTATCGCCCTACTTATAATAATAAACAAAGATCGTTTATAGGCAGTGTTGTTTCAGTTAGGGTTTTTCAAGAGTATCAGTTAAAGTTAGCCAATTTAATATTTTTTCGTTAGTATTACAGTTAAAGTTAATTTTTTTCATTTTTTCCGTTAATATTAGAGTTAATAATTTTTCAGTTACTATTACAGTTAGTATAACAGTTATTAATATAACCCAGTACTGATATTACTAAACAAACGCTGTCTCAGTTTCACTTCTTGTGCATCTGAATTCCATTCTTTTTGGTTAATAAAAGCAGGCAAAGTAGTCTGCGCTATTCTGGTTAACCGTGTTTCCTATATCATTTTCCATTAGTTTGCGCTCGGCCTTTAGCTTTTTGCGAATTGTCTCCAAAACCTCAAGTTCTTTTGCCACTTCCTTATGTCTATGACTTAGATCTTTTCAGCAGAGCTACGCAAGTTTCGACCACGTGAGCTTCCGAATCTTTTTCTCCCACACGTTGCACCGGCTTTTATCAGTAGAGGGTTCGTAACTTAAATAACGCCAAACTCCATTTTCTTGTTTTCGGCCAGAATTTATTTTTAACATTGTTCATACGTCGTTAAATGCAAATAAAGCGATGAAAAAGCAAATCATAGTAGAGATAAAGACACAAGTGGGTCCGGTTACTAAATATAAATAAAGAAATAAAATTTTGGCGCATTTCTGTGTTGGATTTTCCGAAAACATTTTTTTTTCAGTTTGTATTACAGTTACTACCTTTTTTACTATTAGTATTACAATTAAAGTTAACATTATTTTTCAGTTACAGTTTCAGTTAGTACTTAACTTAAATCTCTTTTTTCAGTTATTAGACCAAATTCAGTTAAAGTTACGCTTAACTGAAACAACACTGTTTACAGGAAAGATAATATTATAAATCAAATAGATAACAATTAAATCAAATAGAGCTCAAATTTTAATAGAAGCTGTGGTTTTCCGAGTTAGGGCTGTCTGCAAAATTTCAGCTCGCCTTATACCGACAGCTCCTACCAAGGAAGTTCCTTCCAAAATGACTGTCTGTGTGTGTGTGTGGGTATGTTCTTTATGCATTGCTACACCATTCATCTGATCGTAATGAAATTTTCACAACCTTGAGAGTCAATAGAGGACAGTTTTTGTGAAAAAATTAAAATCGGTCACAAAATGAGCGGAGCGGGAGAGCGAGCGGAAACTGGAACTGGAGAATGAACCGGAACGGGAAAAAGTGGGAACGAAAAAGTGACCGAAAACGAAAGAGCAAGAGGGAAAGGGAAAACGACTAGGAAGAGGAGAACAAGCGGGAGCGGGAAAGCGACCGAGAACGGAAAAACGACCGGGAGCGTGAGAAAAACTGGAGCGAGAGAGAAAAAGATAAAAATTTTTTCTAAAACCCCCTGGCAGAGCAACCGGGAGAGGGAGAGCAAACGGGAACGGGAAAGTGACCGGGAGCGGGAAAGCAAGTGGGGAAGGAAACAAGAGAGAGAGAGATAGTAAAACTTCTAAAACACCGGGGCAACGCCGAGTACCCCGCTAGTGATCATTAAAAAAACATAAAATTTCATTTCCAATAATCAAACATGAAATTATTTTAATAGTTTTGATAGTCAAAACATATTTAAAACAGATCTAAACAAATTTGAAAAATATATATTCAGCGTTATTACTTTTATTACACGCCTGCATGCACTAATTTGATCAACAGCTGACCCTTCAGAAAATAGTGTGAATATTACAATCTTGTAAGAACTATACATTTTAATATAACCTTGTAAAAAACAACGTAAACGCTTACACAGTGCTCTTTTGATGTAATCTAAAAAGTAAGGGCCCTTTTGTCAGGGCCCTTATGTCGGGGGCCCTTTTTTCGGGGGCCGTTATGACGGAGGTCGTTTTGTCGGGGGCCCTTTTGTCGGGGCTTTTTTGACGGGGCCCATTTGTCGGGACCCTTTTGTCTGAGGCCTATTTAACGGGTCACCGTGTTTACAATTGATGACGGAAAACCCCCTCAACACAACGAACGAATGAGACTCCTGATATCGTTTTCTTAAATCTCAAAAGTCTCAAAGGTTGATGCTCTTCTGGTCTTGATGGTATCCCTAAACATCCTTCTTATACATTGCGCCCACAGTTTAGCAACTCTTCTCTCCCACATATTTGACATGACTTTTTAAAATGCATACGTTACATAAAAATTGGAAAGTTGCATATATTTCTCCCATTCATAAAAAAGGTCCGACAAGTCATCCTTCCAACTCCAGACCTATCTCACTTACCTGTTGTCGCGTCATGGAGAAAGTGGTCACCACAAGCATTTTGGCTTATTTTTGTAAACACAACCTTTTCTCTAGCCACCAGCACGGATTTATCAAATCCAGATTTACCTGTACAAACTTGCTTGAATGTCTTGATGAATGGTCTACCTCTTTACAAAATCGTAAATGTACTGATATCATCTATTTCGACTTCCGAAAGGCCTTTGATTAGGTCTCTCACGTCAAACTTGATGCTAAGCTGAAAGGTTATGTATTTATGTATGTATGTATGTATGTATGTATGTATGTATGTATGTATGTATGTATGTATGTATGTATGTATGTATGTATGTATGTATGTATGTATGTATGTATGTATGTATGTATGTATGTATGTATGTATGTATGTATGTATGTATGTAGAATCGGATCTAGGGGGGGGGGAACTGAGAGAGAAAAAATGTACGGGAAAGCGACAGGGAACGGATATATATATATATATATATATATATATATATATATATATATATATATATATATATATATATATATATATATATATATATATATATATATATATATATATATATATATATATATATATATATATATAAATTGGTATATGGATTCTTCTTGAAAAATAAAAAAATACGTGTTTCACCATTTTTTGAATATTCGGTTTCCCGTACCTCAAATAAGGGTTGGAAAATTGGGTTATTTGGTTTTTAAAATAGCTGCTACTCAAAAACTGTAAATACCACAGATGTAAAATTTAGTATTTAGTTTCTATTCTAAAAATAAAGATATACGTGTTTCACCATTTTTTACAAATTTGTTTTCCAGGACTTCAAATGTGGTGTGGACAATAGGATTACTTGGTTTTTAAAGTAGCTGCTACTCAAAAACTGTGAATGCTACAAAAGAAAAAATTAGTATTTAGTTTCTACTCTAAATATAATGATATAATTGTTTCACCATTTTTTGAAAATTTGGTTTCCAGGACTTCAAATGTGGGGTGGAAATAGGGTTATTTGGTTTTTAAAGTAACTGCTACTCAACAACTGTAAATGCTACAAAAGTAAAAATTAGTATTTAGTTTCTACTCTAAAAATAAGGATATATGTGTTTCACCATTTTTTGAAATTTTGGTTTTCAGGACCTCAAATGTGGGGTGGAAAAAGGTTTTTTTGGTTTTTAAAGTAACTGCTACTCAAAAACTGTGAATGCTACAGATGTCAAAATTAGTATTTAGTATTTACTCAAAAAATAATGATATAAGTGTTTCAACATTTTTTAAAAATTTGGTTTCCAGGACCTCAAATGTGGGGTGGAAATAAGGGTTATTTGATTTCAAAATAACTGCTACTCAAAAACTGTAAGTTCTACAAATGTAAAATTAGTATTTTGAAATTTTGTGCCGGTTAAAAGTAGCTAAGTCCAGTTTATCACCAGCCGGGCCAAGCCGTTATTTTAGAGTCTTCACACGGGCCAGGCCAAACCTTAAATCAAAGTGGGACGGGCCGAAGTTTTTCACCAAGTATATAGATATTTTAGTTATTTTAGGGTCTTCGGTTGGGCCGGACCAAACCTGAAGTCAAGGTGGGACGAGCCGAAGTTTTTCATCAAGTAAATAGAACGTCTAGGCCTGTAAGAATGGGTCGGGCCTAATTCAGACAGACTGTGCCGGGCCAGGAGTTTGGGTTTTTAAAACGGACTGGGCTAAGTTGTCGACGGCCGAGCCGAGACCTAAAAAATTGATCTTTACTATGGATGCACGGTTCAAACTCTCTAATTTCATGCGAGCGAAACCGCTACGGGCGCTGCTAGTATATATATATATATATATATATATATATATATATATATATACTAGCGGAGATACCCGGCGTTGCCCGGGTTTTTTAGAGGTTTTTCTAATGTTTGTCTCTTTCTCTCCCGTTTCCTTTCCCACCTGCTTTCCCACTCCGGTTCGCTTTCCCGTTTTCGGTCGTTTTCCCGCTGCCGGTCGCTTTCCCGCTCCCGGTCGCTTTCCCGCTCCCGGTCGCTTTCCCGCTCCCGGTCGCTTTCCCGCTCCCGGTCGCTTTCCCGCTCCCGGTCGCTTTCCCGCTCCCGGTCGCTTTCCCGCTCCCGGTCGCTTTCCCGCTCCCGGTCGCTTTCTCGCTCCCGGTCGCTTTCCCGCTCCCGGTCGCTTTCCCGCTCCCGGTCACTTTCTCGCTCCCGGTCACTTTCCCGCTCTCGGTCGCTTTCCCGCTCCCGGTCGTTTTCCCGTTCCCGGTCGCTGTCCCGTTCCCGCTCACGTTTGCTCTCCCATTCCCGCTCACGCTTGCTTTTCCGTTCCCGCTCGCTGTCCGTTCCGGGTCGCTTTCCCGTTTCTATAATAGACAAACTAACCCACAAACATTCATATATATATATACTAGCGGGGTTACCCGGCGTTGCCCGGGGTTTTTAGAGGTTTTTCTAATGTTTGTCTCTCTCGCTCCCGTTCCCTTCTCCACTTTCCCGTTTTCGTAGCGTTCCCGGTCGCTTTTCCGCTCTCGGTCGTTTTCCAGCTCCCGGTCGCTTTCCCGCTCAGAAGTTTTGTTATCGATTTTCTCTCTTGCTCGCGTTTCCTTCCAAGCTTGCTCTCCCGATTCCAGTCGCTTTCCGCGTTCCCGGTCGCTTTACCGTTCTCGGTCGCTTTCCCGTTCCCGGTCGCTTTCCCGTTCCCGGTCGCTTTCCCGTTCCCGGTCGATTTCCCGTTCCCGGTCGCTTTCCCG
The DNA here is from genome assembly GCA_963978895.1 of Erpobdella octoculata. Taxonomy (NCBI): domain Eukaryota; kingdom Metazoa; phylum Annelida; class Clitellata; order Hirudinida; family Erpobdellidae; genus Erpobdella; species Erpobdella octoculata. The sequence continues at coordinate 14,303,240 of OZ022240.1, read as the reverse complement.
TTCCCGGTCGCTTTCCCGTTCTCGGTCGATTTCCCGTTCCCGGTCGCTTTCCCGTTCCCGGTCGCTTTCCCGTTCCCGCTCACGCTTGCTCTCCCGTTCCCGGTCATGCTTGCTATCCCATTCCCGGTCACGGTTGCTCTCCCGTTCCCGTTCACGCTCATTTTCTCTTTTACATTCTTTCATAACTTCTGTTAGCCTATAAAACGTAAAATAGATTTGCTAAGACTATATATATATATATGAATGTTTGTGGGTTAGTTTGTCTATTATAGAAACGGGAAAGCGACCCGGAACGGACAGCGAGCGGGAACGGAAAAGCAAGCGTGAGCGGGAATGGGAGAGCAAACGTGAGCGGGAACGGGACAGCGACCGGGAACGGGAAAACGACCGGGAGCGGGACAGCGGCCGGGAACGGGAAAACGACCGGGAGCGGGAAAGCGACCGGGAGCGGGAAAGCGACCGGGAGCGGGAAAGCGACCGGCAGCGGGAAAACGACCGAAAACGGGAAAGCGAACAGGAGTGGGAAAGCAGGTGGAAAAGGAAATGGGAGAGAAAGAAACAAACATTAGAAAAACCTCTAAAAAACCTGGGCAACGCCGGGTATCTCCGCTAGTATATATATATATGTATACATAAACACAGACACAGACACACATACATGCACATACACATACATACATACACACATACATACGCACATACATATATATATAGTTCCCGCTCGCTCACCCGCTCCGCTCCGCTCATTTTGTGACGGATTTCAAAATTTTTTATTTTTTTTTATTTTCATTGACTCTCAAGGTTGTGTGAAAATTTCATTACGATCGGATGAAGGGTGTAGCAATGCATAAAGGACATTAACATACATAAATACAAACATTCATTTTTATATATATAGATATAATTAATTCGATAGAAAGATTTGAAATTTGAAATTATATTTTTTCAGCCAATTTTCAATATATGACGATGTTTTAAAGGAAATAGTTTTGTACTTTATATATATATATATATATATATATATATATATATATATATATATATATATATATATATATATATATATATATATATATATATATATATATATATATATATATATATATATATATATATATATATATATATATATATATATATATATATAGTTCCCGCTCGCTCACCCGCTCCGCTCCGCTCATTTTGTGACGGATTTCAAATTTTTTTTTATATTTGAATCCCCTTGACTCTCAAGGTTGTGTGAAAATTTCATTACGATCGGATGAATGGTGTAGGAATGCATAAACGCCATTAACATATATACATACAAACATTCATTTATATATATATATATATATATATATATATATATATATATATATATATATATATATATATATACATACATACATATACATATACATATATATATATATATATATATATATATATATACATATATACATACATATATATATATATATATATATATATATATATATATATATATATATATATATATATATATATATATATATATATATATATATATATATATGTATATGTATGTATGTATATATATATATATATTAGTTTTATTCTATTTCCTACTTAGCCATTTCAACAAACAAACAAACTTATATAAACATTAATAATCAAGAAAAGATCTAATAAGTATTTAGCAACCACTTAGTTAGATTATAATTATTACCATTTAATTAGAATAATAAAGATATAACATTGGCGACCAGGATGTCATAGCACAATTGCTTAAGTTTCTACTTGAAAAAGAGGCTCGAGAAAAAGAAGAGAAACTTGAGAGGGAAGCTCGAGAAAAAGAAGAAAAACTTGAAAAAGAGGCTCGAGAAAAAGAAGAGAAACTTGAGAGGGAAGCTCGAGAAAAAAAAGAAAAACTTGAAAAAGAGGCTCGAGAAAAAGAAGAGAAACTTGAGAGGGAAGCTCGCGAAAAACAAGAAAAACTTGAAAAAGAGGCTCGAGAAAAAGAAGAAAAGAGAATTGAAAAAGAAGAAACTGAAAAAAGATTTCTTCAGTTAATCTCAATGATACAGGACAATAAATACGTCAAAGTTAACTTGAAGGCTCTGAATAAAATGGCGGAGGAAAACAGAGCAGCACACAGAGCAGCACAGCAAGAAAGGAAGAATTTTCTTGAACTCCTCAATGGTGACACAAACAATTGCGGAAACAAAAAAGACGGTCAAGATGAACCATGCAAGGATGGTCATGGTGATGAGCCTTGCAAAAATGTGCAAGATGATCCTTGCAAAGATGTTCAAGATGAACTATGCAAAGATGTTCAAGATGAACCATGCAAAGATGGTGTCAGTGATACAGTCGGTTTGGACGTCGAAAACAAAACTAAAGAAGATGAGAGGAATGTTGAAAACGAAATGCAAAATGATGAGGATGAAAGTGACGATGATGATTATAATAATGGCAATAACAACTATGGTTTTTACCCATACAGCGACGGTTCTGAAACGGAAGCCTCCATAACAGACGACGGCACCGAATATTCAGGGTCAGATTTTAGTGACGAACCTGACTCGGATGAAACAACAGGAAATGAGGATTTGATAATAGCAGGTGTAAACGAAGACATCACAATGATACAAGAGGATACGATGAGACAATTACCTGTTAGTAAGAAAGATATTCAAATTATGACAGAGGAAGACTCTGAACTCATAATTTGAATATCTTTCTTACTAACAGGTAATTGTCTCATCGTATCCTCTTGTATCATTGTGATGTGTTCGTTTACACCTGCTATTATCAAATCCTCATTTCCTGTTGTTTTTTTGGAATCAATGAGTCTTGATAAGGCATCAGCTTGACCAAAATTTGCTGTTCGTAGATATTCGATCTCAAAATCATAAGCTAAGAATATCAGTTCCCATCTCTGCCGTCTGTTTGCAGCGTGTGCAGATATTCCTTTCTTTGAACCAAATACTGACAAGAGAGGCTTGTGATCTGTCAATAGCGTAAACCGCCTTCCATAAACAAATCTATGGAATTTTCTTACCGCAAAACTAGAGCTAAAGCTTCTTTTTCTATTTGGCCGTAATTCTTTTTTGCTTGGGTCAGTACACGGCCTGCATGAGCGACTGCTTTTTCTGTTCCATTAAGAAATCGGTGTAAAATCACTGCTCCAATTCCGTATTGTATTCACATGCATCAGCATCTATTACGATGTCTCTTTTGGGATCATAATGCGTCAGCAATACATTTCATTGTAACACCTTCTTAAGACTTTGAAAGATTCCTGGTGTACTCTTAACCATTCAAATTTTTCATTTTTTTCCAAGTCATCTAGTGAGCCTCTCATTTGTCTCATCTTTGGTACAAAAACAGAATAGTAACTAACCATACCCAGTCACGATTTTAACTGTTTTCTGTCTTTTGGTGGGGGCATTTCTACAATTGCTGTTATTTTTTCTGGGTCTGGTTTTTGTTTTCTGATAATATGGCCTAGAAATTTAATCTCTTTCTTGGCAAAAGAGCGCTTGTCTATCTTGACTCTAAATCCAAAATCTGAAATCCGTTTGAATAGTTCAAAAACATTCATATTGTGTTCTTCCAATGTTGTGCCGGTTACAATAACATCGTCCAGGTAAGAAGCACAACCTTTTAACCTGAAGTTAAATTATCCATTGTTTCCTGGAAAATACCTGGTGCACTTTTTCCTCCAGAGGGAAGTCTCAGGTACTGATATAGACCTTTAGGAGTGTTGATCGTAACGAGCTCTTTTGACGATTTGTCCATTTCCAACTGTAGATATGCATCAGCAAAATCTACTTGAGTAAACCAAGCTCCTTAGTTTAATTTTGAAAAAATTTCATCCGGTGCTGGAAGTGGATGTTGGTGCATCTCAAGCGCGTCGTTAAGGCCTGTTTTAAAATCAGCACAGATGCGCACCGTTCCGCTTTTTTTTGGAACAACCACAATCGGTGCCGCCCAGTGACTGTATTCAACCCTTTTAAGAACTCCTTCATTGACTAATCTTTCAAGTTCCCTAATGATTATTTCTTTGTAAGCAAAAGGTATTTTTCGTGGTCTGTAAAAGTTTAGCTGAGACTCTGACTTAAGGAACAATCTTGCCTTCTTTTTACTGCAATGGCCCAATTCTTCTTTGAAAACATTTGGAAACTCTGTTTGTAACCGAACAGCTAAACTGTTTTCTTCCTGCGAAGGCTTTTCTGCAACAGAACAACAGATTGCATCAAACGCTTTTATCATTGGTGGAAGTTGATCGATCCATTCAATTCCTAGAAGTTGTGTTGTATTTTTGGCCACAAAACAGCGTCCATTGCCTGTGAATCCTGCGCACGAAAAATTGGTTTGAAATTCACCTAGTACTTGAATTTCAGTACCGTTTGCAGTACCAATTTTTGTTGTTGCATTATCCAGCTTTGGTGAACCAATCTTCACCCAAGTTTTTGTACTGATGATTGTGACATCGGCTCCGGAGTCCAGTTGCATCCTAATTTCGACATCACCAAATTTCACCGTGGTGTATCTATATTGGCTGCTATAATTGTTTGCTTGCTGGGAATTGTCTTGACTTGTGGTATTTCGTGTCGTCTATACGACAGACTTGGACTCCTCCTTAAGCTTGGACTTCTATTTCTACAGAAAAGTCTTTTGGGACTTTTATCATCAATTCTGCAGTTGGCAGCAAAATGTCCCAGTTTTCCACAGCGAAAACAACTATTTTTGTTTACGGGTGAACCCCGGATTTCCTGGCTGAAAGATTTTTTTGGTGATCTTTCTAAATAGAGATTAACCTTACTAACTAAGGTTTCTGAAATCATCATTTGTTCTGTATGTAACAGTTTTATCCTTTCACATTCTTCAATAAGCTCTTCCAGTGAGCACTCTTGTTCTACCCTGAGCAGTAATTTGTGCTTAATGTTTAAATATTTCGGATCTTTCAATCCCCATATAAAATGTAAGCACATACTGGCTTCTTTTGTGAAATTTTCCCTTTGTGCTTCGTTGCACAGCCTGTTCACCCTTGTGCCGAATGCCCTGAAAGTCTCTGAGTTTCTTATTTGGACGTTTTCAAAATCAAACCATCTTTGATGAATGCTTTTTTTTTATTACCAAACCGTTTTTCTTGCCTACCTATATATATATATATATATATATATATATATATATATATATTCTTTTAGGCAAACTCGATTCAATCGAGTTTGCCTAAAAGAACATATAGCGCCGAAGTATTCAAAATATATATATATATATATATATATATATCTTTGAGACACGCTCCAAGAAACACAACTCGCCATTTGGCAGAAACAACTTTTCGAGCCAAATTCTCGACCTTTCAGATATGTCAGCCATCCTCAGGGTCAAAAGTAAAACGAGAAAAGTAAACAAACAGAAAGAACCGAAATTATCAAAGAATTAGCACACTAACAAAAGAGAAAACGAAAAAACACTCTACCTATCAAATCAAAAGAATATAAAATTTATACTATTGGAAATCAATTTTTGCGCTTTCGCTGTGTTATATTAGAAGAGACAAGAATTTCCTCAGATACATTACAATGAGATTCGTCAGGAGCAGCCTCAACAGCCAAAGTATTTGTGTCAGAGGACGAGTGAGAAGTATCATCATTTATGTTATCCTCGTCGTTAGAAGGAATACAGGGTAACCGATGCATATTGCTTTCTTTGACACCGAATAAGTGGAGAATCTGTGGAAATTTATCAAATTGTTTATTAATTGCGGGTCTCATTAATAAGATATAGAGAGAAAAGTTGTTTCTGCCAAATGGCGAGTTGTGTTTCTTGGAGCGTGTCTCAAAGATAAATTGGTTCCACAGTTTATATATATATATATATATATATATATGAGTAATATACTTTGGCAAAATCCCCTCTCGTAAACACACTCCGTTAAAAACAAACGACCACTTTGCATTAATGACTTTTTTAATAAACTGTTCAAAATATTTAATTTTACGACGTAAACTAGAGTCCATTTTAAAAATTTATATAATACAAATAATAATAATTAGGACTGACTGGCCAGTTTCGACTACAGTCATCTTCAGAGTCCGTAACCTATATATATATATATATATATATATATATATATATATATATATATATATATATATATATATATATATATATATATATATATATATATATATATATATATATATATATATATATATATATATATATATATATATATATATATATATATATATATATATATATATATATGATTATTTGTGAGTCCGTTTGTCTGTGATTTTGGCCTATATATATATATAAATATATATATATATATATATATATATATATATATATATATATATATATATATATATATATATATATATATATATATATATATATATATATATATATATATATATATATATATATATATATATATATATATAAATATATATATATATATATATATTATATAAAAATTCCTCCAAAACGGCTCAACCGATTTTTATTAATTTTTTTGTGTACCTATCCTCAGACCTACAAAATGTACACAAAAAATTTCATAAAAATCGGTTCAGCCGTTTCGGAGGAGTTTGGACACAAACACCGTCACGAGCTTTTTATATACAGATGAGTGTCTGTCTGTGTGTGTATGTAACTTATGCATTGCTACGCCATTCATCCGATCGTAATGGAACTTTCACACATCCTTGAGAGTCAATGGAGAAAGGTTTTTGTGTGAAAAATTAAAATCGGTCACAAAATGAGCAGAGTGGGAGAGCGAGCGGAAACGGGAACTAGAGAATGAGCGGGAACCGGAAAACAAGCGGGAACAAAAAAGCGACCGGGAGCGAAAGAGCGTGCGAGATAGGGAGAGCGACCGGGAACGGGAGAGCAATCTGGAGCGGGCTAGCGTCTGGGAGCCGGAAAACAACCGGGACCGAGAAAGCGACCGGAAACGGAAAAACAAGCGGGAACGGGAAAGCAACCGGGAGCGTGAGAGCAAGCGGAAAAAGAAACGATAGAAAACCTTTAAAACCCCCGGGTACCCCGCTAGTAATAACAATAATAATAATAATAATAATACCAATCCCAATAGGCACTTGAAAAAGTATAGACGTGCTCATAATTTAAATAGTTTAAAATTTAAACAAATTTTTTTGGTATAAAAAGATGTACTTTTTAGTCTAAGAAACTTAGACTTTGTTTTGATTTTTTTATATATAGATGTAGGTGGAGAGTAGTACCAAATGGCCACACAATTTTACACTTTTATTCAAATCAATCATACAAAAAAACAAATGGTAAGCCAAAATATTTTATTTCACAGAAAAATCTTTATTAATGTTAATTAAAAAATAAATTTTTTTTTCGTTTTATTGAAAAGTTGTAGCCTATAAACCAAGACTATATGCTGAAAAGTCAAAAGAAAATTTTATATGTCCATTTCTGCGCTTAGATTTTTGAAGGATTGGATCTCCTAGTTTTACAACAATCTGATCCATATCAGCCTCACAAATCCCTTTATCTTTAGATAAAAATTTGGCCTCTTCGGTGTCTTTATCTTTGTAAACAAATTTAAAAAAAATCAGTCGAAACTTTATCCTCTTTTACTTCCACAATTTTGCCTACATAATAGGTTTTTGAGTCAAAAACATATTCAAAAAGACACCAATCCCCTATTTCTATCTTGGCGCTGTCAATGCTAAAATGAGGATCTTTACTGGTGAGCATTTTTTTGAATGTTGATTTCCCGTCAGGCTCGATGTCTGGGAAGCTTTTAGAAATATCCCTTCTTGCTGCAAGTTTTGATGTTTTTAACTTGCATCTCCTCAAATTTCTTTCTGCAAAACATTCTTTACAGGAGTATCTGTCAATATGGTAGAAGACAGTTTCTTCCGACCCCCACCTCGTTTGCGAGCTGCAGCTTTCGGAAAAGGGCGGATCATCTGAAGCGTTGCCGATAACTCTGATCCACTGGGTTCGACAACGACCATAAAGCTGTTGGGAGTTTGAACTTCTTCTTTAGTCACTCAACTCATAACCCATTTTTGAGGCATGTATTAAATACTCTTTCAACTGAAGCTCTTCTTCTGAACTGAAAACTCTCATCGATGATTGAGAATAAGCTTTACTTTCAAAACTATCTCCTCTGCGAATTGCATCCAGTCCGCCTCAGTGATGTTCTACTCACTTGGTGCTTCTCAGCTGCAGATTTAACTGGCAAGCAAGCTTTCAAAACATCTTCTACTGCTCTTTCCATGTTTTTTTGGGACTATCCCCCCTTCACAGCAGTAGATAGTCTGTTTCTCATTCTGAAACATAACCATAACAACATTAAGTAGTGATTAATATGTATATGTCTTTAATATATTAAACAATTTCATTATATTACATTAACATTTTGATCAATAATGAACCTTAACACATTTATGAAAATTTAAACATTCAGCAATACTGAATAACTATGGTCATTCAGTACGACCTTACAGTGGCCATTTAGTACGGAACGAGATGTACGAGCATTTTTGTCTGCTACGAGCAAAATAATAATTTTTGACATCCAAACTTTAGATTAAAATATTAATCAAACATCTCTTTATTTACTAAAAAAATCTTACAAAATATAAACTTAAATATTTGATAAGAATAGAATAGTTCTGACCTGACTCGTTTTCACTTTTTCGTGCGAAAAAACAACAAGTAAATTAAAAACGAATTTTTAAAACCAATGCTCTTATATGTAATTAAAACACAAATTTTGCAATCAATTTTTTCTTATATTACTCTTTTATTTTATGTTAAAGTCGAAATATCTTAATTATATCGAAATATCGAGATTAATTAAAATTATCTAAATTAATTGACTTATTGTAAAACTAATAATTGAATATTGCATTGTCTTCTATTTTGAGCATGTATGCAAAATTTGAAAAAATCTATCATCAGGATGTGACTCAAAAATTGATTGCAAGATTTGAAACAGACAGAGAAAAAACAGACAGACAGAGAAACAGAGACGACGAGTTAATAAAAGCATTGGTAATAATAATAAAACTATCATCAAAAAGCATCGAATTTAAATATCTCAACTATTTTCATGAAAATTTCGTACACGCTTGAGAATCGCGGTCAGTGAGTGTGGTTCGTGTTACATAACTTGGTAAAATAGTCTGCCAGTCGGTTAGCGTTTTGTGGTCAAGAAAACCCTCAAGAAAACCCTCAAGAAACCCCTCGATAAAATCCTCAAGAAAATTAACTAAATTAATTGACTTATTGTAAAACTAATAATTGAATATTGCATTGTCTTCTATCTTGAGCATGTATGCAAAATTTGAAAAAAATCTATCCTTAGGAAGTGACTCAAAAATTGATTGCAAGATTTGAAACAGACAGAGAAACAGACAGACAGAGAAACAGAGCCGACGAGTTAATAAAAGCATTGGTAAAAAGCTCTATAAATGCTGAACGAAATACACGAGAGACAAAAGAACAACACTGAATAAAGAGTTCATATATATACGCATTTTAAAAAAGAGATGGGCGTAAAAAATAGTTTAACAAATGAGAAAATCTCAGTGGCCGTTCTGTACAGTGGCCATTCAGTCCGGTTCTCTCCTACATTTAAATTTAATCTAAATATTTTATACTTTTTTCTCTTTAGATTTTAAAGATCTTAAGCTTTGTTCTGACTTTTTTCAGTTTTATGCAGATACTTGTACAATACATTAAACAAGTTTTGAAATTGGAATTTTTTATAGCTTTTCTGGCAAATCAAACAAATATTGCCAATTGTTGAAGTACACATTTTAAGATAGCTGAGAACCGTAAATTGAGTAGAACAAATTTCAAAATCAACTCCTATTTTAATTATTATTGTTATTGCCAAATGTTGCATTAAATTTAAAATATCCCTATTTCTTTATCGGTTAATTTGACGATTAATATAAATAATGAATATTAATAGAACAAGCTTATGTTATCTGATTGGCTGCTGTCAATTTATCGAAGTGGCTTGTGACATAAATAGACCATCGAACTAGAGACTACACAAATAAAATTCAATGTCAACTGAAGTTTTTAAAAAAAAATTTTTGTTAATTTTTATAAAGTTAAACATTTATTTTGAACATAAAAAATTTATTTTTCCTATTAAAAATTATTTGATTAAGTTATTATACGGTTGTAACTCTCAGTTGTTTGGTCTGGCGGTTCTCTAGGCTGCCTAGAGTGCCTAGCTAAAAGCCATCCTAAACGACAGGCAGGCCGATATACCTATTATATATATACTAACAGTTAGCTTAAATAATTTAATATGAGCTTCAACTTATTATTAAATTATATTAATTAAAAGGCTTAAAAGATTCGTTTTTGTTTATATTTTAGGTTCGCAAAAATGAAATGGGGTGCTAAAATGGCGCAGCGAGAGCCTAGAGAAATTCTGATTCATAGAATAAGCGCGATCCAGTTATATATAGAGATCAGTGGAGCACAATCAAACAGGAAAATAGAAATAAGTTAAAAACAGATGTCAATATGTAAAAAATAAGTTTTCTAAGTTTGAAGTTTTTGGAAAATTTCAATTTTTGTATTAAAAAATATCGGTATTGACTAATTTTTGCTTTAAATGTATCGGTGATACCCAACCAACTTGTTACATAGGGACAGGGAGCTGCGTTCCTAGTGTTCAATGGGCGACCAATTAAGAGAAAGCATAGGCAGGGGCATATATATAGAATAGATATATCGGAGATGAGCAGGTTTTGAGTGAGATGCCAAGATGGCCTCCGAAAAAACGATTTAGAGTCTTTTGGAACCATGAATATTCATTATTTGTATTAATCTATTTTCGGTACGACAGCGGAGACTAAACTCCGGTTTGTATGAAACAGAAACGTCGATTTCTTATAGCTAAAAGTAGTTGATATGAGCTTTATTTTAATTTAACGCGATATCCGACATAAAAAATATACAATTCTAATTTACCGATAACAGGCGACGTTAAATAGACATAAATAGACCATCGAACTAGAGACTACGCAAATAAAATTCAATGTCAACTGAAATTTTTATAAAAAAAATTTTTTTAATTTTTATAAAGTTAAAAATTTATTTTGTACATAAAAAATTCTTTTTTTTTATTAAAAAAATACTTGATTAAGTTACTATACGGTTGTAACTCTCAGTTCTTCGTTTCGGATCTCCGGTCTACTAGGCTGCCTCGCTAAAAGCCTTCCTAAACAACAGGCGGGCCGATATATCTATTCTATATATATGGGCAGGGGAGGCGGGAAGAAATGCCTCCCAACTTTCGTGCGCCCATAATTTTTGGGCAATCAGGGGTATGAGATAAAGTCAAGAGCAAAGTTTTGGTAATAGTGACTACCCCACACAACCAACAATAAGATTAAATTGAAAGTAATTTTTTTCTGATTAACAGGGGGTTCGCACAAACCATTGCCTTCACATCAAGGGGTTCGCACAAACCTCCAGGAAAGCACTACTGTATATATATTCCACACAGTTACGCAATTGTACTGTCGGTGCTCACAAGCGATGACATACGCCGTATCTGAATAGGTCGGCAGCAACTGTGGATTGTTCTTATTTTTGAAAGGTTTAGGAAGGCGAATGATTTTCCAAAATAAAAGCAGCTTCTAAAAATTATCCTTGTAGCCATGAGAAGACCTTGCTACCCAGAATCATCTTGGGCACATGCATACATACTACCATTTATTGTTGCTTGAATTTTAAAAACTTGCACCTAAATAAACAATTAAAAAAATATTTTGTTAAAGAATATTTCACATAGTTAGCTATTTTCTTTTAAAACTTTTTAATCTTTCTGTGGAGTAATCAGAGATGCCATTCACAGTTGATGAAGCCGGTTTTGTGTATACATTAGAAATTTTCTCAGATTCATCACAAGAACTGGTCTCTTCAGAATCGTATACTTTTTCTCTCTTATCTCCTATGTTTTCCTTAGCTTGAAAATCAGCAGCATCAAAAGATATTTTTAAAAATTTAGCCAATTCTTGAACCTCAGACAAGTATGTGATGTCCATCTTTCCATCATAGAAAAAATCAAGAAGAGATTTTATGACTGCAGATGGGTACCTAGGCAACCAAATTATAGCCTAAATTATTCAGATGTCAACATAAATTTTTGTTCAGGTAAAATTTACATACTTGGCTAGATCAATCATATTAGGTTGATGATTATGAAAAGGTTTCTGATTGAGGGATGAATATAAACTTGGGCAGAACATAGCAAGTACGGCACTGTGTGCATACAACATGCCATCTTGAGCAACAATTGCTGTGTCACAAAACAGACCTGATTTTCTGTACTCAGATAATGTGGAAGTAACTTTATCCATGTGTGCTACTTTTCCATACCATGCTTCATCAACATCTAATTTAAAAAATTATAAAAAATTAAACCATTAACAAATAAAACAGAAATACATATAAACATATATATATATATATATATATATATATATATATATACATACCATGAAGTTTCTCTTTTTGATTTCCTGTTGATGTTTTCACTTTATCAGCAAATGAATGATTGTGGATTTTTGAATCACTTATCTGTATATATATATATATATATATTAATATATATATAGATTTTATTTTGTAAATTTTAAATCCTAAAACTGTAAATAAGAATTTTAGTCAAAGCATTAGAAGCGTAACTAAGGTATAAACACAAAATTTCAGCTCGATCAGATAATGGGAAAAGGGCAAATTTTGACAACCAAAATTTTTGTTTCTCCCACAAGCATATATAGACAGGCCGAAATAACAAAGTTTTTGCAAAACCTGGAAAAAATTTGAAACAAAGTAATTCTTGCTGAATAATAAAGTAATATGAATACTGAAAATAAGTAAAAAGTTCCACCATGATCATGATTAGGGAAAAAAGTTGTGTTCATTTTTAGATTTGCTTTTATGTGTGAGAAATAATATAGACGGGTCTAAATAACAAAGTTTTCGCAAAACCTAGAAAAAATTTGAAACAAATTCTTGTAGAATAATATAGTAGTATTAATACTGAACATGTGTAAAAAGTTCCACTGTGATCTCCATTGGGTAAAATAGGTTATGTTGATTTTTTAGATTCGCTTTTATGTATGAAAAATAATACACGTTTTCTGCATTGTTGGACATCGTTGTCAACTGATTGTTGCTATTAATCAGTTATTTCTTAGCCTATTAATAATATACATCATATAGGCACATACAGTCCATAACATCGCAGATATTATATTACATTATTAAAAAGATATGTTTTTAAATGTTATTTTAAAAGAGTTCAATGAAGAAATTCTATGATGGTCTCAAAGAAAAGCCGGTAGATAATTCCAAGCAGTGCGACCTGCATGACAGAAACCTGTTTTTTCCTTCTTTGCAAAAACCCTGGCTGACTTGACCTGTAGGGTTGCTGTTGCAGACAAACATTTGCCTTAGGACTCCACCATGCTCGTCAGCAGCAAAAACTATCGAGCCAGTTTTGAAGCATGAATTAACTGCCACCTTAACTGCATAGTGCAATGGATTTTCTATGGGAAAAACCAATAAGTCTGAACTAGCAGAACATCTTACAGGTTCAATTATGAAGACTACCATATTATCTGGTAATAATTTAATTTATAATTTTTTACATGGCATAATGTTATTCAGTTGCTGAGCCGGTGATGGTGGCCAAAAGCTTGTTCCAAAGTCTGGAACCGGTGACGGCAAACATGCGGTCACCAGCCATTTGCAATCTATTCTTAGATAAATGGAGTGAGGCCAAAGATGAAGATGATCTTAGCTTCCTCCTAGCCAGGTGGTCAGTTATCTTGTTTATTGAGTTTTTTTTCATCAGTGATTCTTATCCATTTTTTGACTAGATTACTGTAATAGAATTTTGGCTGGCTTTCCTACTTCGACTCTCCATCTTTATACAAGTGTCCTTCACTCTGCCGACCCGCCTGGTGATTGGGACATCAACTCATGATCATATCTCTCCAATCCTCTGTTAGTTACACTGGCTTTATATTCTATCCAGAGTATCTTACAAACTTTTAATGCTCACTCATAATATTCTTCACAATAACTCCCCAACTTACCTACTTAATTTCATCAATCTCTGTTTGTACTGTCAGAGGAGATGCAGACTCCGTTCATCATTTTGTCATGGCCCAATTGCTCTACGTGTTCGACATAATTATGCAAGAAAAGCTTACTATTAGGAAATCAGAAACAACTGATATTAAAACCTCTCTAAAAACTCATTTTCTATCATGAACATTAAACTTTATAACATTTCATGCCATACCATTTGTGCAAAACTTGTTTTGTTTCAAGGTGACTAATAAGTCTTAGTAAATACATAAATTGGGAATGGTTACTAGATAAAATGAAATGTGGGAAGAACCTATACAGACGCTGTTGATTGCTAATATACTTAGAGAAAATGTTTCAATGGTTTTGATGAGGAAGATTACAAACATGAAAAATGTGCATTAAGAGCTTGACCAGATATAGTTCTAAATCAGGGTTGTCTAACTGGCGGCCCACAGGCCTGATCCGGCCCGCCGGACAGTTTCATCCGGCCCGCCACCGAGTTTGAGAAATTTTTTTTTGCAATACTGTTGTGGCATGTCGACTGTTTGCGCAAGAAGCTTGATCTATTCCACACATGTGTGCAGAATAATATAGTAACTGGATGTAACTTACTTTCTATCATGTTTTTAACTTACTGAAATGATTGATCACACAGATTTTTGTTATTATGCTGATATCATTGGTACGTTAATCGATGAGTTCTCAACCAGATTTTCAGATTTCGAAAACCTTGGAGGCAACATTGCATTGTTCAGTAATCCAATGGGTCCATCTATTGAGAATCAACATCCGAGCATTCAGCTTGAACTTTGTGAGCTGCAGACTGATCCATTTCTACTGAGCAAGAAGTGTATGTAGGAAGAATTTTGGAAATTGGTCAGCCATGATCGTTTTCCAACTTTACGTAGGTACCTATACTTTGAAGATGTGCTCTACGTTTAGAAGCACCTACATCTGTGAAGCAGCGTTCTCCATTATGATAACTGAATAAACAAACTCACATGTCAAGTCGAATACTCGTAGCAGGCTCCACGATGACACTCTCGTTTCTTGTATCCGACTTGGCACCACAAGCATTGATGTTGACATTGCCGGTATTGTTAGAAAAAAACCTTTTCCGCAGTGCCCGCACTAGATTAGAATTACTTCATTCAATAGAATAGAATGGATCATTAGATTGAAATTGAACAGAATTAATCGAATGACTGTCATTAGTCTTGGTGCTAAGACTAGAATAGAATACTTAGAATTCTACTTAATATTCAGTAGAATACTTACTACTTAACTTTAACTTAAATACTATGACACTATGTTAAAAGAATATTATAGCAATATAGCTGTTTACAGCAGTTACCACTGAAATGTTTTTTTATTTCTTGGTTAACACTTATAATTGTCTTATATATATATATATATATATATATATATATATATATAGTCTTATTTTATAACAGTTTTATATGGCATACATATATCATAATTATGCCATATTAAGCGCTAAAATTTGCTTGGCCCGCCAGGGGTCTAAAATTTTTTTATGCAGCCCGCAATAGCATGAAGGTTGGACAACCCTGTTCTAAATAATGGAAAATCAGTCTTTAGTGACCAAGAAGCTTTTTTGGGCTATGAATGAAATAAAATCCATTTTGTTGTCATGGCAATGAATGGCTTCCATGCCAATAGCTACAGAGTTTGTCAAGCTCAAGGTTATGCTGACACACTCATTAACAAAACTGCTTTAGAAGTATCCAGAAACAAAAAGTCTGTGATTGTGGTGGCAAATGATACTGAACCACTTTAACTTTTTAATGGCTTATGTGAAATTGGCTTTAAAAAGTCTGAATGGAAATCACTGTTTTCAGCTCATGAAATTTGCCAAAATCTAAGAGCCGCTTCTAAAAGTTATCTATTAGTATTGCATGTCATTAGTGGCTGTGACACGACATCATTAATATTTGGCAAAAATAACAAATACAGCACTCAGTTGTTTTGTTTGGATTATCGTTGTACTTATAATGTTATGGAACCACCATCTTTTTTCCTATCCGCAATTTATTATCTACCATTTTGTTCTTTTCTGCCATTTTTTTAATCAGCCAATTTGTTTATCCATCATCTTTTTTCATTATTCAACAATAAAAGACTAAAAATGCAATTATTCTTGTTTAAAGACTACAATAAGTAACAATATTACTAGTTACCATTGTATTTGTAATGTTATCAAACCTTTATCTTTTTTTCCACCAGCCATATTGGTTTCTTCTTTTTTTAACAGTAACAGATACAGTACTCAATTATAAGATTATTACAAATGGTACTTTTCTGTACTTAAATGTAAAGCATTTGGAGTGGTGGCCATCCTGGTTTTTATCTTCTAAGAAATTTTCCCCAAACTGGATTCGAGTGGAACTTTCTCATGTTGTTACAGACACTATTATTCCCTAATCGAAACAAATTTTCTTTGCTCGTTTCAAATTTTTTTCCGAGTTAATTTTTTTTCTACCCATCTAATACAATGGAAAAGTTAATATGAAGGACTTAAAAAGTTTAGTATGGAAATGTAAACAATTTTCCCAATATGTGTATGGTGCAAATCTTGCTGACAATCGCAGCTTCTATTGCCAGTTTGCAAAAGATCATTTAACAAATTAAAATTGATAATTTCATATTTGATAATCTCGATGGGCAAAAGACAATTTATGTTATCTTGCTTTACTGAGCATAGAACGAGACATGGCCGAAGAAATTGAATTTGATAACATTAAACAAGTTACATCAGCCAGAAAAGTAAATTTGTAATAAAGTGTTAATAGATTTAATTTGTGAGCCTTTTACCCAAACTATTGTTGGAGAGGGAGCAAGATCAGTGTTTGCCATAGGCACCATAAACCTTAGGTACGCCTCTGCAAAGCATAGAACCAAACCTTCACAACTTCTAATAGCTGGTAGTCACTGGACAATCCTACCTTGATGGTAAACTTACATCCTTCATTAGAAAGGCTGCAATGAAAACAAATTGACCACTTCTTAATAAACACAAGGTTTTTAAGTAAATCTCACTTCACTAACCTTCCCAAATTTTTTATAAGATTCTTAAAGCTTTTCCCATTATAAACACAGGAATATGTGAGTGAATAATAAACCAAATGAGCTGGAGTTTTTTCTCTGATCTGTTGATTTACTTTATTTTGTGCTGATTTCAATTTCCTTGAGTCAGACTTAAATAGGCGAATATTATTCTTGTCACAATAGGTGCTTACAGCTTTTTGAAGTTGATCAAAAGAAGTATATTTTTCTCCAAATTTCAATGAACCATCTATTCCTGCATTTGATAATTCTGCTTTAACAGAATTAACCTAATAAAAAACAAATATTAATAACAGTAACACCTATACTGAGAAGTAAAACTTTATATAAGTGCCATACCTCACCAAATGAACCATTCATAACATTTTCCATGATATCTTGATTACAATAATTAAACTTTTGGTCAGGAAGCAGTGTTGGCTAACAGATAAATTAATAAAACTTTAAGTGATTAGTGGAGCACACAGAACAATTATATTATATTTTGTTACACAATTCAAAACCGTAACTTGAATAAGAAATAACTAAACCGAACTGATAATAAACAAGCAAGCTGTAAAGAACGATGTTTTTCCACAAATCCATTATATTTCAGGATTCGCTGACTTTTCATTTATTGCAACTTTATTTTTTAAAACGACCTTTTTCATATTTCTTTATGTGAAGACCTATATAATTATGTTTGTTTTTGCCAAATGAAAATTGTTTTTAGAAAATTTTCAAACTTTAATGTCATGAGGACTTAGCCTATATTTCAAGTTAGATAATTTGTACTTTCAAAGTTTGCACACATTCAAGCAAGACCAGCAGTAAAGTTAATATGAGGGATTAACAAAAAATTCTCGCTTTTGAAGTTTATCACCAAAATATAGGAATCTATATCTATTCAGCTAATTTTCCATATAAATGATGGCTAAAAATCCCAGTCTTTTGGATCTACTTAACATTAGACTTGACTATGATAGGCTCAACAACTCCTTACTTCGGCTCGACATAGTCTGCTGCCAGATAGATAAAGTCCCAACCGTACATCTCACCAATAAAGATTGGTATGCAGGGTACCCCTTACAGAAAATGGTGTAACAAAACATATTATTGCTCATGTGTTTATTGGACCCAAAATTTAAATGATACATCAAATTAATTGTAAAAGGTGCCTATGTTATAAGGTGGTTGTGAAAAAATAATTCAATTTAGTTGATTTTTCTGGAACTTTCTGCATAACTCTTGAGTTTAAAAAAGGAGAAACTTTCTTCTTTTTAAATAGGTTTAGTTTTTCTTCAAAACAATATATAAGCTGCATTCCTGTAGGTGCTCTCGCAATCTTTTAAATCTGTATTTAAAATAAGATGGTATTGACAAAAAATGCTGCATCTGAGCACCTGAGCTCCGTGTAGATGTGGAAAGGGGACATGCGATAAAGTTTGAATAACTTTATAAATAAAAGTGATAAAATCTTAATTTCTGTTTATTTAATAACTAGAGACACTGAGGTATAAAATGTATAAATTTTATTTCATTAGGATAATGCTGAGTATATTTTTTGATATGTGAACTAAGCTGATTTGGTAATGGGGAAATTTTCTTTCTTTTTTAAAAATAGGTTTTGATTTCTTCTAAAACAAAATGTAATCTGCATTGCTATAAGTGCTCTCGAAACCTTTTAAATCCACATTTTAAAACTTGAACAAGTCAAGCCAATGATTGTTCATTTTATTTTAGCCTTGTTTCGATGCGTGTTAAGTTAGCCTCGAGGCTGGCAATGCTAATTAAAAAAAAAAAATTGCTTGCCCTGGGGCTGTGCTATACATTGTTGGATGGGGTATAAAAAATGAAATCCAATGGTATATTTGGATTGTCTTCGGTTCAAGAAATAAAAAAGTTATAAGCGAAAAACGACGATTTTCCGCCGAAAATTGCATAAAATCAACCATGGCTCTACTTTGAGAAAATCGATCTTGTTTTAAACTTCTGCCCTGTGTATATCCGAGACGCTTGTTTTTAGATAATTCAATATCAAATCCAACAATATAACTTTGCTTCTCAAAGTTAATAAATAAAAAAGTTATCGTATAAAACGTCGGACCGTATACCAAAGAAACCGAGAAACCGAAACATAAACAGACGCTGCGATTGGACAATCGAGTCTAGCTCACTGTGGCTAATTATGCAAAATATTCAAATATGCAAAGTGCTACTCGTTAACACGTTACAATTTTATTTTTAAGAAACCTCTATTGAACTTAAATAATAAATAAATATATATATATATATAGTATCAAAATTTTTTTATTGTTTTTCTCGCTCCCGTTTCCTTGCTCTCACGATCCCGGTTGCTATCACGATCCCGGTCGCTTTCCCGATTTATTGCTACGGTGCAATTAGGTCCTTTATATATATATATAACGAACTTTAGGAAAAATTTTATTTTTAAGAAAATATATTGAAGTTTACGATTAAAAATTAAAAAACGTGCATTTTTGGTGAACCACCTTCTACATTTTTCACACTCCACCATGACAAATTATTGTTTGTATTGCGGGACCGGTGGAGAAGGTGCAGGTGGGGACTGGGTGGGTGTGAAAAATGTAGAAGGTGGGTTCACCAAAAATGCACGTTTTTAATGTATTCAAAGGAAGAGTTTAAAACGAAACATTTCACTTGCGTGCTATGCTTAGATTTTATTAAATAGTTCATTTTTTTTTAAAATTTTCATTAATAAAAATTTTTAATCGTAAACTTCAATATATTTTCTTAAAAATAAAATTTCCCTAAAGTTCGTTATATATATATGTTGCCGTAGACACGTGGGTTCGATTCCTAGTAGAGTCTTATATATATATATAAAGGACCTAATTGCACCGTAGCAATAAATCGGGAAAGCGACCGGGATCGTGAGAGCGACCGGGATCGTGAGAGTGACCGGGATCGTGAGAACGACCGGGATCGTGAGAGCAAGGAAACGGGAGCGAGAAAAACAATAAAAAATGTTTGCTACTATATATATATATATATATTTATTATTTAAGTTCAATAGAGGTTTCTTAAAAATAAAATTTTAACGTGTTAACGAGTAGCACTTTGCATATTTGAATATTTTGCATAATTAGCCACAGTGAGCTAGACTCGATTGTCCAATCGCAGCGTCTGTTTATGTTTCGGTTTCTCGGTTTCTTTGGTATACGGTCCGACGTTTTATTCGATAACTTTTTTTTTTATTAACTTTGAGAAGCCAAAGTTATATTGTTGGATTTGATATTGAATTATCTAAAAACAAGCGTCTCGGATATACCCAGGGCAGAAGTTTAAAACAAGATCGATTTTCTCAAAGTAGAGCCAAGGTTGATTTTATGCAATTTTCAGCTGAAAATCGTCGTTTTTCGCTTATAACTTATTTATTTGTTGAACCGAAGACAATCCAAATATACCATTGGATTTCATTTTTTATACCCCATCCAACAATGTATAGCACAGCCCCAGGGCAAGCAATTTTTTTTTTTTAATTAGCATTGCCAGCCTCGAGGCTAACTTCACACACGTTTGTTTCGTGTATAGTTACGCTGTAACCTTGTTGGCCCTCCCTTTAACAGCATTGCAGCTCTAGATTAGGCAGTCATACATAAGAAACATGCTGCGTATTACCACCTAGCAAATTGCACGCAACAAAATGACCCCGTTATTGTTTGGCTTGCGCAGGATAGGGTTTATCAGAAATTGTATAACTCAAAAAGTTATGTGTCTATCTAAAAATTTGTAAAAAAAAATACTTTAAGAAAGTAGGACAATTTGATCTGTAAATATAGGAATCAAATTAGCACATCTACGTTCGGCATTTGTTCAAAATAAGTCCTACCTTGCTTGTTAAATAGGACTTTAATTATGGGTCCACGAAAAAACTTTTAATTTAGGTAGAATAAGTTACACTATAACATCGCACTGGTGTTTATAACTGTATAACTTCGCATATCGGCACTCAACTGCTAGGTATATTTGTTCAAAGTGACTTTTAAAGAGTTTTGCTGTCAACATATTCTTTTTAATGCATTTTATTGTTATTCTGTTGTCGATTTTATGAAAGCGGTAATTCCCTTGTTTCAGTATCGAAATCGGCTCAGGACGCTATACTAGGAGATATAAATCGAAATATCGTATGATTAAATGGATTGCATATTGTTTTTTGTTTAAATCGTCATTTAAAATATATCGATTAAAAATAATTATTTTTTGACTTTTTTGTCACTGATTGTGCACTTTTACCATATGTAATTGCACAAAAAAGTCAAAAAATAATTACTTTTAATCGATATATTTTGAAAGACGATGTAAAAAAATCAGTGACCCCGGCCCCAACCCTAGCTAGCTCTAATTAAACCTACCCCGGGGTCACTGATTGTGCGTTTTTACCATTGCCTATTAGACAGTATTAGAATGTATGGCAACTATTTTCGCTGCTTAAATTTATTTCATTAAATGTTATATATACTTCATTAATTTTAGATCTAACAATAAAACTTTTCTAAATTATTCAATCTTGTATTATGAACTTTATTAATAATCATTTTTGAAAAATTTCAAAATGTTAATGCACCCGCCTACTTTATTTTAAATTTACTGTGTAAGTTTTACGGTCAGCAATATTGCTAAATTCACGCACGTTTAAACTACGGCAAATTTAGTTATAAAAATAATATAACTCACCACAAAAAACTTTATTATTTTTTAAATACTTTTCCAATTATAAATGCAATTCATATAAAAATACCGTTCACAACAACCATAACTAAATATCAACAGAGATATAGATACATTGTATAAATAAATAGATATTATGTTTATGATTACATTAATCGCTTATTGCATAATATTTTGTAATTATAAATGATTGAAATAATGAAAAAATATTTTTTTGTAAATTAAACCACTTTTATTTCAGTTTGGATTGTCGGGGTGTTTTTTCGTAGGTGAAAATTTCAAGATTGGTCATTTTTTTTCGCTGCTCGGTCCGGTCGGGTAATCAGGCGGATTAGTGTTCTAGCTTAAACATTTGCCAATAAAATGACTGTTACGCATAGATCATTTATAGACTTTGTCAGTTAAAGTTTAGGATTATGCAAGATTATCTTTATAACAAAGGGTCTTTGTTATATCAGAATAACTTTGAGTATATGAATGAATAAATATAAGGTTATATAACTGAAGTAAAAAGTTTAGAGTCATGGCAAGGATGTCTTGATATAACAACTGGATGCACAACCTACTCTAGTAGGCCTAATGTTTTATCGCTTCTTATATCATAATTATAAATAAATTGATGTAACAAACTACAAAAGCATCAGTAGTTATATCATACTTCTAAAAATCTTGATGTAACTATTACGTAATTGGCTAAATTGTCTTGGCCTACTAGAGTAGGTTGTGGATCCAGTTGTTATATCAAGATATCCTTGGTCATGGCTATCCGCGATTTCTTCGACCGAAGGAGGCTTAATTATTTTAGTTCGTTCGCGGCTCGGTCCGGCCTGATAATCAAACGGATTAGTGGTCTAGCTTACACAATCACTAATAAAATGACGTATTTGTGTTATTTGTTACGCAAAGGTGATAATACAAAACTTCTACGGCTCGGGATTAGTATAATATGTTACTTCAACAAAACTTGTAATTTATCACTTTAGACGAAGACCCTCTTTTGTAAGTAAGTAAGTAAGTAAGTAAATCTTTATTAACCAGCCTGACAATGACGCACAGCGGTTGTGGTGGAAAGATAACAGAACAAACTTTCCAAATTTAGCGGTGATCGCTAAACGCTACTTGGCGGCCCCAGCTACCAGCGTTCCATCGGAACAGTTGTTCAGTGGTGCTGCAATTATTTATGAGCCGCTAAGGAACCGATTATCAGGCAAGACAGCAGAAAAACTGTTGTTTATGAAGTACAACATGCCTGAAATCGGTTCCTAATACTATTTCATTTTTAATAAACTAGAAAAGTTATGAAAACTCTGTTTGTGTTGCTATTTATTTACTAAAAAATTTATTTGTTCACAACTCCGAGTTCGGGTATTAGGCTTATAAATTTTCGGGTATCAAGTTTTCACATTTTCAGGTTCGAGTTCGGGTATCAAGTTTTCTCATTTTCGGGTTCGGGTATCAAGTTTTCACATTTTCGGGTTCGGGTATCAAATTTTCACACTTTCGGGTTCGAGTATCAGAAAAAGACCGGGTAGTACCGAACTCGGGTTCGGGTACCCGTGACATCCCTACATATAATGATTTATGCTCTAAAACAAGGACACTAGTGGGCAAAATAAAAAAATCATCAGTGGCAAATCAATTACTAAAAGAAAAATGCCAATTGACTTTGACTGCCCTACTAGGTGATCGAGTACATTTTTCATGATAGACTGAATGATCACAGTAAAGGACGCACTGAACGATGTTATTAATCGTCAAAACCTAGATGGACTGATGAATAGCGAATGGAAAAAATTAGAAATAATTAAATTCTTGCTGGAAACATTCGCTCATCACACTAAGTTGTTGGAAAAGGATAACATGTCACTTTCTTACATACTTCCTGCAATTGTGGACCTGGAGGAACATTTAAAAAAATGTCAGAGTATGACTGAGCTCCATAATAAAATTTTGGAACAACCAATTGTTTCAGATATACCCGCGATGTTACTGCTTCAAATTTTGTTGTTCTGCCAGCTGCAGCAACATTGCTAGATTTATCATACAACTGTGGACCCTTCTATTACCTCACAACGCAGCTTTGTTAGAAATAACCAAGAAATTAATCTGAAAAAGACACAAAACTTCAATGCAGAAATTCCAGTTGAACAACAGCAAGATCGGGGCAGCCAGGATGAAGACTTAGATACACGACCTGCAAAACACTTTAAACATTTAGCCACCTTAGTTGTTCCCTCACAGGTTCAACTGGTAATGACTAAATCTCAAACGGACATTTAGTTGACAACATATATCTCACAGCCTTGCAAAATGGAGAACATAACCCATTGCCTGATGAGGAGAACTGCATAGCTGAATAGGGAAAAAGACAGGCTTTCCAGTTTTAAAAGATTTCACACGGAATATATTATCTTTGCCATGTTCAGAAGCGTTTATAGAACGTTTGTTTTCAACATGTGGGATGCTCACATCTGTTAGACGCAACAACTTAAAGAAACGTGTATTTTTGAAACATAATTTAAAATTGATTTAAATGTACCTTTTAATAAGTATTTCAGGTTAGCAGTAAAAAATTGCATAAAGTGTTTTTTTTACGAAAACTGAATCTACAATAAATGTGTCAAAACGAAATAGAAACTGGAACTAAAATAATGATAAAACTACAAAAGAAACTGAAATAAGCTTTTCGAAACGAAACTAAAACTTAAATAAATTCAAAACTAATACTGCTCTAGTAATCAGAGGTTTTCCCAATTAGTAATTCATACCTCGGGTTTTTGGCGCCCCGTGACCAGGTCTAACAAATGCGTTCCTCGAAATTCTCATATGTAAGCATTTCTTCTAAAAATAGCTGATGACCTGGGGTATAAACCAGGAGCTTTTTCCAAAAAATTTCCAAAACATCGAGTACTTTTGTCTTCAACAACAGCTGATAACTAGGGGGTATATAGTCGTAAGTACTTTTTTAAATTTTGGCGCCCCTTCCAAATGGCGCCAGGAAAACGTGATTCCCTCCACCTTAGCTACGCCTCGGAAAAAAATGTTGGTAAAGCGAAGATTTACAACACATTCCTGCTTTGTGCAAATGCCCCAGCATGAGTACTGACAACACATCCAAAAGTGGCGAAGTACTCCTTCAAACCCTGTAAGTTAATCATAGCCTCAGACAGCAACATGTAATTCCATATTTGGTCAATTGCTTTCAAAATTCCAGAAATGTTAGCTGCTATAATGCGTCCAACTGCATTAACACGCTCTGACTAACGTGCCATATAAACCATGCAGCCAAGGCATTACTTATATAATCTCCCGGCCTCACTCACTCAGACTGGAATGGTGATCATGTAGATTAACAAGTTCAATGTTCACCAAGCCCATCCTTATGCATCACAAGGCTTGTAATTACACATGTGGTGTCCAACATTTAAAATATTTAATCAATGGCAGTGACATATAACTTTAGTTGGTTGATATTATTTGTTATTTATGTTGCATAGAATTTTTAATTTCAATTAAATTCCTGTGGCTGTATTATTTAAAAAATAAATTTTCTTTACGCTCACCTAAAACAATTAGTAGGCACTAAGTAGCCTTTGGTGCATTTTTCTTAGTGTCTAGATATTCTTTTGCATCATAATGCATCAAATATTCTTTTGCATCATAAGGCATCATATCATATATCTAAAATACTTAATCAAGTTCATCCTCATAATATGAAGATAAACATGTGTGTGTATGTGCAAGTGTGCAGTATGCATGTGGAGCTTACCTGTTGGCTCAGTTGATTAAAAAACACAGGCGCTTGTGCCAATCAAACCGTAGTGTCTAAAGAATTTTTCAGCCTGTGGAACTTAAAAATCACTATATTTCTTAACGTCCATTAGAAATTAAAAGTGACAGAAACGTTTTTCAGACTTATCTAAAATCTGAATTCCCAACTGTGGTGGGCCATCAGCCCAGCAAGAGGCCCAGGGCGAAATCCCAACCAGACCCCACCTCTTGATGAATCTCTCCTCCTACTGGATTTCAATTGAAGGTTTTATTAAAGAAAACATTGTTGCTATGTTTAATGACAAATAAAGAATTTTTGCACGGCTACCAAGCTGCAATTAATCCTATTAAACTTGTCTGCTGGCATAAAATAAAAATATATATAATAGCTGAAAATGGTGAAAAATATTAATATGATAGCCACTATACAATTTTTAGTTTAAATCTAACTAATACTCATGAAATTGGAACATGGACCTTTAAGAAACACATTATTTACATAATTACATAAGCCAAGATGTTGAAAAAGCCACAAAAACTCAAATTGGAGATTTAAAGCAAACAGCTGCAATGTAAAACACCAATTTTATAATTTTTCAAAACAATATTTATAATATCAGAAGTCATTTTTGTTATAGCTTCCAATTCAAATCTGGAAACAGTTGAGAAATAGAATAAAACTTGAATATATGATTCAAACGACAGGCACAAGAAGCAAACATCTTGTACAAATATGTTCACAGCAAACCAAGAATGATTGGCTCATGATCAGATCAGCAGAGCAAACTGTAATAAAATTTGAATAAGTATAATAGAAAAATAATGGACAGTTAATAGTTACTGAATTATGGTGAATAACTTTAAATGTAATATTAACTGAATAATAAATTCAGTTAAATAATACAAAATAATTACTAACTGAAATATTTTTGCATGTATTTTTTCAAATAAACAAATCACTGGAAGCCTGTTGTGATCATTGTATAAACAAGTAAACTGTAAAAAACTTTGTTTTTCAAAAATCCTAAATGATCTTATCCATCTATTTAACTCAATAAAGATATTTGGCTTGCACCACAACTAAGTTATTGATGAGTTTGGAAAGTATAACAGATGATTATCATTTGTGTTGATTTTAATAAATTGTTATTTTATGTTTAATTTTTTAAAAACTATTTTTGGTGAAAATATATTAAAAAATTTGATAAATCATTCATAAAAACGCTTGCGTATGATTAGAAGCACTTTTCAAATACTCAACTCCTAATGAGGCAAATAAGCAACCTGTGCTGAAAGTCATTTGTCTGCAATCCCCCTTATTTGGCCTCCCCTTTATTTCTTTCTGCATATGCAAGTGTATGTGAAGTATGTGAGGACGAAAATGTAAGAAAATTCTGAATCAATATGAAAAAAATGTTTTTATTATAAATTTTTGATTTTAAAAATTAAATATTGCTTTCTTTGAATAAACTAAAAACAGATTGTTCAGTAACTGAAAAATGTCTGTGAAAAATGTTGCAACTTTAAATGTAACTGAAAAGTTGTAACTCAAATACCACTCTAAAGAAAATCAACTTCCTGTTATCCAATCAAGCTGAAATTTTGTGGGTTTATTTGTCGCTGCTGACTTTACAATCTATTAATTTGATGAAAGGTAAGTGACTTTACATTCTATTAAATTTTCAGATCGATTAAACAACATTTAAGTGAATTATAGAATAAAATCAATTGAAACTTTAAAAACTTAAAAATATTACAAATTTGATATAGAGAAACTAACTTTGAATTTTTAGTTTATTTAAAGAAAGCATCATTTAATTTTCAAATTTTTAATAAAAAATTTGTTTATTCCATATTGATTCGAAAGTTTCTTAAATTTTCAAACCTCACCTACTTCACATATTCAGTATATAGAAGACCCTGGTGAATGTTTTCATATTTTATAGACTTACTATCATAAAAAAAAATTGCAAAGACGTTTTAGTTGATGAATTAAAAAATTATAAAGGATTTTTTAAAACCAAAGTTTTTTACCGTTCACTTGTTTTGAATGAACTAAAAACTAATGGTTTATTTTTCTAAAGGAAATTTGTAATTTTTTTTAATAATTTTACTCTATATGTTATTTAACTCTGCTACTACCAAGGGTAACAATGCTCAGAATTCGATGAAATTGTGTGACCTAATTTAAAAATTCAAGGGTCTTGTAAAGGGGTACATTTGTACAAAGTCACAAACTTCACTGAATTCTGATCATGGATGTAGCAAGGGCAGCTTTTCAAAGTACATCTGAGGTCGTTTTTGACCCCATTGGTAGTAGCAGGGTTAAAGTTTGTCCAATAAATCTGAAAACTTAATAGAATGCACTGTCATTGATGACAATTCAATACACTAAATTTTAGTTCGATTGGATAAAGAAAAGTATGTTTTAAGCAATAAAAGGTCTCAAGGCATGTTTCAAGCAAACAAACACAGTGAAGTTAATACAAGAGATTTAAAAACACACAAATGAATTTTTCCATGAAAATTTTTCTTAGAGCATTATTGTGCCGTGGACAACATTTTATTACCTCTAGCAGGTTCGGAATTTGTAGAAATATTAGTCAAACACTATTCATATAGTTTGTTAAAAACTCATACGTTAATGAGTTTTAAAGTGTTTCATTTAAAATTAAAGTGTTTTAATCACCTACCCTATTTTTGAACTTTCTTTTACTATCTGTAGATTATCATTTTCCAATTCTTTGAACAACCCAATCATGCTGACATAGAGGACATCTATTGTTCTGTTTGACCCACAATGCCATGCAGCAATTGTGGAAAGAGTGGTTGCATTCACCCCACACTACTGTAAAAATAAAGAAAATTCTAATATCAGAATGTTTATAAATAAAATAGTTCTTATTCAGCCTATCTCAAAATTTAATAAATTACAGATTGGACTGACAGCCACATCATTCCAAATACAATTACACCTAAGCATTTTTTATAAACAAGTAGTGACATGACATACCAACACATTCATCTTGCTTGTTATCTGCTTGGCATCTTAGACATGCATCTGAAATGTCATAATTTATCAAATTAATTCATTTAATAACTTGACCCTTGGAGGGCCTGCGGGGTGCTCGTGCACCCCACATATAAAAAAATAGATGGGGCAATGAAACTAGCAGCCGCAAAAGCCACTAATTTCCTGTAATTTATCACAAGGAAATTTCAGACGCCGACGTGTAATGGTAAACGTAAGTTGACTTATTGGTGATAAAATGGAAAGCAAATAATGTCAATGGGGTGTACTTGCACCCCTCTTGGCCAACTATGTTCCACAAACCAAAATTGTTATCAACTGCTATAAAGCAATATTCTCAATTTATTACATACATATATATCTATATGTAGGCTTGCGGAGCCGAGCCGAATAGCCGCTAATCTTTGTGGGAGCCCGACCCAGAGCCGAAAATATCTGGCGGCTCCGGCTCTCAAAATTTTTTATATGAGCTAAATTTTTTTCAAGATGAAAAGCTTTCAAATTCTAAAATAATTTGATTGTTTATCTCCCTCAAATTTGAAATGTTTTAATATTTTACGAACGTCACAACAGCAACAGCCTTCAATCAAATGTTAGCGTGCGCACACATCACCACAAGAAATCTTTAATGAATTGTTTTCGTTTTGTTTCGTTTTATTTTGTTTACCTGCCAAAATCTGTTTTTGGTTACATTGTTATTTTTGGACTTTTTTTATTTTATTCAAAATTTTTAAAATTGCATTTAAAAATAATACAATTATGTTCCAAATGCACACTAGAGATGAAAGTTGTAATAAAAAAATGCGCTTCAACATTTGCTTTCGTTTGATGAGTGTTTATATTCTTATAAAATAATTACAATTTTTAAATTGCATATTATTTTGTTAACTTTATAGTAAAAACATTTTAACTCCATGAAACAATTTCATCAAGCATTTAAAATTAAATTTTTGCTGCGCCAAAAAACAAAACGTACCCTTTCGTATACATTTAAAATCGACTAAAAACAAAATGATCGGTTTTAATATTTAACAATTGTCATATAAGTAGAGTAAATAAACTTATAAAGTGTAAGTATAAACAGTTAAAAATTGACTGAAGTCAAACGTTTGCGCAAGTTTGTCTCGTGTGACACCCCCTTTATAGGGAGCCAAAGCCGAGCAAAAAAAAAAAACGACGGCTCCGCAAGCCTGTCTATATGTTTATTTATATACATATATATATATATATATATATATATATATCTTTATTATATGTATATCTATGTCTATGGAGAAAAAAAACTTCATTGGCCATGTGGGGTGCCTGTGCACCCCAGAGTTAAAACATAAGCAAAAGTTATTCCAGAAACATTTATTGTTTATTTTTATTTACCAAAACTTGTTACACAACATAAAAACATAGCATACCACAATAAATGTTTCTGGAATCAATTTTTTCTTACGTTTTAACTCTGGGGTGCACAGGCACCCCACATGGCCAACAAAGTTTTTTTTCTCCACGGCCCTCCAAGGGTTAACTTAGTAACTGTTGCCTAAACTCAATGCTGTTGCAAAATAAATCCAACAAAATGAGCCAAACAAAATTACTACACTGTACCCTCGATTTTGCGTGTGTGGATAAAGCACAAATTCGGTTATAACACAGATTGGACGATGGATACTAAAAAATGGATGCACACTATGATTCACCATAACACAGATTGGATATAACACAAATTTGGAGTTGTGAGGTTGCGAGGAAGTTTGTTCCGGGCTGTCGGTCCCAGAATAGTAAAAACCTCTGCGTCCCAAGCGGGTTCATGTAGCAGGAGTTAGAAGATGTCCATAGGTGGCAGAACGAAGTCGGATCGCTAATCAAGTACCGAGACACTAGTACACATTACAGACAAATAAGTGGGCACTTTTCCAGTCAGCGATTTCTTCACTAGAGTGCATAATTTAAACAGCACACGTTGCTGCAATGACAACCAATGTGATTTCGCATGAGATCGGTGATACTTGACATCATTGGTAGATTAAGAACTAGTCTGTCTGCAGCTTGAAGCACGGATTGAAAATTTTGTAGTAGGTTTTTGGGTGAGTTTGCGAAAACAGCGTTACAGTAGTCTACACCTGCATGGATCAGCGCTCTGACAAGAGCATGTGTAGCAACCATCGTTAGAGAACAGCAACGAAGGCATATTAGACATATTGAAAATGAACAAATAAAGAATATATGGTGTTACTGGTTTAATAACTAACAAAGACCTAATTACAAAGTCACTAGTGGGGTTATTTGTGGTTTTCCTATCACTCGATCTCTCGCCATAGCTGAAAATATGGTCGGAAACACTGACAAGCCGAGACAATGTTCACTTAGAAATATTCAAATTTCGACATTGTCTCGAATAAATTATTTTTTGTTACTTTTATTCTTGAGGGTTTCATATATTTAAAATGTTATTTATTCAAAGAAACTAGACTTATATTAATAATTTAAAACTTTATTATTTCATGCAAACCGTTCAGAGTTTCCAAGCGGTGAAATTTAAAATTAATTTTTTTATAACTGATAGTTTTTTTTTTAAATAAAATTATATTAGAAACTAATTTTATTAATTTCATTCATAACCTCAGCAGACCTCACCACTCACAACTGCGAAGTAAATATTGCTTCGAAGGGTACTACTTACCGTTTTTAAAGTCTCTAAAATTACGACAAATGTTTTTTTACTTCAATCTTGTTCATTTGTTTTTTTTATGTTAATGTACGAAATAGGACTTTTTTATTGGAAGAATCAGCCACAGCCGCTTATGTGAAACTTTACCACTTATTCCGTTTAAAGTTAAAGGGTAATCCCATAAGAGAAGTTGTATTGACAAAAAACAATCAGGGTTAGGGGTAGGATTTGGGTAGGGTTAGGGTTAGTGTTAGGATTAGGGCCGGGGTCATTGATTGTGCGCTTTTAGCAAATATTTTTCTGTCAATACAACCTCTCTGACTCGATTGCCAAATTAAAGATTACCCTACTACGGTAAAGTTCTAGTATTCATGGGCCGATTTCGATAAAAAACACGTTTTAAAAAGCGTTTAATAGAATAAGGTCAGAACATTATCAGAAAATGAATTATAAAAATTTTTTACAGAAAAACTTACTAAAAACCAACTTTAAGCAAAAATATCCAAAGGCAGTGTTGATACACGAAATAATACAATTCAAGGAATGAAAAGTAAGGAAGGTTAATACTAAAATAAAATAACAAATAAATTTTAAATGTTAAAAATAAATGTTTAATTATTTAATATGCATTTAAAATTTTTAAAAATCAAAGCGCATAGCGGAAATGTATCTGTGACTAGCCGGGTACTTGGCCTTGCCCGGGGTTTTTCCATCGTTTTTTCTCTTGCTCCTGTTTCCTTCCCCGCTTGCTGTCATGCTCCCGGTCGCTTTCTCACTCCTGCTTGCTCTTCTCTTCCTGGTCGCTCGCTCTCCACATGATTCTGGTAGCCATCAATGCCATCATGACCTCTAAAACTCAGAATTTCTGCTCCGAAAAATATGGTCGAAACCGTAATAAAGACAACCAAGTACTTTTACTTTCATTTTTTCTTGGTATTTGGCTGCTAATTTATTGTTCTTATTTTTTTTTTATTTGTCTTAAGGCATATATACTGAATCGCCACATTTAAAGAAACTAACTCCGCCTCGCTATATGCGAGCCAGTCCCAAGCCTGGATAAAGGAGGAGGGACAGTTGAAAAGATCAAATATGATCTATGACAGGAAGTACTTAGGTGCTTCCTACACAGCCATTTCAGTCTTAAAACACCTAGTGTAAAGGACTATAAACTATTATAAAAAAAAAAAAAATTTCAAGAAACTGTTTTAGACATGGAGCAGGTTACGAAACTCGTACTTGTAAAACAAACTATTATTTTTCAATTTTTAGCTTCAATAATTTAATTTTTTTTATTTCTTTTCCTAAATTGTCTATTTCTATTTGAAATGTGTTTATTTTTTATTTTCTTTATTCCAACTGTTCACTCCTATCGCTATTGACAAAAATAGATCTTCACCGGGAACTACATTAGCTTCGGGAGCAATTTTGAATGTTCTAAAGTGCTATAATTTCTGGTTTATTAATTATTTATGTTGTAATTGGGGTAATCTTTCCTACGGACGGCCCGTGCCGAAAAAATAGTCGTATTATTTTTATTTTGTTACAATAACCTAAAAAAACAAATTTAATATCAAATTTAATTTAAAAAAAAACATTTATCGTAATTTGAGAGACTTTGAAAACGGTAAGCAGTACCCTTCCAAGCACTATTTACATCGTAGTTGTGAGTGGTGAGGTACGATGATCGTATGAATGAAATAAAAAAAAAAAATTAGTTTATAATAAAATTTTATTTAAAAAACAAACTCAGTTATAAAAAAATTAAATTTTAATTTTAAAACTCTTTCTATGTAAAACGATAAAGAACAAAAGGCGAGAGAAACAACGAAGTAAACCCGCTTGTCACTTTATATAAGGTCGCTGCTATTGCCCCGGCGGTTCGCCGTGATTGCAATCTGTAAAATTGCAATCCCGTATTAAAATGAAACTATACCCCTAACCTTACCTTACCCAACCCTTAACCCTACCCTAACCCTTACCCTACCCATAACTGCCATAACCCTATCCCTACCCCTAACCCTATCCATACCCCTACCCATAACCCTATCCCTGCCCCTACCCATAACCCTATCCCTACCCCTATCCTAGGTAGTCGCATAAAAAGTTTCAATATAATTTTTTTTTAATTTTACTAATATTTTAAACAAAGGTACAAATTCTGAGTTTGAATATACTATATAGTGTAAAAAATAAAATTAATAAAAAAATCGCATACCGGCGCCTACCGCCGTGGTAATAGTTATAACGTTATATAACACGCTACGCGATTCCTTCGTTTACACTTTTCCTTAAAACTCAAATTTTGTCTATGTAAAATTTTTTAAATTATAATTACATTATTTATTTAATTAAAATAATTTTATATAACATTTTCCCATTTTAAATAAATTATTTGTACTAATTATCATAGTTTTTAAACTAGTGTTTACTTTTCATCGTGTTTATAGTTAATTATAGCCGAGAATTATGTATTAATCCGCTACACGGGCCGTCCGTGGGAAAGATTACCGTAATTGGTCTTTACTTATGTTTTAAATTTCATTTAAGTTAAAAAACCGGTCATTTCTCATCGAAATCGGCTCATGACGCTATACTAGAACTTTATCCCCTACTACAATACTAACCCATAACCTGAACTCTGCAAATAGCGCAGGTATCACATTCAACGTCCCAGCTCCACATTGCCACAGCATTCCATTTTTTCAGTACGAACATCTTCTCACCGGAAGACTTATTACCCGTTCCATCGGCAGAGCTATCATCAACGTCCATAATCACGCTGGTGATACTTCGAAAAATACAAACTACTCTATTTCAATATAGAATATATATATATATAGGAGTGACTACTACTTTTTTTTTATAAGAGCAGACATTCGCACCGGAGACAAGAGCTAATATTGAACAAAAAGTAAACAACTAAAAGCATAGAACATTGTTTTGCGCTTTGGTTTTTTTAGCGCTATTTCATATCGTTCAAGAGCGCTCGGAAACGAACTTTTTAAATAAATAAGACTTAAGAGAAACTGTGAGAGAAGTAGATTTAGTTAGAGAAGTAGGAAGAAAGTTCCAGAGATAGGGACCAGAGTAAGAAAAAGAGCGTTTTGAAAAAGAATGCTTAACAGAAAAGATATGAAAGTGGTTAATTCAATTCAATTCAATTCGTTTTTATTCAGACGATTGTCAGACCACAATGGCTTACAGCAATAAATAAATCAATAAGTAATAATTAAAAAAAATAAAAAAAAATAAAATAAACTGAAAAATAAAATGAAATACAGAGTTTTTAGCGTTTACAGTTAATAAAATATGCAAATCAGAAGGCTTGCCATCACCGTAGAGTTGAAGACTGTTTGTAGTTCTCGATTCTTCATTCCATGTAGTCAGAACGTAGAAAATTTCGTTGCATTGGAAGTGTGAAAAATCCTAGCAAGCATAGAATTTTCAGATTAGGTGTAAAATAGTAATAAGAACATAGCATTCTAAATTCTATAAAAATCGGAGTTGTATGTCGTGAGTTATACGGCATTTAGTTTGATGGGCGATAGTTAGTAAAATTAGTGTCGTTCGCTTCTGTGCTTGGCGACTAGTATACGTTTAGATTAGGTCTATTTGAAAGATAAATAAGACAAATTAAAAAATATCAACAGAAACAATTTTTTAGAAAATTGCTATTTTCTTTTCCGTTCTCACTGGAAGTTTGCTACATCTTTTGTCTAGTCTAGTGGTGCAGAAGTGTAGAACATGTATGTATGAAGAAGAGGAAGTGAGGACTGAGATATCTTCTTCTGTAATTTCTGAGGAAACAGAAATAAATTCATATTTTTTAAAATGTTCATTTTGTAAGCATTTCTGAACACACGCTGAAGTTGTAGGAGCCTTGCCCACTGTATTTAAAAAACTGGAAGTTACCGGTTGTTGTGATTTGGTAAATTATATTAATGTGCACTACAACAAACATGTAATTAAATTGCATTTGTCGTGCCGCATGGCTCTGCAAAGAAGCAATGCTACGGATGATGAGGTGCGCAGAGCTGGTTCTAGCCTGTTGGTCAGTCTGTATGGAGGGAAAGTAGGAGAAAGATTGGCTGATTTACGGTATGAGTCATATTTCAAATTGGCTCTGTCATCGTTTTCAACCAGAAAGGCTGCCACTATCAGAATGTGCTGCTCACCTGCATGTCCGATGCGTTCATTTGCATGCTGTGATTTGGGGACTCTGGACAAAGTAGCCTTGAAGGCAACCGACTGGGACTGGTAATCAGTTGAAAGCTGCTTAAAACCCGTGAAAATAGTGGGTGACATTGCACCTTAGTCAGTCCTGAAGTTTGTTCGATG
Organism: Erpobdella octoculata; assembly: GCA_963978895.1. NCBI lineage: Eukaryota > Metazoa > Annelida > Clitellata > Hirudinida > Erpobdellidae > Erpobdella > Erpobdella octoculata. Next base: position 14,267,553 of record OZ022240.1, on the reverse strand, counting down.
CTATTGTAATGGAAACTGCTCATCCAAGTGTGTTCATATCTGCGAAACAATAGGCACTGTGTTTCTGTGTGCGGAAATTGTCATGGAACGGATTGCTCAAATGGCGGTGTAACATCAGATGAAACAAATAATATAAGCAGTGACAGTGAAGAATCTTGTGGCACAGAACATGTGGTTGAGAACAATGATCCACAGTTTTTTTTATGAAGACATTAATTTCTTCTATGTGGAAGAAATTTAATATTTCTTGCTGCTTTCGAACTTAGACAGCAATTTTAGTTTTTGACGTTTTGATTGTAGTTATTTGATATTCTAGTCTGACTTTTTCATGAGCTCACTGAAAGCATTTATCAGTTGTGGTTATAGTATCATTCAAACTGAAGATCTGAATGTTTGATAACAGCTTCATTTATGCTGGCTTAATTTTGGTTTTTGAAAATTTGAGGGCAAACGACCTAGTCAATTAGTCCTAAATGAAGATACGAACAGTTGCAGTTAAGCCGGACTTGGAATTTAATTAAACATACCACCACCTGACAGTTTCGGTTTAACCGGACTCGGAATTTAATTAAATATACCACCACCTAACAGTTGCGATTAAACCGGGCTGAAGGGTAAACTAACTAGTCATTTGTGTGTATGTGTTTTATATTTTATGTATGTATTTTAATTTTTTTTTAAAGCTAGATGTGTGCACATGTTAAATTTATGATTTTCTTAATGTGTTTCCAAATATTCCAGCAAACCTAGAGGTGTGTGTATATTTAGATGTAAATATGTACATATGCTGATATGTTTCTTGTTTGTATGTTGTTTGTATATTAGGTGGTGAGTACGAGTCAACCTTCACGTGGCACTCCCTGTGATTAACCAGGCATTAGGCAATAAATTGGGCAACTAGGTGAAACCAATGACTCAAAATATCAATATTTTTTAATTTATAAAAATGATTATTCACAATATGCTGGATGTTTACAATCAAGAATCTAAGAATAATGTCTTGCAATTTCCATGGCATGAAATAAAAATTGTTATTTCTAGTGTTTCTGTTGTTTTTCTGTTTGTTTTTTGTATTATATGTTGAAATTGGAAATTATTTATAGATGCATGTGAATAAACATATTCTGAAACTAGTTTGTATTTGATTGTTGTTCATAGGTTCAATTTTGGCAGTAATGACTTTTGAAAACCATAAAAAGCCATTTTCCAAATGGCTGATATCGCAAAATTCATAATCAAGATCAAATTATACCAGTGGATCTAAGTACTACTGGACTAGCTTTAAAAGGCCCTCATTACCAATGTCATCCAGCCCATGGGGAGTAGGGTCTATAAATTTCTGTGGTTTTTCAACTTTTTCTTCAAATATTTTATTAAAAAATTTTGTTTTGAAATTTATTCGAGCAGCACTGCTTTAAGACTATTAAAGGCAAGTTGTAACATTGTTATAAATAATTGTTTTGGAAAGATATTTTCGAATTGTCGGCCATCTTGTTATTTTGTTATCCTACACTCCCCCGCATTGTTATACAGTTATAGAATTCCGTTTTTCATATTCTCCTAATTCATACCTTTCCAACGATATATAATAAGTGCTTGCTAGGATTTTTTCACGGTTAAATTTATTTCTTGCTGACTAATGAGAGCGCAACACACGGAGTCCATAAAGTGCTCGAGCCGATGAGGATATTATGTCGGATACATGTTCCTCCATTGAAAACTTATTATTTAACGTTACCCCCAAGAGTCTGATGCTCGTACGAGGGACGCCAGGTAGCTCGGGCACGTCGACGTTTGTACGCGGCCTGTGAAATATTATTTCTCTGGACTTGTTACAGTTCAATTGCAGGTTGTTATTCTCGGACCATGTCTGAATGTGACGCAAATCTGAAGAACGGCTGTTTATATTGACTGCTGGCAGGAGCAGATTGAAATCATCTGCAAACTTGATTATTTCATTACCATGTGTCGAAAGCCGCAAATCCGACGCTGCAATGGCATAACACGCTGGTCCAACGCCTGAGCCCTGTATCACACTTGAATTTATAGATACAAATTGTGACCTTGAGCCATTGAACTCTGTACTGTGTTGATGAAGCGTCAGGTATTTGATGATCCAATTGTGCACACCGTCAGGCACAAGCTGCGAAAGCTTATCAGCTAGTGTGCAGTGTCTGATGATATCGATCGCCTTGCTAAAATCCAGTGATATCATCACAACGAATGGATTTTCCAGAAGCATGAGGCTGACCGTCTGCAGAATGGCAATAATCGGTCTGAATGCAAACTGGTCCTCGAAGAACAATCCCGGGAGCGGATCCATCATTGCTGGATAAATAAATTTTCTAACCATCAATCTTTCAAACACTCTGGACAGTACTGGATAGAGTCAGGTAGATCATAAAAAAAGAGAATTGCAATAGTCAATTCGAGACAGAATAAGAGAAGAGACTAGAAGTTGTAGAGAAGGATCATCGAGCAGTGTAAGTTGTTTAATGCGTCGTATATAGAAGTTGCAAGATTTAGTGACAGATAATATTTGAGAAGTTAAAGTCAAGTTGGAGTAAAAAAAAAACTAAACTACGAATCAGAGGAAAAGGAGAAAGAGAAGATGGAAGTGGCAGAGCCAGAAGAAGCAGAGTTACAGATTTAGAGGACTTAATGAAATAGATTAATTCAAACTTATCAGGATAAGACACATAGAAGAACTCCAGAAAATAATAGATTGAAGGCAGGCAGTTATTTGATTAACAACAGACTTAAGAGAAGAGTTAGAAAAAGTAGAATAGAGATAAAAGTCTCAGCATACATTTGACTATTGAGAGACTGAGAAGATATAATATAAGGAAGTTCAGAAGTATATAAAATGAAAAGTAAAGGGCCAAGAATAGAGCCTTGAGGAACAATATAATGATCCAAACAAACACACCCGCATGGTACCCGTGCGGGTTAGAGACGGGCTCCCCGTTTATCCCAGCTCGCTGGGATAAAACACCGGGATAGAGACGGGACCCGTGCGGGGATCCCGGCTGGTAATAAATCATTTAAATGAGCATTCATCCCGCGCGGGTCCCGTGTTTAACCCGGCTGTCTATCCCAGCTCTATCACGTGACTTTTTAATGCAAGAATACTCACTGGGATATAGCGCGGGATAGACACGGGTTCCGCCTGGGGAACCCGCTGTTAATAAATCATCAATCAAATCAAATCAAAGAATCATTTGATTAGGCGCTCCCTTATCGACAAAGTCCATTACGGGAGCGCCATGTGAGTCACGTGCAAAAATAAAAATAAAAATAGAAATAAAATAATAATGGATAGTTGTACAGTATTGTATATTAATTAGTTAGCTTCATAAGCTCTCCTAAAAAGTTCAAATTTAAGGAGAGATTTAAATGTAGTTAAAGAAATGTCGGGATATTCTAGCTCCTGAGCTTCGGACCAGCCACTGCGAAACCCCGGGGACCCATCCGCACAGAGTGTGTCCGGGGAACATTCAGGTCGCCACGAGCGGCTGACCGAAGGCGGGAACTGTAATCACAGGAGATGACTTGTGAAATCATGTCGCACAGGTATGGTGGAGCCAGACCGTCCAAACACTTAAAAACCAATAGACATAGTTTAAACGGGATTCTTTGTCTGATAGGGAGCCAGTGCAGACGTTTACGCATGTCATCCGAAACTGGGTCAAATCTTCGCTTCTTTAAAATCAGGCGAGCCGCCGAGCGCAGCACAGACTGGAGTCTGTTGATCAGTTCATCACTCAATCCTGCAAGCAGACTATTGCAGTAATCGAGTTTACTTGAGACGAACGCATGAACGAGCATTGTGCAAGCCTCGGTTGAGAGAGAGCCGCGGATGACTCGGAGTTGGCGTAGCTGGTAAGATGATGGTCCACTGTATCGAAGGCAGCAGACATATCGAGTAACCCGAGAAGGGTTACGTTTTTATTATCTGCAGCAGACAGGATGTCCGCTTGAACTTTCAGAAGGGCCGTTTCAGTCGAATGACAAGCTCGGAATCCAGATTGGTGCCTCGGCAACAGACTGTGTTCATTAAGGAATGTTGTTAATCGTTTGCTTACAATTCGTTCCACCAACTTGGAAATGAAGGTGAGGCTGGATATTGGCCGGTAAAGTCAGCAAGATAACTCGGTTATCTGTTGCCTGTATCGATGACGATATGCAAGATAACTCATTATATGATATTATTATTTATGCTGGGCATTGTGTGTGCACTATACATAGTTTAATACATACATACATACATAAATACATACATACATACATACATACATACATACATACATACATACATACATACATACATACATACATACATACATACATACATACATACATACATACATACATACATACATACATACATACATACATACATACATACATACATACATACATACATACATACATACATACATACATACATACATACATACATACATACATACATACATACATACATACATACATACATACATACATACATACATACATACATACATACATACATACATACATACATACATACATACATACATACATACATACATACATACATACATACATACATACATACATACATACATACATACATACATACATACATACATACATACATACATACATACATACATACATACATACATACATACATACATACATACATACATACATACATACATACATACATACATACATACATACATACATACATACATACATACATACATACATACATACATACATACATACATACATACATACATACATACATACATACATACATACATACATACATACATACATACATACATACATACATACATACATACATACATACATACATACATACATACATACATACATACATACATACATACATACATACATACATACATACATACATACATACATACATACATACATACATACATACATACATACATACATACATACATACATACATACATACATACATACATACATACATACATACATACATACATACATACATACATACATACATACATACATACATACATACATACATACATACATACATACATACATACATACATACATACATACATACATACATACATACATACATACATACATACATACATACATACATACATACATACATACATACATACATACATACATACATACATACATACATACATACATACACACACACACACACACACACACACACACACACACACACATACATACATACATACATACATACATACATACATACATACATACATACGGTATCAGGCCTGGCTTAGCCAAAGTACAATCCGTTCAAATGCCGCTTCATCTTATACTACGAAATGCCCTCAGAGTTCCAACCAAAAGGAGGGGGAGAATGATGAACTCACATTCGGACCTTTGGACAACGACCCTGCTTCTTCAACGGACCCTAATGGGAGTATGCTTCACGAGCTACAAGACAATGCTCCTGATTGAACTGTCTGTGCCATGGGAAAGTAACATGGAATCTAGCAATATTTTCAAAGAGGAGAGATATAGGGATTTAGCATGTGATTTGAATGCCAAAGGGTTCAGGACTGAAATTTTTGCAGTCGAGGTTGGCGTTCGAGAATTGGTTAGCAGCTCAATGTTAAAACTGCTGAAAGAAAAAACTCGAGCCATCAAGGAAATCTCCCAGACAGCTGAAGCTGCATCTTTTTGGATTTTCGCTAGTAGAAAAAAGAAAGCGCTACAAGATGCACACGAAATGGTTTAGCCTTGTTTACATTGAGCGATAATCGTTCCGGCGATTTTAAGTTTTGTTTCGAACAGTTTTCAGCTGAACTTTGAAATTTCGTATTTCAAGTTAGGAATTTGGACATTTTTCTCGCAGAAGGGCGTCCGCCTGATCAACGGACGTGGGCCCATCTCTCTTAAAAGCGTCAAGAAGTTCAAGGGCCGAAACGCTAAAAATGAGAGGTTCTTCTTCTGACGAAAGCTCGCAAAGAGTTATAACACATACATACATACATACATACATACATACATACATACATACATACATACATACATACATACATACATACATACATACATACATACATACATACATACATACATACATACATACATACATACATACATACATACATACATACATACATACATACATACATACATACATACATACATACATACATACATACATACATACATACATACAGAAAGATGGTTGGGTCTGCCTCCGGGATTGACGTCTGTGGCTCTCTACGGCAAAACAGCCAAGCTGAGACTTCCATTGCGGTCTTTTGTTGAAGATTTCAAGATCAGCAAACTGAGAACTCAGATGATGCTCGATAATTCAACGGATCAGAGAGTCGCTGAGGTAAAACCAACTCTAATCTCAGGAACCAAATGGAATGCTAGAGTTGAAATAGAGAATGCCACTGTTTCTCTCCAGTGGACTGAAAGGACCGGAGCAGTTCAGTTGGGGCGGCATGGTGTTGGATGGAACCACCATCTCTGGTGGTCCAAGGCAAACGCTCAGGAAAGATCAGACTTGATTTTTCAGGACAGAAAGCAAGCGATAGAAAGCGAGAGAGTTGTGAAGAGCGCACAATTGTCACAGCAAGGCGACTGGACCAGATGGGAGGAGACAGTTCAGCGGTCTCTGTCATAGGAAGATATATGGCGCTATGCTCCAGTGCGGCTATCGTTCCTCATTAGATCGATGTATGATCAGCTGCCAACAGCCAGCAATTTAAAGAAATGGAAATTAATTGAGAACGATGAGTGTCAGCTCTGCGGTCAGTCGCAGTCATTGATTCATATTCTTTCCTCCTGCTCCTATTCCCTTTCTCATGGTAGATACACGTGGCGCCACAACCTTGTTCTCCAAAAGCTGCTGGGATTTGTAAAAGAGGCCTGCCGAAAAGCCAACTCAATGGAGGTGAAACCTAGGAGGAGGATTTATTTTTTGAAAGAGGGATTGCCGCAGCTAAATCGCCCAAAGAGAACCCTCACGGAAGGAGAGAATGTTTTCCATGCGGCGAACGACTGGAGGGTCTCTGCCGATCTGAAAACGGAAAAGTGCTTCCCAGTTTCAATAAAGGAAAGTGGAAAAAGGCCAGACATAGTTGTTTTTTCGAGTCTGGCCAAGACATTTCTTCTCATCGAGTTGACAGTGCCTTGGGAAAGCAACATGGAGGCCAGTAACATTATGAAATTAGAAAAATACAGAGATTGGTGTTGGATTTGGAAGCAAATGGCTCAAGAGCTGAGCTTTTTGCTGTTGAAGTCGGAGCACGCGGTTTGGTTGGTAAATCTATGCTTAAGTTGCTGCGGGCCCTGGGAATGTCTAACAGAGAGCGGACCCGTGCAATTAAACAGATTTCTGAAGCAGCAGAATCGGCTTCATTCTGGATTTGGTCTCAAAGAGAGAAACAAGTAAATTAAAAACGAATTTTTAAAACCAATGCTCTTATATGTAATTAAAACAAATTTTGCAATCAATTTTTTCTTATATTACTCTTTTATTTTATATTAAAGTCGAAATATCTTAATTATATCGAAATATCGAAATTAATTAAAATTAACTAAATTAATTGACTTATTGTAAAACTAATAATTGAATATTGCATTGTCTTCTATTTTGAGCATGTATGCAAAATTTGAAAAAAATCTATCATCAGGAAGTGACTCAAAAATTGATTGCAAGATTTGAAACAGACAGAGAAACAAACAGACAGAGAAACAAACAGACAGAGAAACAAACAGACAGACAGAGAAACAGAGACGACGAGTTAATAAAAGCATTGGTAATAATAATAAAAATATCAAAAAGCATCGAATTTAAATATCTCAACTATTTTCATGAAAATTTCGTACACGCTTGAGAATCGCGGTCAGTGAGTGTGGTTCGTGTTAACTTGATAAAATAGTCTGCCAGTCGGTTAGCGTTTTGTGGTCAAGAAAACCCTCAAGAAAACCCTCAAGAAAACCCTCAAGAAAACCCTCGATAAAAGCCTCAAGAAAATTAACTAAATTAATTGACTTATTGTAAAACTAATAATTGAATATTGCATTGTCTTCTATTTTGAGCATGTATGCAAAATTTGAAAAAAATCTATCATCAGGAAGTGACTCAAAAATTGATTGCAAGATTTGAAACAGACAGAGAAACAGACAGACAGAGAAACAGACAGACAGAGAAACAGACAGACAGAGAAACAGACAGACAGAGAAACAGAGACGACGAGTTAATAAAAGCATTGGTAAAAAGAAGATTTTCCAAATTTAGAAGCCGCTCTCTCTGCTCCGCAAGAATAGAAGCCGTTATGTCGTCGAAGGTTTTCTCACTTGAATAGTCTGAATTTCTTTAACGTCGCGAGTTTATTTGCATGATAAATATCTGCCACGATGCAGGGAATGATAGAAATTCGATGTCGGAAAAGAACAAAGACATTTTCTGCCGGAGGACGTTCGTCCGTCGAACGTGGCTCGCCCCCCTTAGAACGTCAAGAAATTAAAGAGCCAAAACGTTTGCTCGAGGAGGGGTTTTCTTCTGATGACCTCCACAGAAAAGCTCTTCAGGAGTGCACACACATTTTTGAGGCGTTAGCCATTTGACCCCCGGGAAAGACCGGGTGACTCTCGGGAAAGACCTTGTGGCAACTGGGAAAGACCGGTGACACCGTGGAAAGACAGGTGGCAACTCGGAAAGACGAGAATTACGGGTATCCTGGCTTAGCCGGGATACAAAAAACACCGTTCATCTAGCTGCGACAACGAAATCGGATTTATGCCCCCAGAGCTCCAACCGAAAGGAGGGGGAGTATGATGAGCTCGCAATCGGACCTACGGCCATCGACCATGCTCTTCCAACGGACCCTAATGGGGGAACACTTCATGAGTTTGTGTGCGGTAGAAGTTTCGCAACAAGCCGCGGTATGAAGGTTCACCGTACGAAGATGGGTTGCCTGCTTAAAACTGTAAAGGATCGTCGTACTGTAGTTAGCATGCCAACCACAGCCCCGACAGGTTCCACGATCCTGATAGTGACGAGAATAGGCAACCTCGGGCTAGAATTAACTTCCCCGCTGCTGCTAGCAAAGCGGATTGGTCGAAGCTCGACGAGATACTTTCCAAGCTTCTCAAAGTGCAGATGAAAGAACTTCCAATGTTTCAAGTGAACAATCTAACTGACACCATTTACAACAAGTGTTTAGAGATGTTCGGTTCCAAGGAAAAAGTTCTCATGGACAGAGGCGAAAAAACTCATATTTCAAGGCGACAACGAGAGATTGCTAGACTCAAAAAGAAAAAAAAACGACTTCGTCAACAATGGAGGAGAGCTCCAGACAACGAGAAACCAGGGCTCTCAGCATTACGACATGACTTGAGGCAACGATTGAGTGCACTCTTGCAAGCAGAACGTTTGCGGGTAAAGAAAAAAAAACAAAGGAAGGCAAGATTCCAGTTTGTCAGAGATCCATTCCGTTATGGTAAAAGCTTGCTCGATCCACCAAAGTCAGGTACTCTGCAAGTCAGTAAAGAGCAGCTTGATCATCATTTCCGAGCTGCTTTCATTGACCCCTTGGGCGACAAAGAACTAGCTGAAAGATCAGATCTTCCCGAGATTCCTCTTCCAAAAGTTGCTTTCAACGAGGGAGTAATTTCAATTTTTGACATATCCCAATTCCTCCGAAAAACAAGAAATAGATCTGCTCCAGGTCCAAATGGTGTACCATACCTGGTGTATAAAAAATGTCCGGGTGTGTTGAAAGTTTTACACTCATTGCTCAAGTCTGCTTGGACGTCCGGGTCTGTTGATAAAGAGTGGCAAAAAGCTGAAGGCATTTTTATACCAAAGGAGAAAGTTTCAGTCGACATCAATCAGTTCAGACCAATTTCTCTTCTTAATGTTGAAGGAAAAATATTTTTTGCTGTGCTTGCCAAGAGGTTGACGAGCTATCTAACACAAAACGACTACATAGACAAGTCAATTCAGAAAGGAGGAATCCCTGGTGTTCCTGGTTGCATCGAACATTCTACCATGATATGGGAGTCTATAAAAAGAGCAAAACAGAATCGACTCAGTTTGCACGTCATTTGGCTTGATCTTGCAAATGCTTATGGAGCGGTTCGTCACCAGCTGATTTGGAGAGCTTTGACGATGCACCATGTTCCAAAGTTCGTTATGGATATTCTACGACAGTATTTTCAAGATTTTCACCTGAGATTATCGACAAAGACGTGTTCAACCGATTGGTTTCGTCTTCAGGTCGGTATCGCCATGGGGTGCTCTATTTCTCCCATATTATTCGTGCTAGCAATGCAACTACTTCTGAATTCAGTTGGTGCAAGGGTAGAAGATGTTTATGTCGGCCGAGGTATTTTCATGCCACCTCTGAGAGCTATCATGGACGACACGACAATTATTTTGAATAAGTGTATTTCAATGAGACGGACACTCGATGTCTTCAGCGATCTACTCAGATGGTGCGGAATGAGTTTTAAAGCATCCAAATCCAGAAGTCTCTCCCTGCGTCGCGGTAAAATTGACGAATACACCGTTTTCTCTGTTGATGGTAACAAGATTCCAACAGTGAGCGACGAACCAGTGAAAAGTCTCGGGAGATGGTACTGTAAATCCCTGAATGATGTTGATCAGGGTGCTCCTATTCTCCGTATGGCAACTGTCTCCATGGATAGCATTAATTCTGCTCCGCTTCAGAGCAGGTTCAAAGTGTGGATTTTGCAATTTGTTTTAGTGCCAAGACTGCTTTGGCCTCTGACAGTCTATGAAATTGGTCTGCAAGTTGTGGAGAAACTAGAAAAAAAGATAGCTCGTTTTATACGTCAATGGTTGGGTCTGCCTCCGGGATTGACGTCTGTGGCTCTCTACGGCAAAACAGCCAAGCTGAGACTTCCATTGCGGTCTTTTGTTGAAGATTTCAAGATCAGCAAACTGAGAACTCAGATGATGCTCGATAATTCAACGGATCAGAGAGTCGCTGAGGTAAAACCAATTCTAATCTCAGGAACCAAATGGAATGCTAGAGTTGAAATAGAGAATGCCACTGTTTCTCTCCAGTGGACTGAAAGGACCGGAGCAGTTCAGTTGGGGCGGCATGGTGTTGGATGGAACCATCATCTCTGGTGGTCCAAGGCAAACGCTCAGGAAAGATCAGACTTGATTGTTCAGGACAGAAAGCAAGCGATAGAAAGCGAGAGAGTTGTGAAGAGCGCACAATTGTCACAGCAAGGCGACTGGACCAGATGGGAGGAGACAGTTCAGCGGTCTCTGTCATGGGAAGATATATGGCGCTATGCTCCAGTGCGGCTATCGTTCCTCATTAGATCGATGTATGATCAGTTGCCAACAGCCAGCAATTTAAAGAAATGGAAATTAATTGAGAACGATGAGTGTCAGCTCTGCGGTCAGTCGCAGTCATTGATTCATATTCTTTCCTCCTGCTCCTATTCCCTTTCTCATGGTAGATACACGTGGCGCCACAACCTTGTTCTCCAAAAGCTGCTGGGATTTGTAAAAGAGGCCTGCCAAAAAGCCAACTCAATGGAGGTGAAACCTAGGAGGAGGATTTATTTTTTGAGAGAGGGATTGCCGCAGCTAAATCGCCCAAAGAGAACCCTCACGAAAGGAGAGAATGTTTTCCATGCGGCGAACGACTGGAGGGTCTATGCCAATCTGAAAACGGAAAAGTGCTTCCCAGTTTCAATAAAGGAAAGTGGAAAAAGGCCAGACATAGTTGTTTTTTCGAGTCTGGCCAAGACATTTCTTCTCATCGAGTTGACAGTGCCTTGGGAAAGCAACATGGAGGCCAGTAACATCATGAAATTAGAAAAATACAGAGAATTGGTGTTGGATTTGGAAGCAAATGGCTCAAGAGCTGAGCTTTTTGCTGTTGGTCGGAGCACGCGGTTTGGTTGGTAAATCTTTGTTAAAGTTGCTGCGGGCCCTGGGAATGTCTAACAGAGAGCGGACCCGTGCAATAAAACAGATTTCTGAAGCAGCAGAATCGGCTTCATTCTGGATTTGGTCTCAAAGAGAGAAAAAAGAAGATTTTCCAAATTTAGAAGCCGCTTTCTCCGCTCCGCAAGAATAGAATTGCTTCGTCTTTGTTTACGTGGCGATATTAAGTACCGCTACGAAAGCAAAGCCGTTATGTCGTCGAAGGTTTTCTCACTTGAATAGTCTGAATTTCTTTAACGTCGCGAGTTTATTTGCATGATAAATATCTGCCACTGTGCAGGGAATGATAGAAATTCGATGTCGGAAAAGAACAAAGACATTTTCTGCCGGAGGACGTTCGTCCGTCGAACGTGGCTCGCCCCCCTTAGAACGTCAAGAAATTAAAGAGCCGAAACGTTTGCTCGAGGGGGGGTTTTTTTCTGATGACCTCCACAGAAAAGCTCTTCAGGAGTGCACACACACACATACATACATACATACATACATACATACATACATACATACATACATACATACATACATACATACATACATACATACATACATACATACATACATACATACATACATACATACATACATACATACATACATACATACACACACACACTCATACATACATACATACATACATACATACATACATACATTCATACATACATACATACATACATACAGTGTTGAGGAGTAACGCGTTACAAGTAACTAGTAACGTAACGCGTTACTTTTGGAGTAAGTAACGACGTAACTTAGTTATTTTTTTTGAGTAACTGTAACGTTTTTACCGTAACATTTTTTTAAATTATCTTTTTAAAATATATTTTCACCGTTTAAAGTTAAATTTTTAATCAAACTTTTGTTTCTATAGTATAGCAACCCATGCTATTTGCTATTTCGGTCTCGTTTATCCTTTTTTGTTGTTGAACGCTTAGACCGGTTGATCTACGAATTTTCACATAGGGGACCCGCAATTAAATCGAGACCAGCATTTCTTAGAAATTTTTATAAGTAAATAAATTGGTTTTTTGATGGATATTATGGCACCCTAATTTGAAAAGTTTTTGCTCATTGTTTTAAGCGTATTTACAAGAGAGCGATAATGCACAGAACAGTGCGGTTGCATCATTAAAACACCGCAAAAACGAATTATATTAAACGAATTACTAGTCAATAACTTGTTAAGTTATTAGAAAAGTGTTGTACTTTTATTTATTAATTGTCAATGAATTTAACATGTATAATAGCTTACATCTCTACCAATATCCCAAAGTAAAAAAAACTGTTTTTAAAATATAATTCTGCCCTACCGTCAAGTGCACCAGTTGAAAGACTTTTCAGCGTGGGTGGTCAGACTTTCACTTCTCGACGAAATCGCCTTAGTGATGATAAGTTTGAAAAACAGCTTCTTTTAAAAGCCAATAATACAATTTGAATTTTATTTCTTAGTGATTTTTTGCAATAAATTAGATTTAGTGTGTTAAACAACTTTTTGTTTTTTTTTAAATTAAAGTACATAATTTTTGGGTGTCACTTATTACATGAAGGAACAGGCTAGCGACCTCTTTTACAATGTTTGCAGCTTGCAGATAAGACTAGCAAATGTGGTGTTAATGACGATGATGGCAGTAATTTAATGTAATATAGATTTATATAGCGTTTTCTTACAGCGAAAGCTGTCGCGAAAACGCTTTTCGAGCGGAACTAAAGTATCTTTTACGATTTCAATTAATTAGATGAGTTAAATAGAAAAAATTTAAGTCGTTGTTTGAAGACAGGAAGACTCAGTGTTGGGTCCCTGACGTTGTCAGAGAGAGTATTCCACAAGGCCGGTCCTGCTGCTGCGAAGCCTCGGGGTCCGAATGTTTTTGTGTTGGTTCGAGGGATGAAGAGATTGTACCCTGGTCGTTGAACGAAACAAAGTCGGTGAAGAGTAGGTACGTCAGAGTTGTGCTGCAGCATTTCTATGAGATACGCCGGGGCGCTGCCATGGAGACACTTATAGACGAGAAAACCCAGCTTAAAATAAATTCGCGATCGGATGGGAGGCCAATGAAGGCAATCGCGAATGTCCGCTGAGATCCTGTCGAACTTGCGTCTTCTGAGAACGAGACGGCCATCACGTCTTACAATAAAAGTAACGGCAAAGTAACTAGTTACATTATTTAGTAACTTGAAACTGTAACTAGTTACATTTGAAAATCTGTAACTTGTAACTGTAGCTAGTTACATTTTCAGCAAATAACTAGTAACTGTAACTAGTTACATTTTTAAAGTAACTTCCAAACACTGCATACATACATACATACATACATACATACATACATACATACATACATACATAAATACATACATACATACAGTAGCGGAACCAGGGGGCCAGGGGGAGCCATGACCCCCACCGTGGATTCCAAAATTTACTTTTTTTTAAATAATAAAAACAATTGACTGCTTTTTAGGTTATTTATAAAATTTTAAGCATCTAGCAGTTGTTTTCCATGAGGTTTGTGGATATAAAACCAAATATTTGTTTTTTTCACCATTTTTGGCCCCTCCCGCTGTTTTTGGCCCCTCCCGCCATTTTGTTTGTCCCCCCGCCAAAGAAGTCTAGATTCGCCACTGCATACATACATCCATACCTACATGTACCAGAGGCGCTGGTGGCAGAGCGGTAGAGCGTTCGCCTGTTGATCGTTTGGTCGGCAGTTCGAACCTCGCCGGCGTCACCAGCGTAACTTCCTTAAGCAAGGAGTCCACTCGCATTGCTAAAAGGGTAGGCGCCTATAAATGGCTGCCTCTACATGTACCATTTCTCGCCTTCGAGCAAGACTTGTCCTGGAAAAAGCGTTGTGAAAGAGAGAAAATACATACATACATACTGAAGTTGAGACATTTATATTTCACGCGCGGGTCCCGTGCGGGTGTGTTATATCTATATATACACAGACACATATATATATATATATATATATATATATATATATATATATATATATATATATATATATATATATATATATATATATATATATACTAATATATATATATATATATATATTAATATAATAGTAGACCACGTCACTCACTCACTGATTCTGTCACGCTTACGTAATTAGTCGTATAGTAGTTATTAAATACAATTTTTTTATCATTGATATATATATATATATATATATATTAGTTTTGTTTTTCCTTTTAATTAAGCTCACATCAACGATTCGGAGGAGTTCAATTTCAAACACTATGACACGAGATTATTATATATAAGATTTATGAGATTATGTATGTAAGTATTTATGTATGTAAGTTTGTAAGTTCTTTATGCATTGCTTCACCATTTATCTGATCGTAATGTAATTTTCACACAAGCTTGCGAGGCAATCGGAGAAGGTTTTTGTAAAAATTTCTAAATCGGTCACAAAATGAGTGGAGCGAGAGAGCAACGGAAACGGTAACTGCAGAATGAGCGGGAACGAAAAAGCAAGCGGGAACGGAAAAACAAACAAAAGCGAAAGAACGACTAGGAAAGGAAAAGCGACCGGGAACGGGAGGGCAAGTGGGAGTGGGAAGGCGACCGGGAGCGGGGAAACGACCGAAAGCGGAAAGCGACATTAAACTTTTGATAAAAAAAACAAATTAATTTATAAGGCAAAACAAAGTTTGCTGGGTCAGCTAGTATATATATATAAATAAATAGATTTATATTTGTTTTATAATAGTTGTAGCTGTAGCCTATAATGTGCCCGCAACGTTTTCCGTTGTATGTGAATTATAGGAATTGTATTTTATACTTTTTATAGCCCAAGAAAAACATTGTCTTTACCAATGCTTTTATTAACTCGTCGTCTCTGTTTCTCTGTCTGTCTGTTTCTCTGTCTATCTGTTTCTCTGTCTGTTTCAAATCTTGCAATCAATTTTTGAATCACTTCCTGATGATAGATTTTTTTCAAATTTTGCATACATGCTCAAAATAGAAGACAATGCAATATTCAATTATTAGTTTTACAATAAGTCAATTAATTTAGTTAATTTTAATTAATTTTGATATTTCGATATAATTAAGATATTTCGACTTTAATATAAAATAAAAGAGTAATATAAGAAAAAATTGATTGCAAAATTTGTGTTTTAATTACGTATAAGAGCATTGGTTTTGAAAATTCGTTTTTAATTTACTTGTTTTACTGTATTTTTGGTTATGTAAAAATTATTTTCTACTTTTTCGTTTTTGATGGGTGACATTTTATAAGAATTTGAGCTTTTAGATTAATTGTATTCAATATACGTAGAAAATATTAATATTTTGAGTCATTGGTTTCATTTAATAAAGTACTGACAACATTGCGCAAGCTCCACCCACTAGCCTTTAACTCTGTCAAAACTGTGACTATGAAAGCTCATTCATATTCATGATTATTTGTTCTTTCCTTCCTTCCATCATTCATGTGACCCATACCAGCATTTCTGCTGGATCGACGTCTGACTTGCAAAATTTACTCGCGTACTAAATATGAATAATTTCTATTTCGATATGTAATAGATTAATGTAGATAGAAATGTGATCAAATAATAGCATAGCTTTGGCCGATGCATCGTCTGGCATTGCAGCAACTTTATTGGATGGAGGCAGAACAGCTCATTCAGCACTCAGGCTGCCCTGAATAATGAAGTAAAGATAAAAAATAAATTAAAATGCTTTTATTTTCCTCACAGCAAATTACATGTTTAGATTAGTAAACGCTATTGCAAACACGGACTTAGATGCGAAATATCGATCGCCAGAGCTTTGTGTCTGGTTGTCAAACGATTTTATTAATCACTAGATGGCAGGAGTTAATTTGATTTGATTAATTTTAACTGATTTAAGGCCTAATTCATGTCGAAAACATTAAATTCATTTATTGTCATCCAGAATAAAGGTTTCCTGAAAGTTTAAGTTTAAGAGCTTTAGGTGGTCGAAAGTAGAGGTGTGCGCGGGGACGACTTTTTGTCCCCATCCCCAACCATCCCGGCGAATGTCATCCCCATCCATCCCCACCAGCATCATCCCCATCCCCAACCATCCCCGTAGTGTTTCATCCCCATCCCCATCCATCCCCGCGCTGTTCATCTCCATTTTTAATCAATTCTGTACTAGTCATTTTTCCGTACATCATTTCAATGCGACTATAACTTACGTGTTGAAATATAGAATTGCAATAACACCGTAATACATGCCCGTAGGCAGGATTTAGTTAGTGGGGGGGGGACTATTAAAAGTAGTAGGGGGGCTACTGACGAACGGGGGCACCGAAGAAGCCTGAGCGTGAGCGCCGAATGTGCGAAGCCCCTCACGATAAGGAGATTTGCCAAAGCATTTTGTAGCATTTGGCACAAAATGGCATCCAATTTTGGATATCCAATTATGTGATTTTAGGTTTTCTAAGAGTTGCAATATTGTTGCTCGTAATAACAAAAATTAACAATTTTCACAGCCAATTTTCTCAAATAACAGTATGCTTGTTGTTATCTACAATTTTGATTTTTGATGCGTGCATGGCACACCACTGGGATGACAGCACTGAATCAAATTGTCCAAATTTAATTATTTATTAAAACAATCGTTATACTGTTATAGTCAACAATACAATAACTTCCTTATTTTATTTTTGATAAAAATTTGTATATCTGTATCAAATGCCAAGAAATCAATAAAATAAAATCGGATTTAAATATTTGTCTTGACAAAGATCAAATCACATTATAATAAAATGTACTATTTAGTTTAGCTTCTCATTTTAAGTTACAACACTTACTACACATCCATTCATGTGTTACACATAAAGCTTGTCATCAGTTTCTAAACAATCTAAATATAAAATTAGATTATATATCAAGTATATCATTATACTTAAATTGTTATAAAAGTTGTGTGGTGTGACAGTAAGCTTTAAATTGTTTTTTTCAAATTGATTAGTTCAGCAATATCGGGGTTAATAGTATTGCCCTATCAGACTAGCACTAAAAAAACTAAATTATGAAAATAGTTTGAATTATTGAGAGTCATTCAAAAATGAAAAGCAAAAGTTTGTCAGCTAAGCTGAATTAGCTTCTTTTTCTGTTCTAAAACTGTAAGATTGAAGTTATCATAGTATTGTAAGACTAAGTCCATGCACTGATTATGAAACTGATGACAAATTTCATGTGTAAAACATGAATAGATGTGTAGTAGCTTGAAATAAGAAACAAAACTAAAAAGTGCATTCCATTATAATGTGGGTTGATCATTGTCAAGACAATTATTTGATTCCGATTTTATTTTATTGCATTCTTGGTATTTGATACAGGTGTACACATTTTTATCAAAAATTTTGATAAATTACAATTACAACCAAATGCGACGTGATTGAATAGAAAATTTCTGCAAGAAGGTATATATATCAATTGCTTTAAAGAGCGATTTTTATAATGCCAGAAGTACAAGTTTGCTCTTTCTCTCATGGGACATTGATCTTCTCTGTGGTCGTAGTAGACAAGAAAATGAATTCTCACAAGTGGCAGTCGAGATGCCGAGAGTCATTGCAGCTGAATAGTGCCAACGTAAAGTAGAAAATGCATCTTTATAGTCCAGCATAAAATCCATCATTTACTGGAGCATTCAGTCTGGTTGAAATTTGTTTTTTAGAGACCTACTTGCAATGGGAGCCTCGTCTGCAATATATTTTTTAACATCGTCATGCCGGTCTTGTTTTAGCAGTTGCGTAAACAGTTTAAGGTCGATGACATCTAAAAACTTGTCTGATGTTAGTAGAAGAGCAAACACTGCACAAGTCAAACCTTTAGAAGAACCATCAACAAACTTCTCCATCAACTCTCCTAATATACTGCCCAACATGCTAAAATAAACAGCACGAAGCTGATTCCACTCTGGTGAACACTCTTGCTCATCACTCTGTCCCAGAGCAGACATAACTACAGAATCACGTAGCGTGCTACTCTGTGACTTTTGCTCTTTTTGGTATGGGTTGTAGCAATGGTTCATCTATTATCTCGACTTCATTCACTTTTTTATTTAATTTTATTTAATACATTTATATTTAAATTTAAATTGCGGATTGTAACTTCCTAATCACTTGGCTGGCTTAAGTGTAAATAAGGTAAAAATCCTGCCAAAAATTCTAGTGGGGGGGGCTTAAATTTTTAGGGGGGGGGCTGCAGCCCCCCAGCCCCTCCGCTGGCTATGGGCCTGTAACAATCCTAACATTACTTTGCGTCGGAAGAGATGAAATAGACACAATAATTGATTTTCTTCTTTTACTACGCTATGTTTCTATATCCTTGCAATAGTTAATATTCGTTCTCTGACTTTAATAATTTTATGTTATATCCCAGGGCCGCCCAACCTTTTTATACTGAAGATCTACTTTTTTAATCCAACTACGTCGAGATCTACCCATGTCCAAATATTTATGTCTTCAATTAGCATAACTTCAGTTTATTTAACTCACTCACTCACTCACTCACTCACTCACTCACTCACTCACTCACTCACTCACTCACTCACTCACTCACTCACTCACTCACTCACTCACTCACTCACTCACTCACTCACTCACTCACTCACTCACTCACTCACTCACTCACTCACTCACTCACTCACTCACTCACTCACTCACTCACTCACTCACTCACTCACTCACTCACTCACTTTCTGATTCTGTCACGGATTGTAACTTCCTAATCACTTGGCTGGCTTAAGTGTAAATAAGGTAAAAATCCTGCCAAAAATTCTAGTGGGGGGGGCTTAAATTTTTAGGGGGGGGGCTGCAGCCCCCCAGCCCCTCCGCTAGCTATGGGCCTGTAACAATCCTAACATTACTTTGCGTCGGAAGAGATGAAATAGACACAATAATTGATTTTCTTCTTTTACTACGCTATGTTTCTATATCACTCACTCACTCACTCACTCACTCACTCACTCACTCACTCACTCACTCACTCACTCACTCACTCACTCACTCACTTTCTGATTCTGTCACGGATTGTAACTTCCTAATCACTTGGCTGGCTTAAGTGTAAATAAGGTAAAAATCCTGCCAAAAATTCTAGTGGGGGGGGCTTAAATTTTTAGGGGGGGGGCTGCAGCCCCCCAGCCCCTCCGCTAGCTATGGGCCTGTAACAATCCTAACATTACTTTGCGTCGGAAGAGATGAAATAGACACAATAATTGATTTTCTTCTTTTACTACGCTATGTTTCTATATCCTTGCAATAGTTAATATTCGTTCTCTGACTTTAATAATTTTATGTTATATCCCAGGGCCGCCCAACCTTTTTATACTGAAGATCTACTTTTTTAATCCAACTACGTCGAGATCTACCCATGTCCAAATATTTATGTCTTCAATTAGCATAACTTCAGTTTATTTAACTCACTCACTCACTCACTCACTCACTCACTCACTCACTCACTCACTCACTCACTCACTCACTCACTCACTCACTCACTCACTCACTCACTCACTCACTCACTCACTCACTCACTCACTCACTCACTCACTCACTCACTCACTCACTCACTCACTCACTCACTCACTCACTCACTCACTCACTCACTCACTCACTCACTCACTCACTCACTCACTCACTCACTCACTCACTCACTCACTCACTCACTCACTCACTCACTCACTCACTCACTCACTCACTCACTCACTCACTCACTCACTCACTCACTCACTCACTCACTCACTCACTCACTCACTCACTCACTCACTCACTCACTCACTCACTCACTCACTTTCTGATTCTGTCACGGATTGTAACTTCCTAATCACTTGGCTGGCTTAAGTGTAAATAAGGTAAAAATCCTGCCAAAAATTCTAGTGGGGGGGGCTTAAATTTTTAGGGGGGGGGCTGCAGCCTCCCAGCCCCTCCGCTAGCTATGGGCCTGTAACAATCCTAACATTACTTTGCGTCGGAAGAGATGAAATAGACACAATAATTGATTTTCTTCTTTTACTACGCTATGTTTCTATATCACTCACTCACTCACTCACTCACTCACTCACTCACTCACTCACTCACTCACTCACTCACTCACTCACTTTCTGATTCTGTCACGGATTGTAACTTCCTAATCACTTGGCTGGCTTAAGTGTAAATAAGGTAAAAATCCTGCCAAAAATTCTAGTGGGGGGGGCTTAAATTTTTAGGGGGGGGGCTGCAGCCCCCCAGCCCCTCCGCTAGCTATGGGCCTGTAACAATCCTAACATTACTTTGCGTCGGAAGAGATGAAATAGACACAATAATTGATTTTCTTCTTTTACTACGCTATGTTTCTATATCCTTGCAATAGTTAATATTCGTTCTCTGACTTTAATAATTTTATGTTATATCCCAGGGCCGCCCAACCTTTTTATACTGAAGATCTACTTTTTTAATCCAACTACGTCGAGATCTACCCATGTCCAAATATTTATGTCTTCAATTAGCATAACTTCAGTTTATCTAACTTCATTTTAAAATTTAAAAAAATATATACAAAAAGAATAAAAACATAAAAAAATTCAATCAAATAAAAAATATATTAATCAATTAATTATAAATTGCATAAAAACATAAGAAAAACATATATTAATGTGATATGGATTGAAAGCAATTTTTTCAAAATCGGGATTATATGACGACACGGATAATCCTAAACATTCATCAAGGTGAATGAATATCTGTTAAAGAATTTCTGATATCCGATTTAATAAGATTCGTGTCTGAAAAAGCCAATTCTGCCAAATATGTGGATGTGGAACCAAATTAGGACATCATTTTAATTTAAAATTTAAGTGCTCTATCTGTCAAAATCAGGCATTTTTCTTTTGTATACTTCCAAATGTTTGTTTGCGATTGCAAATATAAATCATTTTAGATATTAATTATCTCCATCTAAATATCCATCTGATTTAGGTCAAACGTGTGGGCAATTTTATCTATAATATAGTATCCCCCGTCACTCACTCACTCACTCACTCACTCACTCACTAACTCACTCACTCACTCACTCACTCACTCACTCACTCACTCACTCACTCACTCACTCACTCACTCACTCACTCACTCACTCACTCACTCACTCACTCACTCACTCACTCACTCACTCACTCACTCACTCACTCACTCACTCACTCACTCACTCACTCACTCACTCACTCACTCACTCACTCACTCACTCACTCACTCACTCACTCACTCACTCACTCACTCACTCACTCACTCACTCACTCACTCACTCACTCACTCACTCACTCACTCACTCACTCACTCACTCACTCACTCACTCACTCACTCACTCACTCACTCACTCACTCACTCACTCACTCACTCACTCACTCACTCACTCACTCACTCACTCACTCACTCACTCACTCACTCACTCACTCACTCACTCACTCACTCACTCACTCACTCACTCACTCACTCACTCACTCACTCACTCACTCACTCTCTCACTCACTCACTCACTCACTCACTTTCTGATTCTGTCACGTTTACGTAATTAGTCGTATAGCTACTATATTATCGAAGATATTTCTATTAGTATTCAGTAGTTAATAAATACAATTTTTTTATCATTGATATATATATATATATATATATATATATATATATATATATATATATTAGTTTTGTTTTTCCTATGAATTAAATTCAGATTTTAATAATTGAAAAATAAAGTATGTGTGGCTAATATACAAAAAAGTAATTTGATATATGTTTTTAAACAAAATGTCTCTTAATATGAATGACGACGAAGATCCTGTGTCGAGAAAACGGCGTCTAGCTAAAGAAAGGCAACAGAGATATCGCGCAAGACAAAATCCACAATCAAAAGCAAAAACTCGAGTTTTAGATGCAGAAGCTCATCAACAACGCCCTGCACAAATGTCTGTTGAGGAATTGCAAATTTTTCATGCTTCTCATGCCGGATCACAACAACGCTATGTCTATCGACTTACTCTTTAACATCTAGAAGCTCTTCACACTTCCATTGCTGCCTCACAACGTCATCGAATTGAGCAAAGGTCTCCGGGTGAATTGCAGCTACATAGAAATGCAAATGCTTCCTCGCAACGTCATCGAGTTTTGCAAATGTCTCCCAATGAATTGCATCTACATCGAGAAACCAATGCTGCCTCGCAACGCCATCGAGTTGAACAAATGTTTCCCGATGAATTGCAGCTACATCGAGCTGCTAATGCGATCTCCCAACGTTTAGCACGAGATCGTACGAGTGAGGCAGTTCGTAACGAAGCAATTAACTTCAACGAAACTCAATTCGATCAACATGATTGTGGTGAATTTGATGTTTTATGTACTTCATGTCGATCAAGAAATTTTGCTGCAGAGCAACCATCAGATGGACTATTCACTTCATGTTGTCGAAAAAGGAAAGTAATGTTGCCCAAACTAATTGACATTCACGGTAATACACTTGAATATCCCGATTTTCTTAAAAGCCTCATGTCAGACACGGCCAATCCAGATAGACAAAGTTTTCGACAACATATTCGATCATACAACAGCGCAGTTTCTTTCGCTTCCATGGGGGCAAAAATTTTTGATTTGCTTATATATAAAAAATTTTTTTATGGTTATCAAATGTCATTTTGTTTTTGTTGACTATTTTATAATAACGGGCGCCGTATTTTAAAACTTCCGTCATTTTTGTCGGGCTATCTCTAGTTCTGAAATATTCGCATACCAGCGACAACCAATCTATAACAAGTAAAGATAAAAAATAAATTTGTTAAAGAAATGCTTTTCAGTTGAGCCATTTATATCTCGATAATTCAGGCGTCTATATAGTCTTTGGTTACATCAGGAGACTCGTAAAAAGTGCGCCTACTTCACATAAATATTTGGGTCCCACAACTTTAGTTTTTGTTTCCACGTCTTAAAGCGTTATTAATCTATATTACTGGAAATTTCCATGGCTATAATCTTGCTACTTCCATATTCGCCGCATTAAGCAGCTTCGTCAACTTCTGGATGACCCTTCTCTACAACTTCTAGTCTCTTCTCTTGTTCTGACTCGAATTGATTACTGCAATTCACTATATTATGGTCTTCCTGACACTACCCTTTATCCTCCCTCTAAAGCCTTCAACTCCGCTGCGCGCTTAGTTTCTCTCACCTCCTACTTCTCTCACATCTCTCCATCTCTTGTTCTTCTCCATTGGCTTCCTCTCAGATATAGGGTGATTTTTTAAATCTGTTTAATAATGTATAAAATAAAAAATTGTCTTTCTCTTTTCTACTTAACTAATTTAATACATATCCCTCATAAGTCTGGTCTTCGTTCTTCTTCTCTTAGTCACTTTTGCGTCTTCACTATTAAACATTATTTTGCTAAGCGCTCTTTCTCCTTCTCTGGTCCCTATCTCTGGAACTCTCTTCCTTCTTCTCTTACTGTAGAGTTACTCTACTTTTCTCACAGCTTTCCGGCGTGGACTTAAAACACATCTGTTTAATAAGTTCATGACCGAGCGCTATTTAACACCGCGTAAATAGTGCTATATAAATACGAATTGATTGATTGGTTGATTGATAAAGTGTCCCTAACGCCGTAACTTTGACCCACTATTTTGTCAGTCAGATTCGCGCGCTGACGGCCATTATCGTCATCACCTTAGTCCTTGGCTATCGAATTACTTATTAAACTATTAAAACATTGTTTTATAAAACTTGTTATGCATATTTATCATTTATGTTTGTTTACAACATCATTTTATCATTTATTTATGAAAAATAAACGAATTTAAACAAATTTACGTTAAAAACATTTTTCCAGCAGATTATTTCAAATTTGTTTTTATAGATTATTATTCACTTTGAAAAATTAATTGTTTTTATATATGGTTTAATTGGTGTGACTTTAGTGGTTTAAGTGAAAAATGAATAAAACCGTTGAAATCAACGCATAACACACATCGTTTACGGCGTCTACTCTCATCTCTCTCCCCTCTTTTTTTCTGCGCTCTCTAAGATTTGATCACCACACCACAGACAAACTTTACTAACTAACAACGGTTCCGACTAAAATACAAAACGCGGAAGTGCAAAAAGCGGAAAATAAACATCATTATGCATACGCAGCTGCCAGCAAGGGGCGGTCCTAGAAGTGCTACTTATGCATTTAAATATAATGTATGCACACGCGAAAACAATTTCAGATAAAATAAATCTTTCGCATAAATAGATGTAATAAAAAATAAATGTAATATTTAACAAAAAGACTATTACATATATAACAAGAAAAAAATTATAAAATTACAATATGAAGCAGTTTCAAACTCTTTTACTGAAATCAAAGTTTTTGTATGTGCAAATATGTCGTTTTACAAAACTCCCTATAATTCTTCAAATATATTAATTTTGTAAAATTTAAGCTCGAATTATTCAGTTTTCCGTTTTATCTCATCTCTTTCTCAATAAAATAGATAGTTAGAGTGAGTTATTAGAGTTTTGTCGATCTCAATCAACTTTTTTGCATTTCCGCAAATTCGTCATTTTACAAAACTTCCTATAAATCTTGAAATATATTTTCTTTTTGTCAGGTTTAAGTTCGAATTATTAAATTTTTATGCTTAATTAATCCCCTTTTCAATAAAAAAGTTAGAGTCAGTTAATATAGTTTTGTCGATCTTTCTTGTATTTCACAAAACTCCTTTTAAATATTGAAATAATATATTGATGTCATGTTTAAGTTTAAATTATTTATATTTTAGATCTATTACATCACTTTTTTTATATAAAATCGTAAGTTTGAGTGAGTTGTGATCGTTTTGACAATCTTTTTTGCATTTCCGCAATTTCGTCCTTTTACAGAACTCCTTATTAATCTTCAAATATAGTATTTTTGTAAAATGTAACTTGAATTATTCAGTTTTCAGACTTATTTTATCGTTTTTTTTAGATTAAAATTGGTGTTTTGAAAATGTTCTTAGCACTGGTTTAATCGTAAAAAAAAGCTGTGCCCATAAGCTAAAATCGGACAGTTTTGGTAAAAAGTTCGATAGTAACTGTGCAAGTTTTCTACACACAAAGACACTCACATTGAATAACTTGATATTTTGGTTATTGTTTTACAAATTTGTTCAATAACTTTTGTATTTTGTGAATGATTTCTGTTGTGAAGGCATATTCACTAAACTTCGAATCCTTTACCTACGGTTAACTCCGTTCCCGTTCATCAGCTATTTTTAGAGACAAAAGTGTTTAAGGTTTTGGAAATAATTGAAAAAATACGTACCTATGATTACTCCCGGTCATAAGCTATTTTTGAAGAAAAAGCTAAGCATTTACTAATGTGTTTCAAATGTGTGGGCGTTTGAACAAATTTGAATATGACTGAGTTGTGCTAAACCGAAGTGGGTCGGGTCAAGAAATTTAGAGCGGTAATGGTCGAGTCGGGTTAGGCCATGGACTTTTCAATATAAGCCTGGACGGTCAACTAATTTAAATATTTTGCAGCTCTGGAGGCCATGCGTTTTATGATAGCTTAGCTGTCAATGCTTGTAGCTAAACTTAGCATAAAGACCATTAGTTTGGTCAGTTTTGTTTGTTCGTGTTGAATGAAAGGTCACTAGTTTGCTTGTGAGTAAATTATCAAAATCAGTTGTGTTGTTTAAGGTAATTTTTTAAGGACACAAAATGCTAGATTAACAGCAATAAATTGGATATTATCTGATTATTTGAAATTTATTGCAAACTCAAACACTGGCTTACAATAACTACAAAAATTCAACAGATTAGCAAACTCTAGAGCTGTTGTGTTGTTTAAACAAAACAGTAGATTAACTAAAACAGATTGAAAGTTAGATGGTTATTTGAAGTTCATTGTACATTCAAACACTAGATTTACTACAACTGAACAAATTGGAAATTACATGATTATTTGAAGCTTATTGTAATCTTTGAAAAGTCGAGTAATATAAACTTACAGTAAAGAAACATTTACTGCATTTATGGTTTATGTGCCTAATATCTGTTAAATGAAGTTGAATTTAATATAAGACTACAGCAATCGGATACAATTGAATCAAGCTTTGTGTGGATAAGGCAGAAAACAAATATCACACAAAGTTAAAAAAGAAACATTTCTCCTTAAAAATTCCGGGCTTACTAATAATGAAATTAGGAAATTTTTAATTTCCAGTGATGATAATGATAGTGAAATTTGAATAGAAAGCATATATCTTATATTTAAAAATGAATGTTTGTATGTATGTATTTATGTATGTATGTATGTATGTGTGTGTGTGTGTGTGTATGTATGTATGTATGTATGTATGTATGTATGTATGTATGTATGTATGTATGTATGTATGTATGTATGTATGTATGTATGTATGTATGTATGTATGTATGTATGTATGTATGTATGTATGTATGTATGTATGTATGTATGTATGTATGTATGTATGTATGTATGTATGTATGTATGTATGTATGTATGTATGTATGTATGTATGTATGTATGTATGTATGTATGTATGTATGTATGTATGTATGTATGTATGTATGTATGTATGTATGTATGTATGTATGTATGTATGTATGTATGTATGTATGTATGTATGTATGTATGTATGTATGTATGTATGTATGTATGTATGTATGTATGTATGTATGTATGTATGTATGTATGTATGTATGTATGTATGTATGTATGTATGTATGTTTGTATATTTCGTAAACGTAAACCGGCAAACAGATTTTATTAAAATTTGGTACACTTAAGTAAGATAATTAGCCGGTGGTTTGTGTTAAGTTTGTTAATCTGTTGGTGTTTTATGAAAAAAAAAATTTCGGTCAGCGGTTGTAAGGAGAAGTAAATTTTTTTCTCTAAAATAATAGAAATAACTAGTTGGGCCAACTTTTCTAGCGGGTTGGGTCTGGTTAGGTTCTGAAAATTTGACTCATGGACAAGTCTAATATATTTATCCAGCTGTAGAAGAGTTGCTGAAGGACATCGTTGACAATAACTTGGAGTTTGTAACTACATAACCAGTGAAATACAATGATATAATCAACAAACTTGCTGAGAAAGTCTTGCAGAAGACTGTTTTGAACAACAAAAATATGATCTTGTCAACGATTGAAATTTGACAAATTTTTTAATTTAATTTTTCTTACTATGATAGGATCAAATTGTCATATTTGGGGGAGGCGAGGGCAGTATTATAGTAAAGCAGCAATATCAGTTAACAGACAATGATATATCGGATCTCTTTCTTATCACGCTTGATCGAAACAAAATTTTAAAAAGCTTCTACGGTAACTGTTAATTTAACGAAAAAGTTTTATCTTTTAATCATTCAGTAATATAGTCATCGACTAATTGGATTATTTTTGTTTTGTCTAAGGCGTCTATATTTGGCAGACATTAAATAAATAACCAAAAATGTCATCGGAGTTGCGCTCATCCTCCCCTCCCACTATGCTCGCTAGCCACTTAGACAGCTCTGTGTTCTATTTCCGTGTCAGTCTCTGTTTTTTTCTCGTTATTCTTGTTTTTTTTTCTGTCTATGTCTACCTATCTTTTCCTCTTTTTTTAATTTACTACCAGCACGTAATAACCATAACGGTAAACTTAATCCTTATCATGTAGTCCACCAAACCCCATGAAACTTGTCCAAAACTTATTCTCTAATGAGTATTAGCTCCATGTCAAATTTCATCCCGATTGATCTAGAAGTTTGGATTTGTATGTGTCACTACTCCGACCAAGGTGTCCCCGGGTGAAGCTGCAACCAGGTTCTTTTAAAATGTATATTTTGTACACCGCCACCACTGAGCGTTGTCGTGGCGATCGTACCGGCCAACCTGTCGTACCTGGAAGGAATAAGACAAGACACCGCACAAACTGTGATGGTCAACAATATCTTTATTCACTAAAGATTTTATTCACAAGCAAATACAAAATAGAATGCCGCAAGTAGACAATTATGCACGCAATCGAGATTAAAGTATGACTTCTTATATTAAGAAGTCCATGTCTAGAGCAAGACGCACAGCAAACATATAGGATCCAATCATGGACTTCTATATAATAGCAGTCCATGGTGCATTGCACGCGGACAAATATAGATAAAATCACGCATACAAAGGAGTAATTGGTATACATAACTCATTGAAAACTTAACGAATATCTATATAACCTTCAGGAATGATGGTCCATACATGGACTCTTTAATAATAGCATGCTATTATTAAGGAGTCCATGGTCCATATTACAAATTTAACGTCAAGTTCGATAATAATGACAATTAAGAAGCGGATGGAAACATCCGTACACACCATGGATATCTAGAATTCCTTGGACGTCTATACAATAGCTATTATATAGACGTCCATGTACACACATACAAGTAAACCGACAGGAAACCCGATATGACTCTATGGGTGCAAATCGAATTATAGAGATTAATGAAAGTCACCAGCTGCGTTTAATCACGGTGGGAAAAATCTTCGTCGGTGATGATAGTTGTGAAAGGTTAACTGCATGTATAAGGATAAAAGAAAGAGTTTAGGTACGTGAATAATAATACATACTAATAGTCATAGTTGTGACAGTATGTGATTATGAAAAATTACAAATAACACGCACAAAATTTACGCATGTAACGAAACTTCGTAAAGTCGTTCATGTCACGATTTCTCTGTAAAAACTTGCCTATCAAACATTTCTACATGCCAAAATTTAAACGCAATAAACAGAATTAAAACAAAACTACAAAATGAAAATCTATATATATAAAAGAACATGTCCTGACTGACTGACTGACTGACTGACTGACTGACTGACTGACTGACTGACTGACTGACTGACTGACTGACTGACTGACTGACTGACTGACTGACTGACTGACTGACTGACTGACTGACTGACTGACTGACTGACTGACTGACTGACTGACTGACTGACTGACTGACTGACTGACTGACTGACTGACTGACTGACTGACAGATGACTGACTGATAATCAACGCCGAGCTCAAACGCCTCATCCTAGGAACGTGAAATTTGGAACTTATATTACTTTTATAGCGTAAACTCCGCTAAGAAAGGATTTTTGAAAATTTTGCTCCTGAGGGGAAAAAACTGGAAAACAAACTTTTTTCTAAAACAATGTATATCTCGAAAACCAAAAATGAGGAGATTTTGAAATTTGGTATATAGATTCTTTTTGAAAAATAAAAAGATACGTGTTTCACCATTTTTTGAAAATTTGGTTTCCCGGATCTCAAATGTGGGTTGGAAAATTGGGTTATTTGGTTTTTAAAGTAGCTGCTACTCAAAAACTGTGAATGCTACAGGAGTGAAAATTAGTATTTAGTTTCTACTCCAAAAATAATGAAATACGTGTTTTAGCATTTTTTGAAAATTTGGTTTCCAGGACTTCAAATATGGGGTGGAAAATAGGGTTATTTGTTTTTTAAAGTAACTGCTACTCAAAAACAGTAAATACCACAGATGTAAAAATTATTATTTAGTTTCTTTTCTAAAAATAAAGATATACGTGTTTTACCATTTTTTTTAAATTTGGTTTTCAGGACCTCAAATGTGGGGTGGAAAATAAGGTTATTTGGTTTTTAATGTAACTGCTACTCGAAAACAGTAGATGCTACAGGAGTAAAAATTAGTATTTGGTTTCTACTCCAGAAATAATGATATACGTGTTTTACCATTTTTTGAAAATTTGGTTTCCAGTTCCAGGACCTCAAATGTGAGGTGGAAAAAAGGTTATTTGATTTTAAAATAACTGCTACTCAAAAACTGTAAGTGCTACAGATGTGAAAAATAGTATTTTGAGGTTTTGTGCCGGTTAAAAGTAAATGAGTTCAGTTTATCACCGGACGGACGGGCCAAGCCGTTATTTTAGGGTCTTCATACGGCCCTGCCCAAACCTTAAATCAAGGTGGGACGGGCCGAGATTTTTAACCAAGTATATAGACATTTTAGTGATTTTAGGGTGTTCAGGCTAAACGTGAAGTCAAGGTGGGACGGGCCGAAGTTTTTCATCAAGTATATAGAACTTCTAGGCCTGTAAAAACGGGCCGGGCCCATATTAGACGGGCCGTGCCGGGCCAGGAATTTCGGTTTTTGAAACGGGTTGGGCCAAGTTGTCGACGGGCCGAGCCGAGACCTAAAAATTGATCCGTGCAGTACTCTACTATGTATGCACTGTTCAAATTCTTAAATTTCATGCGAGCGAAGCCGCTACGGGCACTGCTAGTTTTTTATATTAACAAAATGCGAGGAAGAAGATGAAATGAAACGTTATCGGATTGCACTCAGAGCGGAAAGAATTATTTGTTTCCCACCCATCTAAAGTCAAATTGAAAAGGCGGTAATAGTGGGAATAACTCTCTCTCTCTCTCTCTCTCTCTCTCTCTCTCTCTCTCTCTCTCTCTCTCTCTCTCTCTCTCTCTTCGTTAAATAAAAATTGGACGCAAGAAAGAAAAAAAACAATTGTTGAAAAAAGTGTTATGATAAAAATCCAAATGAAGAAGTTGGAAAGAAAAAATAGTTAAAAAAGACAAAACTAATAAGAGTATCTGGTTTCATTTGCACGTCATAATTTAACTTGTAAATGACACAGATAATGAAAAAGTTCTTTTGATCCTAACCATAACTAATAGAACGCCTAAACCATTAATGAACAACTTTTGACACACTTTTACTTAATTTGACTTCTCTGTCGTCAAATTTTGCAATCGATTTTAAACTAACTTCCCGATGAGCTAGAGACTTAAAAATTTAAACATACCTCCGAACTGATTAACAATGCATTTCATCAAATTTTCGGATCGATTGGACAAAATTTAATCAAATAATTGTTTGTGATAATTTTGTCAAACTATTTATTGTCTATGCTAATATGCTCGTTGTTTATGTAACAGAATGTGGCCTACACAATCGATTATATAAAAGTGTGTTTTTCAAAAACTTTGTTTTTGCTTCCCTTGTATTGATTCTAACCATAACTAAGAGAACGCCTAAACAGAGAACCGAATGAAAAAGTGATAATGATTGACTTTGTAACATGATTGTTTATAATAATAATTAGCGGGTCTTTGTCATAAAAATCAAAAAGCAATTGAGATATATGTCCCTACATTAAGATCGTCAAATCGCTCAGAATATTCTTTAATTAACTATTTTACTGAAAAAATGTCGAAATACACTTTAAAACTAATTCAAGCTAAAATTTCCAAAAAATGTAACGTTTTAAGATTTGTATTGAGTTTTGTAAAACCACGAAATTACGGAAATAAAAAAAAGATCGTCAAAACACTGAGAACTCACTCTAACTCACCATTTTATTAAAAAAAAGTTGAAGTAGACCTGAAAACTGAATAATTCAACCTTAAACTCCATAGCGAGTTTCTGAAACGACAAATTTGATAAAACGCAAAAAATTTTAACTGGGGTCGTCAAAATTCTAATAACCAGTAGTGTAGTGGGGCCTATACGGTCCCATACGCCGTATAGACACAGCTTTTTTCTCCATTGTTCCGTATAGGCACAGCTTTTTCTATTAGGTTTTTCGTATAGGTACAGCTTTTTCTACTTTATTTACCGTGAATGTAGGACATTCCCCCGGACGTTTCCCCGGACATTCTACCCCTCTCAGTGTAGGACATTTTCCCCCTGCTGTAAGATTTTTAGTCCCTGATATGACGTTTTCTCTGACAGATGAAATAAATAAAATAATGATGCAGTAGTATGAAATTGTGGTTTTGCAAGAGTTTCTTCCATGTTAAGGTGCAGGAGCTGGGACTGTCAAAAGCTTATAAAGAGAATAATCGCGTAAAGCATTTTTGCGGAATGTTTGATGCCCTGGCTTACCTGGTACCTGCCGGTGAACAAAGTAACTGGTGGGATGCTGTACATTCGTGGTAAAATACCACTTAACGATAGAAGTTATTGCAACTATTGCAATCCTCAATGCCGACAGCTAGCAACAAAATAATGTCTCATTCGATATGGTGAAAAAAAGATTCGCATGCTCTCGAAATGCTTTGGTTTTGAAGAGTCGCAATGCATGGGGAACGGACATTCCCCCCGGACATTTCCCCTCCCCGGGGTAAAACATTCCCCCCAGGGTTGAGTTAGAGTTCACGTTTTTCTAACAAACAAAAACACATTTTAAAAAGATTTAACATTTATTGTTTATATTTAATCGAATATTATTAACTAAATAGAGTGTTTGGCGTCCAGCCGTAAAAGAAAAAAAAGTTAAGGTTAAATGTAGGGTGTTCCAAGTATTCATCCCCCTACCAGATTACTAAAAAAAATTATATATGCTATAAAAAGATTTCATTATAAATGTCCGCTTTCGTCGCTCCACAAGACTGCTTATCAACACCAGTAACGTGCAATTAAAATCCTATTACTATTCCTATGGGATACACGCACATATAGGAAAGTACTGACCAGCTACACAATGAACATTCTAATATATATTAAGAAGTTTAGAGCTACACCGTGAAACGAGAGTGCACACCAGCACATGCGCACATATAAAGTTCTGACATTTCTGGAGGATAGCGGGAAAATCCGAAGCTAAGTGATGCACTTACATATGGTCAATGAGGTTAAAAAATGTCAATTCTGCTACCATCATTGATCACTCAACACAGTTGGACTGATGTGGTGAAAACTGTGAGGCAGTACAAAGCTGTAATGGAACATCCAGATTGGGAAACGGTTTATAACAAATCGCTTTGTCAAGTTTTGGTTAGATCACCCTCCACCGGAAAATCCTAGATCCAACGCTGCTTCTTTCACCGGCATTCCCCAAAAATGCTTCACTCGATTTTTATCTTTATAAGCTTTTGATAGCCCCAGCTGCTGCACCTTAACATGGAAGAAACTCTTGCAAAACCACAAATTCATACTACTACATTATTTTATTTATTTTCATCTGTTAGAGAAAACGTCATATCAGCAAAAAATTACAACAGGTGGTGGGGAAATGTCCTACCCTGGGGGGAATGTCCTAGGGCCTGTCAGGGGGAAAATGTCTGGCGGGGGGGGGGGAATGTCCTACATTCGCAATACATATATGGGATGCGCGACTATCGTCAGGATTCCACACAGATTCCGAATGATCTTGTGCCACTTCAAACTTTTATCAACACCTTACCCTGCAAACGCAGTTTCACTCTCGTGACACTTGATCTTCCCTTCTAATTCGCACTTTCTCCAGTCTAATGACAATCCATTCAAATTGACCACTGCTTCGCTTCATGAATCCAATGCCTTACGTTGAATCCTGGCTGCTGGAGCATCGCTCTGCTACTAGCACTCAAATTAGACCTGATGACTCAAACGGCAAAAACAAAGCGAATGAAAGAGAATTATTATGGAAGCAGTTTACATTTAGTCACTCATGTATTTCTCAATACTTTTATAATCCAGCATGTACAGGACGAGGAATTAAATAGAGCATTTAATAGAGAATAGGATTATTTGTCATTCACTATTGTGTAACTAATATAGGAGAGGGTCAGAGCAATATTTTACCAAAACGATCATTTTGTAAAAGTAGTAAACGACGAATTTGTGGAAATGCAAAAACAGTGGCGTAGCAAGGGTATCTGGCGCTTGTGGGCAAGGTATAAAAAATTCGCCCCCATCACCCACTGTCATTCCAATTAGACGACCAAAATCGAGGGAACAAAAGAGTGTCCTAGCCATATCTGGGGCTCGGTGAGCCCCCTCCCCAAGAAAATTTAGGAAATCACTTGTGTGAAACCGTACAAAATGACAATTATTTAATTTTATATGTTCAAAAATGACTGAACTTTGGTGAAATTGTTGTTTTTCCTTTTGCATTTTTGGCGCCCCCAAACCTGTCGCCCTTCCTTCCTTCGCTATGCCACTGGCAAAAAGATCGTCAAAACACACAGAACTCACTCTAACTTACTATTTTATATAAAAAGTAATGTAATAGACCAACAAGTGAATCAAAAAACAAAAAATTTAAAAAACACACTTTTATATAATTGATTGTGTGGGTGTAGGCCAAATTCTGTTATAGAGAGTTTTGTAAAACGACAAATTTGCGGAAATGCAAAAAAGTTGGTTGAGATCGTCAAAACTCTAATAACTCACTCTAACTATCTATTTTATTGAGAAAGAGATAAGATAAAACGGAAAACTAAATAATTCGAGCTTAAATTTTACAAAATTATTTAATTTGAAGATTTATGGGGAGTTTTGTAAAACGACTAATTTGCGGAAATGCAAAAAAGATCGTCAAAATTCTATTAACTTACTCTAACTCATTATTTTATATAAAAAGTGATGTAATAGAGCTAGAAACTGAATAATTTGAGCTTAATCCTGACAAAAATGTATTATTTCAAGATTTATAGGGTATTTTGTAAAATGACGATTTTGCGGAAATGCAAAAAAGTTGGTTGAGATCGTCAAAACTCTAATAACTCACTCTAACTATCTATTTTATTGAGAAAGAGATGAGATAAAACGGAAAACTGAATAATTCGAGCTTAAATTTTACAAAATTATTTAATTTGAAGATTTATGGGGAGTTTTGTAAAACGACTAATTTGCGGAAATGCAAAAAAGATCGTCAAAATTCTATTAACTTACTCTAACTTACTATTTTATATAAAAAAAGGATGTAATAGACCTAGAAATTGAATAATTTGAGCTTAAACCTGACAAAAATGTATTATTTCAAGATTTATAGGGAGTTTTGTGAAATGACGAATTTGCGGAAATGCAAAAAAGATCGTCAAAACTCTATTAATTTACTTTAACTCATTATTTCATATAAAAAGTGATGTAATAGAGCTAGAAACTGAATAATTTGAGCTTAAACCTGACAAAAATGTATTATTTCAAGATTTATAGGGAATTTTGTAAAATGACGATTTTGCGGAAATGCAAAAAAGTTGGTTGAGATCGTCAAAACTCCAATAACTCACTCTAACTATCTATTTTATTGAGAAAGAGATAAGATAAAACGGAAAACTGAATAATTCGAACTTAAATTTTGCAAAATTATTTAATTTGAAGATTTATGGGGAGTTTTGTAAAACGACTAATTTGCGGAAATGCAAAAAAGATCGTCAAAACTTTATTAACTTACTCTAACTTACTATTTTATATAAAAAAGGATGTAATAAACCTAGAAATTGAATAATTTGAGCTTAAACCTGACAAAAATGTATTATTTCAAGATTTATAGGAAGTTTTGTGAAATGACGAATTTGCGGAAATGCAAAAAAGATCGTCAAAATTCTATTAATTTACTTTAACTCATTATTTTATATAAAAAGTGATGTAATAGAGCTAGAAACTGAATAATTTGAGCTTAAACCTGACAAAAATGTATTATTTCAAGATTTATAGGGAATTTTGTAAAATGACGAATTTGCGGAAATGCAAAAAAGTTGGTTGAGATCGTCAAAACTCTAATAACTCACTCTAACTATCTATTTTATTGAGAAAGAGATGAGATAAAACGGAAAACTGAATAATTCGAGCTTAAATTTTACAAAATTATTTAATTTGAAGATTTATGGGGAGTTTTGTAAAACGACTAATTTGCGGAAATGCAAAAAAGATCGTCAAAATTCTATTAACTTACTCTAACTTACTATTATATATAAAAAAAGATGTAATAGACCTAGAAATTGAATAATTTGAGCTTAAACCTGACAAAAATGTATTATTTCAAGATTTATAGGGAGTTTTGTGAAATGACGAATTTGCGGAAATGCAAAAAAGATCGTCAAAACTCTATTAATTTACTTTAACTCATTCTTTTATATAAAAAGTAATGTAATAGAACTAGAAATTGAATAATTTAAGCTTAAACCTGACAAAAATGTAATATTTCAAGATTTATAGGGAGTTTTGTGAAATGACGAATTTGCGGAAATGCAAAAAAGATCGTCAAAACTCTATTAATTTACTTTAACTCATTATTTTATATAAAAAGTAATGTAATAGAGCTAGAAACTGAATAATTTGAGCTTAAACCTGACAAAAATGTATTATTTCAAGATTTATAGGGAATTTTGTAAAATGACGATTTTGCGGAAATGCAAAAAAGTTGATTGAGATCGTCAAAACTCTAATAACTCACTCTAACTATCTATTTTATTGAGAAAGAGATGAGATAAAACGGAAAACTGAATAATTCGAGCTTAAATTTTACAAAATTAATATTTTTGAAGAATTATAGGGAGTTTTGTAAAACGACATATTTGCACATACAAAAACTTTGATTTCAGTAAAAGAGTTTGAAACTGCTTCATATTGCAATTTTATAATTTTTTTCTTGTTATATATGTAATAGTCTTTTTGTTAAATATTACATTTATTTTTTATTACATCTATTTATGCGAAAGATTTATTTTATCTGAAATTGTTTTCGCGTGTGCATACATTATATTTAATTTAAGACAAGCTCGATTAAAAATAAGTCTCCATTTAGCCGCTATGAGTTTTATAGATACTTTCTCAATATTTCGGAACAACGTTTTTTGTTTACTGCAACACGTATTAAGAAAAGTATTAACATTTAAAACTTTCTTTATTTCAGACTAGCTGGGTTACCCGGCGTTGCCCGGGGAATTTAAAGGTTTTTTTATCGTTTTTCTCTCTGGCTCCCGTTTCCTTAACCGCTCGTTTGCCCGGGCATCTTTGCATCTATTGAAACATTTATGCAGATACTTTTGATTTTTAATTAAAAGAAATACAACAAACACATACAGTCATTTTATTGCAAAGCTTTCTGATACACAATGTTTTTTGTTTTTCCATAAGGTGCATTAATAGTTATACTATTATACTTAAAATACATTAATAGTTATATTGATATACTCACTCACAATAAATTTTTCAATTTTCTTGTCTGTAAGCACAAAATAATATCTGTTAGACTAAAAGTAGCACAAAATAATATCTGTTAGAGGTTAGAGTGGTTAGATTGGTTAGAGTGGTTAGACTGGTAGAGCGATAATGATAGCCTGACACACAACGACCGAAACAATTTACAATTTAATATATACACAACAATAATTAACAATTAAATAATATAAAAATAGTAGCCTAAGTAAATAATATAAGAATAGTAGCCTAAGTTTTTAAATTACTTTGATTTCGAGAAACCGAGACGATAAACAGCGAATGTAAACAAAACATAGCTCTGATACAATAGCGAAAATATTTAAAAAAATTAATTTTCTAAAACATTCAAAAACATTTGAACGATATACAGTAATTAAAAAAATAATAGTATAGTATATAGTATATTATATATTACTTTTGATATATTGATATAATTGATATAAGTAAAATAATACTCACTTTTGATTTTGAGAAATCGCGACAACCAACAACGACGGAACAGAAGTCGAAAGCAACCCTAAGCTCGTTAAGCCGCGATATAATTGCATAGATAAAATATTTCTAAAAATTAATTTTCTAAAATTGCATAGATAAAATATTTCTAAAAATTAATTTTCTAAAAACATTCAAAACAATTTTTTTAAATAAATGAGATTATTTGTTAGGTGGTAAATGTTTATTATGTAAAATTTCGTGCAAATCCCTTCATTGGTTTTGGCGTTATTAATGAACATACGTTGCCTTTTATATATATAGACTTACGGGCCGTTTCGGCTTTCGCCATCTTCAGAGTCTGTAAATACGATCGCGTAAAAGGAGGCAAAAGATAAGAAAACATGTAATAACTAAATATACAAATAAACTAATATCCTCAAGAAATTATCTCAATAGAAGGATATTAATAAAAATAATCAAATTTAGACAATGTAATTAAATTAACGTACATAAAATAAACTGGAGTTATGAGGATAAAATAAGTATAATTAAAAACGTTTAATTAAAGGATAAAATAATAGTAGCAGTAATAATAATAATAAAAGCAAGTATTATGATAATAAATGATTAAATTAAGTCGAAATTATATTTAAATGCATAAGTAGCACTTCTAGGACCGCCCCTTGCTGGCAGCTGCGTATG
This sequence comes from Erpobdella octoculata, assembly GCA_963978895.1. Lineage (NCBI taxonomy): Eukaryota > Metazoa > Annelida > Clitellata > Hirudinida > Erpobdellidae > Erpobdella > Erpobdella octoculata. Next base: position 14,228,484 of record OZ022240.1, on the reverse strand, counting down.
CATAATGATGTTTATTTTCCGCTTTTTGCAGTTCCGCGTTTTGTATTTTAGTCGCAACCCTAACAACAAACAGAGAGACGAGTGAAGTTAAATAAAAGCATTTAAAAAAAGATGTCGCTCGTGTGAATAAAATGAGAGCTACCCAAAATAAAGTTAACTGCAAAGACAGTTTATGTTTCTCAATTTAATTAGGTACCATAAATCTTTAATTCCATACTTAAAAAATATTTTTTTAGTTTGCACAATTGTTTTTCAAAATTTAACATTTTTAGTTTTTAGTAGACGATCGACCGGAATTCGTGTCGCGATCGACTGATAGATACACGTGCGACCAATAAACACAATAAACCACATATTGTAACACAGGTGATCGCGATCTATCAGTCGATCGCGATCACCTGTGTTACAATATGTGGTTTATATTGTATGCACGCTGTTGTATTATATCTAGGCTGTGGTGTGTCTTTGCTTGCTATTGTTGCTGACGGGGAGTTTGACCGAGTGAACGTATGGTTTTTAATAAATGACGTTTATATCCTTATTCTGTTTTACGCTAGTTTAAAGTATATACCAGTATTGAAACATGGTGGCAGCGGCGGTCTGAACTAACGCTTATAACAAGGATTACTCGGATTTCGGTGAAGTTTAACTGAATCGTGCTGAGCGATATTACCGTATCAACTATCTCGTTACATTTTTTTATCTGAAATGGCCGACCACAATATTGCAGCAGTACAGCCAATGTTTTTACCTGGAATATCTCCGCCATCAGCGTTAGCGTTGGAACCTGCGGAATTAAGATCGGAGAACTGGGGGTTGTTCAAGCAGCAGTGGAAAAACTTCCAGATCGTCGCACGTCTTGACTCGGCGGACAATCGCTATCAAGTTGCCTTGTTCCTGTCGTGTATCGGAAAAGAATCGCTTAAGCTGTACAACGCATTTCAGTTCACTGATGACGAAGAACAAACGATCGACATGGTGATTAGAAAATTTGACGAAATCATCATCGGTGAAGTCAACGAGACATACGAGCGTTATGTTTTCAATTCGTGCATACAACAGGACGAGAGCATTGATAGGTACGTTACGCAGCTGCGCACGTTGGAGAAGACGTGTAATTTTTGTGATTGCTTGAAAGACACATTGTTGCGCGACAGGATCGTTGTCTGTATTCGGGACACAGCCGTCCGAAAAAAACTACTTCAGACACGAGAACTGACATTGCACAGGTGTATCGACATCTGCAGAGCAGCGGAGGCAACCGACACAAGGCTGAAGACCATGGCGAGTGCAGACACAGTGCACAAGGTAACAACACACAAGAACTTTCGTGACAGAAATCACAATGAGAAAACAGAAGTAAAACCCAGCAATGCATATAGACTGGGCGAAGCTGCTATGAGCCGCTCGAGCGGTGACTGCAGGTTCTGCGGACGTAAACACCAGATGACCAGGGATAACTGCCCAGCCTGGGGTCAGACATGCCGTATATGCAGAGGAAAAAATCACTTTGCAGTGAAATGCAGCAAGAAACACAATATACATGCAGCTGCTGACGATGGATCTGATGAAGACAGGGTCTATGGCGTATCGTTTGACAATGTGAATGCCGTAGGCACCAGCAAAGCCATTTATGCTGAGATGCACGTCCAAGGAAGACCCGTGAAAATGCAGATTGACAGCGGGGCCTCGGTTAATCTGATTAACGAACGCTCCGTCAAGTCAGATAGCATTCGACCTACAGGATCAGTTCTAGTGATGTGGAACCAAACACAGGTGAAACCTATAGGTAGATGCAAGGTTGTTCTCTTCAATCTCAAGAATCACATGAAACATTCTGTAGATTTCATCGTCGTGAAAGAAAACCTGATGCCAGTACTAGGTGCCAAAGACAGCCAGCGGATGGGGTTGCTGACAATCCACAGTGAAAATTTCAAGCGTGTATCTGCTGTGAATAGCACGGTCGATGTGATAGATCATTACAAAGACGTGTTTGTTGATGAGCTAGGATCGCTACCAGGCTCAGTGCACTTGGAGGTGGACCCGAGCGTCAGTCCACATGTCGCGGCGGCACGCAGGATTCCTGTATCAATACAAGGAAGTGTCAAAGCTGAACTAGATTTACTCGTTAAGAGGGGGGTGTTGAGTCCAGTTGATCGACCTACCGAATGGGTAAGCAACATGGTAGTCACAATGAAGAAATCAGGTGAACTGAGGATTTGTTTAGACCCAAAGCCATTAAATGTTGCATTGAAGCGTGAACATTTCCAGTTACCGATTCTCGATGACGTGTTACCGGAGCTGACGAAGGCAAAAGTGTTCAGTAGTGCAGACTTGCGAAATGGATACCATCACGTGTTACTTGATGAGGAGTCGAGTTTGTTGACAACGTTCGCATCGCCGTACGGAAGGTATCGTTATTTACGCTTGCCATTTGGGCCATGTGTCTCCAGCGAGATATTTCAAAAGAAAGTTTTGGCAGCTGTCGGAGATTTGCCTGGTGTAATCTGTATTGCAGATGATTTGATCGTGTATGGTGTCGGAGATACGAATGCCGAAGCTCTGAAAGATCACGATCAGAAATTAGTGAGATTGCTTGAGAGATGTCGTGAGGTAGGCATCCGGCTGAACGCTAAAAAACTGAAGCTAAGACAGAGCTCCATCGTATTTCTGGGACACGTGGTGTCAAGTGAAGGCTTAAAGCCAGACCCTGCGAAGGTCGAAGCTGTCAATAAACTGCCAGTGCCAACCAGCGTCGAGGAAGTACAGCGAGTGAATGGATTCGTCAACTACCTCGCCAAATTTTTGCCACGTTTGAGTGACGTCATGGAGCCGCTCCGGAAGCTAACCAGAGCCGATGCAGAATGGTCATGGGGTCAAGAGCAAGATGATGCATTTCAAGAAATCAAGAACCTCGTGGCGACGGCTCCGATACTGCGTTATTATGATCCGAAGAAAGAACTGACAATTCAGTGTGATGCCAGTGAAAGAGGTTTGGGAGCAGCGTTACTTCAGGAAGGACAACCCATCGCATATGCCAGTCGCGCCTTGACAGATACCGAGACGCGGTACGCTCAGATAGAAAAAGAAGCGCTGGCAATCGTATACAGTGTGGAAAAATTCAACCAGTACACGTATGGTCGGAAAGTCACGATTTTGTCAGATCACAAACCTCTGGAGAGCATCGTAAAAAAACCACTATGCAAAGCACCAAGACGTCTGCAAGGAATGCTATTACGCTTACAACGCTACGAAATATCCATCAGATACACACAAGGAAAGTCTATGTATCTAGCTGATACACTTTCACGTGCATTCCTGCCAGGGACGGCGAAACATTTGAAACTAGAGCAAGTCATGATGACCGGATTTGTCTCAATCTCTGAGGCAAGACTCATCGCATTGCGTCTGGCAACAGAGACTGATGAGTCACTGCAGGCACTGAAGGAAACAGTGATGCGAGGATGGCCTGCAGATAAAACAAAGTTGGATCAACGAGTGATGCCATATCATTCAGTACGTGATGAAATATCAGTACAAGACGGTCTGCTGTGCCGTGGCAAACGAGTCATAGTGCCGGCATCATTGAGGAGAGAAATGGTCGATAGAACACATTCTTCACATATGGGCATTGAAGCGTGTCTGCGCCGCGCGCGCGAGTGTCTGTATTGGCCTGGAATGAATGCTGATATCACCAAGCATGTGCAGCAGTGTGAAATTTGTTGTAGTCACCAGATCGCACAGCAAAAAGAAACATTGATGCCCCATGAATTAAATGATCGTCCGTGGGCGAAAATCGGAACTGATTTGTTCGCATGCAACGGATATGATTTTCTTGTGACCGTGGATTACTATTCCAATTTCTGGGAAGTTGATAGACTTGAGGATACATCGTCGTCGACTGTCATCCGCAAACTAAAAGCACACTTCGCTCGATACGGCGTCCCGGAGACGGTCGTGAGTGATAATGGACCACAGTACAGTGCGAACGAATTCGCGAAATTCGCTAAAGAGTTTGATTTTGAACACGTGACATCATCACCTGGCCATGCACAAGCAAACGGCAAGGCGGAATCAGCTGTGAAATCCACGAAGATCACGCTAAAAAAGGCCAAAGAAGCAGGTCGTGATCCATACCTAGCACTGCTCGATGTTCGTAACACTCCACTACAAGGCATTGGCAGCAGTCCAGTTCAGTTACTGATGAGCAGAAGAACGAGATCCACTCTTCCAATGACCAAACAACTTCTTCTACCACAGTCCGTTGACCAAGCACAGGTCAAACGCGGGCAAAAAGCCAACCAGACAAGACAGGAGGAGTACTATAACAAGTATGCCAAAGACCTTCCAGCTCTCAACGAGGGAGATTGTGTGAGAATGAAACCTTTCAACATAGGTGACCATGTATGGAAGAAAGCCGTCGTGAAACAACGTCTAGACGAACGTTCCTATGATGTTCAAACAGCTGACGACGACGTTCCACCGGCCAGCACACAACATGGACATGACACTCCACCGGCAACGGCAATCCATCAAAGCGACGACGATGTTCCGTCAGCCAACACACAACATAATGCAGCCAGTCGAGATGAACGTGACACTCCATCGAACAGTTCTAACATTGAAAAGGTTGTAGCAGCTGACAGACCGTATGTGACACGTTCAGGGCGCAATGTGAAACCGCCGATTCGCTACCAGAACTAACTGTGACACTTTATCGAATAACCTGTTCATGTTTTTTGGTTTTAGTTTTGAAGCGTACTCTCTATTGTTTTAAGCACATCTTTAGTATAGCTGAGAGCATTTATAACACTCAATTATTTCATTTTTGTTAGCTCTGTTTAATTAGAAGGAAGGATGTTACAATATGTGGTTTATATTGTATGCACGCTGTTGTATTATATCTAGGCTGTGGTGTGTCTTTGCTTGCTGTTGTTGCTGACGTGGAGTTTGACCGAGTGAACGTATGGTTTTTAATAAATGACGTTTATATCCTTATTCTGTTTTACGCTAGTTTAAAGTATATACCAGTATTGAAACAACCTGGTTGGGCAGCCCTGTTATATCCTAATAATATATGAATTTCATACATTTTTATCTCTTTAATCATAATCGATGTCTATTTTTTTTATTATGCCCTGTACATAAATCTTTGCAATAGTTACTATTCCTTTAATGACTTTAATACTTTATTTTATACCCTAATAATAATTAATCAATTTTTTAATATATTTTTATCTTAATTTTAATTGTTTTCACCTTACCTTACCATCATACTTACTAACTTTACCTGGTCTAATTCACCTTACTAAATTTGTTTATTTTTCATTTGCTTGCGTCAGTTTAATTTCTGTTCTGTCGTCAATTTCTCTTCTAAGTTGTTTTATTTTTCGGATCTGAAGATAGATTTTCCGAAACTGCAGTCAGCCTCTGAATAAAATGACTAACAAATCCGACAATTGTCGTTTTTTTACCGCGTATCGCCACATTGAGAATTTGGTACGCAAACTAATTAATGCCAAATGGGCGGTAATATTTAACGGAGCGTGCATTCATCATTATCATCATTTATTTTTGAAACGTCCCTATTCCACGCTATGCTAGGGTTGGACGTTTTTCCATATCAGGTCCCTCCACAAGTCACGATCCAGGGCAGACTGCCGCTTCAGGCCGAGCTCATCCATATCTTTCTTCACACATTCCTACCAAGTCTTCCCACTTCTACTTTTACTTTTCACTCCTACAGCATCCACATCTCTAATTGCCGAAACCCAATCATCTGCATTTTTACGCTCCAAATGTCGAAACGACCTTAGTCTTTCACGCCCCACCACATCAGCCACACAAGGAACATCCAGACGGCTATACAAATCCACACTACGTGCATGATCATTCAACGAAACCCCACACATCAATCTAACCATCATATGCTCTGCCCTTTCTAAACTTCTTAGATTCTCCACCTTCATAGACTATATTTCAGTGCCATAAACAATGACACTTTGAACACATGCCCTATACACCTTTCTTTTCACGTGAAAGGATGCACCACGGGTGGTCAAGATTGGAGATAACTCTTTGAATTTAGCCCAGACAGAACGCACTCTAGCTCTCACCGCCTCTTCTACACCTCCTCCTGCACCTAATGTGTCACCTAGGTAACAGAACATGGTTACACACTCCACGTTTACACCTGGCTCAACTTCAACCTCACCCAACAACTTTTCCTAAACAGAAATACCAGCCACACAACTCTTACAACGGAAGCCAACAAGATCTTTCAAACTACCCAAAATGCCACTGCACCATTTATGGACCCAACTCTTACAATCCACCCAGCAAATAGAATTGGAGCCAACACTTTTTCTGCATACACTACATGGTCGACTTCTCCACCTGTCTCATTCCGGCCACACTCTTCATGATTTTTGTCTTACTCGCATTTACTCTAAGGCCTTTCGCTTCCATGGCAATTTTCCAGATCCTTAACTTTTCCAGGAGAGAATCTTCTGTCTCAGCTAATAAAACAAGATCATCAGCATAGAGCAGTTCCATTGGCAAGCCTACCCTGAGCTCTCGTGATAAGGCCTCTAAAACAATGATAAAAACAACAATGGGCTGAGAACTGAACCCTGATGCACTCCAACCTTAACGCTGAAAGCATCACTCTCACCACTGTCGCTGCATCATCATACATAGTTCTTATTACGGAAACTAACCATTCATCCACACCTAGACATCTCAGAGCCCACCACACTATCTCACGAGGTACTCTATCAAATGCCTTTTCAAGATCAACGAAGGCCATCCACAGATCTTTTTTCTTGGCAAGATACTTTTCCTGCAGCTGACAAACTATGAAAATATCATCGGTAGTACCTTTCCCCATCATGAAACCAAACTGCATACCACCAATTTTCCCAATCTTCCTTACTCTTTTTTCAATCACCCTCTCTAAAACTTTCATTGCATGTTCTAATAGTTTAATGCCCCTGAATGAGCCACATGCTAATGCATCGCCTTTTCCCTTGTAGACATTCACCATCCTTCACTACTGCATTACACACTTCAGTGATCCACACTATACCAACAGCTCCAGCAGCTTTCAACATGTCTGCCACCACTCCTGAAGGTCCTGCTGCCTTGTTACGTTTCATCGTATGGATTGCAATACTAACTTCAAACAGGACTTACATGAGTTAGACCATTTGCATCCCAAGTGAACTCCTCATTAGAAATTCTATCATAATGCGCTCTCCATACCTCCAACAACTTACTATCCTCAGCCACAACCTTACCTTCATTGTCTTTCACGCAGTTGGCCCCCAATACATCCCATTTATTACGCATTAGCTGCTTGGCTACCCTGAACACATTTCCTTTCCTGTCCTCCTTATCCAAATCTTCGCAAAAAGTCTTTCGACAGCGTTCTTAAAAAATATATATATGTATATATTGCGAATAAACTATGGAATTAATTTATTTTTGAGACATGCTCTAAGAATTAATTTATCTTTGAGACATGCTCTAAGAATTAATTTATCTTTGAGACATGCTCTAAGAATTAATTTATCTTTGAGACATGCTCTAAGAATTAATTTATCTTTGAGACATGCTCTAAGAAATGCAACTTTTTGAGCCAAATTCTCGACCTTTCGGTATAAAACTCGCTGTTCGAGACTACAATTAGTCAAAAACTTTTCCGTTAAACTTTTGTTGTTAGACCGACGGACCGTTTCAGCTATGTCAGCCATCATCAGGGTCAAAAATAAACAGAAACAACCGAAATTATCAAAGAATTAGCACACCAAAAAGAGTAAACACTCCACTTGTCAAATCAAGAGAATACAAGGCTCAACAAAAAGAACATAAGTAAAACAAAACTTCCATGGTGTTTACGACAGGAATCATAAACTAATGTAATCACAGAAACTATAACATTTATAATATTAGAATACACTATCAATTTCTGCGCTTTCGCTGTGTAATATTAGAAGAGACCAAAATTTCCAGAATTGTAGTCTTGAACAGCGAGTTTTATACCGAAAGGTCGAGGACTTTTATATATATATATATATATATAACATATTTGGGTAGCAAGTGATTTTTGATGCATTCTTTAGTAAACATTGATGCATTCTTTATTAAACAACACAGCATATTTCGCAGAAACCAACTTGTTAAAACTTTTTTCAAGCTCCCTGAAAAAACTTTGAATTCGAGGACTTGCAAACAACTGACCGCTATTCATGTTATATAACAACCGAATTATACAACAAAATCAAAGTTATAACCCAATATTTAATATCACCGACGCGTTTCGGAGTTACTCTACATTATCAAGGTTCAAATGTCAACAAAAGAAAAGAAAGAAGACCGCCACCGAAAGACGGTGGTCATTCTACTGGGCATCTGGCCAAAAAAATTAAACTGAAAAAACCAAATTCAATCAACCTAAAATAAGTCCAATAATCAGTAATTTATATTAAGTTTTGTTAACAAAAAAAAATTAATGGTATTAACATATCAATAATACATAAGCAATAATCGTGAACATAGTAACTTATAATATATTAACTATTATTTTTCTTCTTTCGCGTTGTTATGTTGACAGACCCCTCATTGTCACATGTGACTTCGACATCATCTGGAACTCTCACCGGCACTGACATTTCTGGAACAGATTCCAACACCTCCTCCAAAACTTCCTCCGAAACTCCGTTCGAATCACTCCGCGTAGACATGCCAGGAACAATCTGTGTTATTTTAACCGAGATTTCTTCTGGAACTTTCTCCAGAACCTTATCCAAACCACATCTCTCGCTCACTTGTCTTGTTTCATCTCCCACCACTTTAGAACCGCTTTCTCGACAATCCATGTTCACACTTGTAGAATAGCGGTCAGTTGTTTGCAAGTCCTCGAATTCGAAGTTTTTTTAGGGAGCTTGAAAAAGGTTTTAAACAGTTGGTTTCTGCGAAATATGCTGTGCTGTTTAACAATATATATATATCTATAGTTAAACAATGATTTACATTTATACTGTTTCCTATAAAAGAGTATCTGAAATTGAAAATGATCATCATCTTGCATTTTGAGGTCAAAAACATGGCAGATTCCTTTCAGGTGAACTGCGGTACAATACTGTAGAAATAAACAAAGAATCATTTACAGCCGCATTATATTGGCAGTTTTGGAAGGACAAGGTGGATTCTTTTTTTTGGATGCACCAGGTGGAACTGGGAAAACATTTCTCATTTCTCTAATTCTCGTCGAAATACGATCAAACAATGGCATAGCTGATTGGATTGGGCGATTTAAAGAAGCTGTTCAGTCAGTCGGAGGCTCATCAATGAGCGATTCAGAAAAAAGAGCAACTCTGACCCGGAAGCTTCAACAAAACGAATACACGCTACTTAAAGGTAGTATATCACCGAAAACATTTGACAGTCTCAGCTATGAGGAGACAAAAAGTTGGCTAGAAAAACTAAAACATAAATGCAACTAAAAATAAAACAAAATAATTTGCTCAAAATTTTTACATCCGAAGGAAAATAATTCCCGCTAACAGGGTGACCTATAACTATGAATAAAACGCAAATTTCGCAAACGAAATCTGAGCTGAAGAATGCATATAACAAGATAAAGCAACTGAATATGCAATAGAAATACATGTATACACACATACATATATTATTTATTAAAATTATGAGGCTAATAATAATAGATATGTTTTTAAAGATTTTTTCAAATAATGAGAAACTTTCCAATGAAGAGATTGAGATTGGTATACTTGAATAAATTCGAGGACCGGAACATTTAATAGAAAAGGCTTTGTAGTTAGTGCGAGCGAAATCAGCTCGAAAACAATTAACAGAACGCAATTCATGAGAATGTACATGAGAAGATTTTATGAATAAATTATCGAATGAGGACAGCAACATAAGATTTTCATATTTATACATAAAAATACCAATGAGGAAAGAATTAATTTGAAGTACTGAGGGTAGGTTATTTTCAAGCATTTTTGATTTACAAGATGATGTAGGACTGTAGGAGATAAGTGAAAAATGATGCGAACTATTTTTTTCTGCAAACGTGTAAAGCGTAGAGGCTTCAAACGTGTCGGATAGTTTGATGTTCAGACAATATTGCAGTAAGGCAAATAAGGGTAAATGAGAGAATAATACAACATTAAAGAAATATTCACATCAACAAACATATTGACGCAATCTAGATAAAACTCCAGAATTTTTAGCAACTTTAGAAGTAATACAATTAATATGATTTTTTAGAGTGAGGTGTTTATCAAGTAGTACTCCTAAGAATTTACAAGAAGAAACACGTTTAATTGATATGAAGCTGATGATCAGAGCAAACAACCTTATTTCGATGGTGGAACAAAATATAATTGGTTTTACTTATGTTCAGAGATAGTTTGTTACTAGAGAACCAATTATAAACAACGAGTAGTTGGCGGTTAATATCCCTAAATAAATCTCTTAGGTTATCGCCGGCGGCAAAGAGGTTTCTATCGTCCGCAAACAGAACAAACTCAAAACGATCAGAAACAGTACATAAATCATATATATATATATATATATATATATATATATATATATATATATATATATATATATATATATATATATATATATATATATATATATATATATATATATATATATATATATATATATATATATATATATATATATATTCAGCAAAATCTCATGGTTAACTGTGTCGAAAGCTTTGGCCAGATCCAGAAATACACCAACAATGTATTTCCCCAGATCCATGGCTTCGCAATCCTCGAATGCAGTAGTAGAGTGAGTGGCATGTACGTCGAATGATTTTTTCGAAATCCGAACTGTCTTTTGGCAATGATGGAGAACTTAACAAGAAATCCGTATAGTCTAGTGTACATGACTTTTTCAAAAAATTTAAAAAAATAGGATAGGATTGATATTGGTCTATAGTTAGAATTTTTTTTTGCTGACTTTAACTGAGAGGGGAAGACACACGAGTAAAGAGAGCAATTAATTATGGCTGACAACAGATTTGCAATACACGGATCAATTTCGTCGGTTCCGCAACTGTATGAGTTCTTTAAATTGACTGATATTTCAATTTATCTCGTTTGGTGTTGTAAGTACGACGTTTAAGGAATGAACCGTAGGATAGCCAAGGTAATTATCAAATCCGGTGTTAGATGACCTTATCCTCTTTGCCAGATCTGAGCCAATGTTGGAGAAATAGTTATTGAATGATTCGGCAATATCCAAAGGAGATGTTAAAGTGCTCCCATCACTCGCAGAGAAGGTCTTAACCTGTTCATCAGAAGTCTGTTTACCCAATAGTTTTCTGATTAATTTCCAAGGTTCTCTTGTACTGTTCTGGTGAAGTTTGAATTTTGTCAAATAAAATTTAGTTATGGCTGCTATCTTGACGGATTTGAAACGATTACGGTACTCTTTAAATTTTTGTTTGTTTGATGCTGTCGGACTTCTGAGATACTTATGATAGAAATAGTTTTTCCTTTTACATGACTTCATGAGACCGGGTGTCATCCATTCTTTGTCAAATTTGTCAGCTCCATGATGACATTTAATCAGTGGAAAACATTTGTTATAAACACTGAGATATTTGCTGATGAACACCGAGTAGGCGGATGACGTATCATTATTATCAGCCGCCTCGATCACCCCAGATCAATCCATTTCATCCAACTCCCGTCCAAAAACCAATTTTTTGTTCATACCTCTTCGAAGAAAAACATGATCTTTTCCAATACGAGCACGAGGGGATAGATCAGTCGACAGAAAGATCGGAAGGTGATCCGAGATATCGTCGAGTACAATCCTAGAAAGAGATTGATATAGTGGGTAGTTCGTGAATATGTTGTCGATAGCAGTAGCAGTTGTAGAACTTTTTCTTGTAGGCGTCGTAAAAGTCGGAAAAAGACAATACAAATAAAATTAAAGCCCGGTATTTCAATACTTTGAGATGAGTCATCATCCAGCCAAGTCTCGGTGACCGCCAGAATCTGGGATCTACTCCATCGTAGTAACATCGATAAATCAGGTAATTAATTTTTATACTTCTACAATTTACGTGAAGAAATGAGCAGTTGCTCGACGGTAGTCGGCTGATTAGTCTGTTTAATTGGCTAGGGATAACGTAACCACTGGCATCATCGTTGGTTGATTAGAGAAAGTTATTGTCAGGATCAATGTCAGAGTCAAATAAAAAAGAGTTATCTTCACACTTCTTAGAACTAAAACAAGTTTCTTCAGTAACGCACGCTCCACATCGAAAAACTTGAGTTGACGCGACCCGATAAAATCTGGCACGTCCAGTGCGATCGGAGTTTTCAGATGTGGCATAGCCTTGCGACTCCGCACGCCTGGATTTTGACCCAGTCGCATGTATTTCCCTGTTTAATACATGAGACTGAGTTTTATCAAGCTTGCCGAGTGCCAACGAATCAGCGTTAAGAATTTCAGTCACGTGATCAAATGTTTATTTACATATTTATACACCACCATCGTACGATTCATTTTCAGCTAGTTATAGACGCGTTCAATAGTACGATAGAATCATGACAAAAATAGATAGAATTAAAAATATTGCAGTTGTAGCTGCTGTTTTTGCACTTCGTCGGCGTAGGCGACGCCAACAACAAGAAAAAACACGTTTATGGATGAAACCCTGGAACGCTAAAAGACTCGAACAGGCTTTGAATTGCAATTTGCTGAGAGAGCTTGAGCGTGATGGATCAAGTTATCGGCAGTACATTAGGATGGATCTGGATCAATTTAAAGATCTATTGGGCAAAATAACGCCTTTGATTCAACGACAAAATACCAACTTCCGCGAATCCATAAGTCCAGAAGAACGTCTAGCATTGACATTGCGATTTCTTGCTACAGGTATTCATTTTTTGTCATATGCAGCTGCTCTCACAACACCTCAATAAAATATTCATAAAAACCCTTTCAGGTGAGTCTTTTAGAAGTCTGGCTTTTCAAAACAGAATGGGGTTTTCAACTGTAGGAGTCATCATTTCTGAAACGACTCAAATTCTCTATGAGAGTCTTCAACAGGAATTCTTAAAAGTGAGTATATCATAAACATAGTTTCATTGTCACTTCTAAAATGCATAACAGTCATTTTTTATCAATTTAACACAAAATAAAATACAAGTTGATTTTGGAGTACAAACTTTAATAGGTAAAAATCATATTTTACAATGTCAAAATAAAGACAATTAGAATTGTCCCAATACTTGATAAAATGGTAGCGGAGGGCTTGACAAAAATTTTCCTCTGTTAAGGAAGTGTTTAAATCCTGCACTTGTTGAACATTGTGAGGCAATGTAACTTGCCAAGAACTGGTTGGAGCAGAGTTGCTTGTGATGTTCAATTGTTGAAATGGCATTCTCTCGCTTCTGAAAACATCTATTTTGGTTTGAAAAATTGAGTTCGCAATCATATTTTTCAAGAGCATTTTTTTCTCAATGTCAGTGATGGTCTTCAACTCTTTTCTGATGAAATTGCAGAAGGCATCATCTTCATCATCTTCATGTTGAGAGACACGTTCTTGGGGAGTGACAGCAGCAACAAGTGACTTCAGGACTGTCAGCTCTTCATCATCATATTTTTTTTGTTTACGTTTTTGAGGACCTGGATTACTCCTGCGAAAGCCTGTTTTTGGAGTTGTTTCATCACTGCTCCCTTCTATAATTTCCTCTGCCATATGCTCTGAGGTAGAAAGCTGTTTTTCTGAAACATCTGCAGTCTGACTACTTTCCTCTTCATTTTCCAACTAGATGTAATTGTGAACAGAAATTTGAAAATTTATAGTTTGAATCATAGTTTTTGTAAAATTTATAATTCTAATAAAATTTATAATTTTAATAAAATAAAGTTTATTTCTTTTGTCTCTAAGGAAAACTTTTTTTTAGAGTTAACCTAAAATGTTTTTCCCATTTCAGATGCCAAAGAAACCAGAAGACTGGGAAGCAATTGCTGAAGAGTTTGAAAGCAGGTGGAACTACCCTCTTTGCATTGGTGCTCTCGATGGGAAACATATAAGAATAAAACATCCACCCAACTCAGGATCAGTGTTTTATAACTATAAAGGCACCTTTAGCATCGTTCTGATGGCATTAGTAGATGCTAATTACCGGTTTCTCTACTGTGACGTGGGCTCAAATGGACGTGCTTCTGATGGAGGTGTCTTTGCAGGGTGTTCTCTGAACAGAGGTTTGAAGGAAAACCTTCTTAACTTGCCTCCGCCCAAGCAGCTCCTTGATAAAAATGTTGCATATCACATAGTGGCTGATGAAGCTTTTCCACTACGCGAGGACATTATGAAGCCATTCGCTCAGCGCAAGTTGACGAACGAACAAAGGATTTTTAATTATCGACTGTCCAGGGCAAGACGAGTAGTTGAAAATGCTTTTGGAATTTTAGCGAACAGGTTTAGAGTGTTTTTAACTACTATTGAACTGTGTCCAGAAAAAGTGCAAACTTTGGTTTTGTGTGCTTGTGCCTTGCACAATTATTTAATAACAAAAAATGACTCCAAGTATTTGTCTCCAGGACTACTTGAATCAGAAAGCTTGGAAACCCATGAAGTTGTTGCTGGAGGTTTGAGCCCTAGTGAAAAGTTGCAATCAATAAATGTGATTAAAAGCAAGAACCCCCGGGTCAATGCCACTTTGAAAAGAAGTCATATCACAAAATATTTTATGTCACAAGAAGGAGCAGTAGACTGGCAGACAAACATGATTTAATTATTTGTAATAAAAATATTGATATGTTAACTTACAATAAAATTTGAAATGGACGGCTTTGTTTTAATGTTCTTTTTTAAAAAATGTAACTTTTGTTCAAGCCACTTTTGCCATCCTGTCAATTCTTTCGCCCCGCTTCCACTCGGAGACGGCTTCGACATCCTGACATACTGGGTACGTAGTGCCAGAATCCGTTTGGCCACTGCTTCATCTAAATAAAAAAAGCACAATTATTAATAACTATTTTTCATCTACTTTATTAAATATTTGCTTCAGTTAAAACATACTTGGGTTATGCAAATAGTTAAATTATAATATGTATTTGATCAAACACTTTAAATAGAACAAATAGCTATTGAAAGTGTTACACAAACTTTTCAAACATCTAAAAATTTGAAGTTATTGTGTATGCTACGTTATGAAAATCTTATAATTAAAGTCTAGACTCGTAGAAGCAGAAGGGCTCATATGTTTGAATATTAAAATAATGCAGAAAAGCGGCAAAACACTATAAAAACATGTCACTTATTCGTTGGATAAAAATCTTAGGCGCTTAAGCTAGCTTTATTTTTAAAAACATTTTAAATAATAAATTGCTTACTTGAAATCCCGAGTTCTAATGCTATGGCATCAATAGATCTCTGTCTTATTGACCTGTTACTATATTCTCTCAGCGTTATGTCATAAAGACACGGAGTTTCCTCCCAACGCTCAATTAGCCGATCTTCTTTTTCAATACTCCAAGTGCCTTCCATGAGTGTAAGTTTGTAGCAAACTGGAATCAAAAGACTTTTGAGGTGCTTTTTTTTTGGAGCTCTCCAGCTGCCGCTAAATTTTAAGGCATCACTAAGGCCAGATTTATTACAATATAACAAATACTATTAAAAAAATTATTACAAATAAAAAAAAAATTAATTATTAATTTTGTTTATAAACTATAAACAAAACTTTTTCTTGAAGAAAAGTACTTGTCTTTAAAAAAAACTGTTAAATAATAAAAATAAAAATTGAAAAAGTAATTTAAATTAAAAAAATTAATAATTTATTATTTCGATATACAAACACTATAGATAATATAGATGAGGCCATAGATATGTCTATGGATGAAGCATATGAAGCTGCCATTTTCAACCTTTCACCTGACATACTTTCTCGTGATTGGTTGGGGGAAAAAACTGGGTCAAAATGTAAAATACACGCGATTACAACCATATATATAGAATAGATATATCGGCCCGCCTGTTGTTTAGGAAGGCTTTTAGCAAGGCAGCCTAGTAGACCGGAGATCCGAAAACGAAAAACTGAGAGTTACAACCGTATAGTAACTTAATCAAGTATTTTTTTAAGAGAAAAAAAAAATTTTTTATGTAAAAAATAAATTTTTAACTTTATAAAAATTAACAAATTTTTTTTTATAAAAATTTCAGTTGACATTGAATTTTATTTGTGTAGTCTCTAGTTCGATGGTCTATTTATGTCTATTTAACGTCGCCTGTGTTATCGGTAAATGAGAATTGTATATTTCTTATGTCGGATATCGCGTTAAATTAAAATAAAGCTCATATCAACTACTTTTAGCTATAAGAAATCGACGTTTCTGTTTCTTACAAACCGGAGTTTAGTCTCCGCTGTCGTACCAAAAATAGATTAATACAAATAATGAATATTCATGGTTCCAAAAGACTCTAAATCGTTTTTTCGGAGTCCATCTTGGCATCTCACTCAAAACCTGCTCATCTCCGATATATCTATTCTATATATATGATTACAACATGCTAGTCGTGTCGGGTGTGTGCGTGACTAGTTCACATCAACCGATTTGATCTGATTTTCCTGTGTTATGTTGTCGGGTCGTATCTAGTTTGTCGATGTGGAGCGTGCTTAAGAGAATTCATTAAGTAAAATCAAAACTTTTCAACCTCCTCTAGACTTAGAACTCGGGTAGGTTTGTCGGATTCCGTTTTCTTTGTTTATTCAGTTATCAATACATACATTCAAAATCACAAAAAAGACAAAACAAAAAAAAACAATAAGAAATAAATAGTCATTATAATAGCATGTATGAATGATGAAGAGGTGCTGCATCAGGCCCCTCTGTGCTGACGAATCATACTGCAAGCAAAGTAGAGCGAGTTGATCTTTGAAGGCATTCACCGAACATGCGTCCACGGCTTCCTGCGTTAAGGAGGTCCAGCTGAGAGCTACTCGATTTGTGAAAAAGTGTTTTCGCTCTTCACATCCTTCAATTCTTTGTGGTAAAAGAAGGCAGTTATGACCTCTCAAACAATAGGATCTGTGGGATGTTTTTGCAATACAAAAAAATCCACTTCGTCAATATGAGCCAGTATTTTGTATTGTTGGATCAAATCACCTCTAACCCTACGTTCTTCAAGCGTGGTAATTCCAAGTGGTAATTCTGTAGTCTTTCTAAATATGGTAAATGTTTGACTGTTGTAATTATTTTTGTAACTCTGTGCTGGAAATTTTCGAGAGTATCAATGTCCCGGCAGCTAAAAGTAAACATGCGTGTTCAAATGCTTCAAGATCCATCTGCCAACACATTCTCAAAACAATTGTTAGATATCAGTGATGCAAAAGTTGCTGTCCATCAAAATACTGGCTGCATAGAATTTCCAACCGATTTCTGCACAATTGTTAATTCGCAAAAATCTCTCATTGACAGCGTATTTCCCGATGTACACACAATACATGATTCATGAATGGCTGGCAGAAAGTCATTTTGGCAGCAAAAAATGTGGAAGCGAAATGATTTAAATTTCGAGATACAGCAGTTGTTGTCAGGAGAATAGTGTCATATAAATAGATTGTTACCATTTGCGATGCCAGCGAAGCCGTAAGTTATCCAACAACGTTTTTGAACTCATTGGGTTTTTCAGACATGTCATCGCATCATCTACAACTTAAAGTTTAACCTCCGGTTATTCTACTTCGGAATTTGAACCCACCGCGGCTGTGCCATGGCACGCGATTAGTAAATAAAAAATTGATGAAAGACATTTGTCGAAGCCAGCATTTTGAATGGCAAGTTCTGAGGCGAAAGTGTTTTGCTGCCACGAATCCCAATAATTTCAACAGAAGTGCATATTGAATTCAAATGAATTCAAATTCCAATTAGATTGGCTTTCGCAATGACAATTATTAAGTCGCAAGACTAAACGATATCTGTTTGTGGCTTAGATTTGGGCACGCCATGTTTTTCTCACGGACAATTATACGTGGCATGTTTTCGCGTGGGCAAATCATCCAGTTTTTTTGTGTTGGCTAAAGATTGACTGACAAACAAGTAAAGATGTTTTTATTTTAAATTACATGTTTAGATTAGTAAACGCTATGGCAAACTCGGACTTTGTGGCCGGTTGTCAAACAAATTAACTCCTGTCATCTAGCGACTGTAATAAACATCTCTAATTTATGTTGGAAACAATAAATTCATGTATTGTCATCCAGAATAAAGCTTTCCTGAAAGTTCTAGAGCTCTAAGTGGTCGAAAAGTGGGTGAATTTGTGTTTCTAAGATTTGATCACCACAGACAAACAGAGACAAAATGAAGTTAAATAAAAGCATTTAAAAACATTGTACACTCGATTGCTTTTCGAGATTTATTTTTTTAAATTGACATAATTTGTACATTAAACTTTTAATAAAAAAACCAAAATAATTTATAAAGCGAAACAACGTTTGCTAGGTCAACTAGTATATATATCTATATATATAAAAATGAATGTTTGTATATATGTATGTATGTATGTATGTATGTATATACATAAAAACCAAAATAATTTATAAAGCGAATTGCTAGGTCAACTAGTATATATATCTATATATATATAAATGAATGTTTGTATATATATATATATATATATATATATATATATATATATATATATATATATATATATATATATATATATAAATGAATGTTTGTATGTATGTATGTATATAGGTATGTTATTTATGCATTGCTACACCATTCATCCGATCGTAATGAAATTTTCACACAACCTTGAGAGTCAAGAGGAATCAAATATAAAATTTTTTTTTTGAAATCCGTCACAAAATGAGCGGAGCGGAGCGGGTGAGCGAGCGGGAACTATATATATATATATATATATATATGTATGTGCGTATGTATGTGTGTATGTATGTATGTGTATGTGCATGTATGTGTGTCTGTGTGTGTGTTTATGTATGTATGTATGTATGTATGTATGTATGTATGTATGTATGTATGTATGTGTGTATGTATGTATGTATGTATGTATGTATGTATGTATGTATGTGTGTGTGTATGTATGTATGTATGTATGTATGTATGTATGTATGTATGTATGTATGTATGTATGTATGTATGTATGTATGTATGTATGTATGTATGTATGTATGTATGTATGTATGTATGATGTATGTATGTATGTATGTATGTATGTATGTATGTATGTATGTATGTATGTATGTATGTATGTATGTATGTATGTGTTTTTTTACAATATTTCGGCACTAAATGCTCATTCAAAGTATGTATGTATGTATGTATGTATGTATGTATGTATGTATGTGAAAACTCTTCTTCGAGCAAGTTCGTCAGAGGTCTTCAAAGGAAGACCCTCCCAGCGTTTCGGCCCTTTTCCTGACGCTACCACGGGAGGGCGGGCCACAACCGTTGATCAGACGGCCGCCCCCTGACGAAATTTGTGTATCACATGCCGTTTCTGACCAGAACCAGATAACCGGCAAATCTTCAAAGTACCAGAACCATGAAGTCATTTTGAAACCGTCAAGCAACTGTAACAAGATGAGAAACTGTCTTTCAAACGCCGGAACTTGAGCATGTAGTAACTGTAGTATCCACCAAACCGCCAGATTCCGAGACCGAAAGAAACATTCACCTCCGGAACTTCGAGCCATGCCACCACTTTCACCAAACGAGAAACACCACAAACCATAATGGCAGGAAACATTGTTTCTAATATTTTCTAAACGCCAGCAACTTTCCTTCTATTGCAAACAACCGAAACTTTCGCCGGCAGCCATAACGCGACTTCGTCCCTGAACTTGTAAACAAAGGAGGAGCTAACACTGTTGTACGGAAGCCAGAAGTGGCTGTTTAAATTTATTATCTCCTTTTTCATTCATTTGCATCCATATCCAAAAAGAAGCTGTTTCTGCTCTTTCAGCTATTTTCTTGATAGCTTGAGTTTTTTTCCGACCCGACATTCCGAGAGCCACAAGCAATTTGACGAGTGAACGACCGGCTAAACCCCTGGCGCCTACTTCAACTGGAAAAATCTCGACTCTATACCCCGCACGCTCCAAATCTTGGGCAAGGATTCTGTAACGTTCTTTTTTCAAGATATTTGAGGCTTCCATGTTGCTTTCCCATGGCACTGTTAGTTCGATGAACAGCAACGTCTTGGCCAAACTGGAAAAAATGACAATGTCCGGTCTCAATCCGCTGCTGCGAACCAATTCCGGAAAGCAGTCTTCATCTTTTAAGTCTGCTGATATCCTCCAGTCATTTGCGGCATCAAGCAACGATTCTCTTCTCGTACTTGCCTTTCTGCGGTCCAAGTGCTGCAAGCCTTCTCTCAAGAAATAAACTTTTCTTCTGGGGCACAACTGCATCGAATTGGCTAGTCTGCAGTTCTCCTTGATAATGCCCAGTATCTCTCTTAGAACCTCATTGTTGCGCCACGTGTATCTTCCCTTTGCCAAAGCATACGGACAACATGAGAGAATATGAATCAGAGTTTCTGTTTTCTCACACAGCTTGCAGGCTTCATTTTCAAGCTTTCCCCACTTTACTAAGTTCGAAGCTGTCGGCAGTTGATCATACATCGCTCTAATCACGAAAGATAGGCGGATGGGCGAGTAACGCCACAAATCATTCCATGTCATCGAATGTTGAACTGCCGACTCCCATCTAGTCCAATCGCCCTGTTGCGACATCTGAGCACCTAACTGCACTCTTTCCAACTCCATTGCTTGCCTTCTGTCTTGAATAATCAGGTTTGTCCTTTCCTGCGACGAGGCTTAGACCACCACACATGATGGAACGAACCCAGACCGAGCCGTCCCGGTTGCACTGCTCCGAGCTTTTCAGACCATTGCAAAGATTCCTCGGCTTCACGGATGTCCCTCCCTGCAGTCCAGCCTTTTCCCAATCCAACTGATGCGTCCACATTCACGATACATTGGTCTGAAGAGTTGTCCAGCATCAACTGTGTCCGTATCTTGTTAATCTTGTACTCTTCTACTAGGGACTTGAATGGAAGAGCTAACTTAGCTGACTTACTATATAGAGCTAAAGTTGTTAACGCCGATGGAAGTCCTAGCCATTTCCGAATACAGCAGTTCAATTTCTTTTCCATTCGCTCCACGTGAGATAAACATATCTCATAGATTGTTAATGGCCATAGCAACCTCGGTATCAAAACAAACTGTACCAGCCATACCTTGAACTTTCCCTGCTCGGTTGAATTGATTTTCCTCAGGTCCTCAACCAAGCCCTGCAGAACGATGCTGCTCTGATTCACATCATTCATGGAGACGTTGTACCATCTTCCCAAGCTTTTCACAGGCTCTTGCTGGATTGTTGGGATTTCGCAACCAGCCACCGAGAATGAGACAAAACCATCAATCTCTCCATGTCGCAAAGAAAAGCTTCTCGATTTGGCTGGCTTGAACTTCATTCCACACCAGGACAACAAGTCGTTGAAATTTTGAAAAATACGGCGCATTTCGCCGCAGTGATTCAAGATAAGAGTAGTGTCGTCCATGAAAGCTTTTATCGATGGCATGAAAATTCCTTTTCCCAGGTAAACATCCTGAACCCGAGATGCAATCGAACCGAGCAATAATTGCATAGCCAGAACAAATAGGATGGGAGAAATTGAACACCCCATAGCAATTCCGACCCGCAAGTTGAACCACTCTGTGGAGCACGTCGATGTCGACAGACGTAGCCTAAAACGGCGAAAATACTGTTGCAGAACATCGATGAGGAATTCTGGAACATTGTGCCTTTTGAGTGTCTTCCAGAGCAATTGATGGCGAACAGTCCCGTACGCGTTTGCTAAATCAAGCCACACCACATGCAGACTGAGTTGGTTTTGTTTTGCTCTTCTGATGGCCTCCCAAATCATGGATGAGTGCTCGATACATCCCGGTACTCCGGGGACTCCTCCTTTCTGCACGGATCTGTCAATGTACTCATTACGAATTGCAAAATCCATGAGCCTCTTGGCCAGAACAGCGAAAAATATTTTTCCCTCCACGTTCAAAAGTGAGATTGGTCGGAATTGGTTGATATTGACCGAATCTTTTTCTTTGGGGATGAAAACTCCCTCCGCCTTCTGCCATTCCCTATCTACGCATCTAGATCGCCATGCAATCTTTAAACGGTTGTAGAGCAGCTTTTGCACGCCTGGACATCTCTTGTATAACAAATATGGAATGCCGTTGGGACCTGGGGCAGATTTGTTCCTCGTTTTTTTAAACTGAGATACTTCATTCATCTTTATCTCTCCACCGTCGAAAGCCACTTTCGGCAACTGTACTTCGGGAAAATCGGTTTTTTCCGGCAGCTCTGAATCGCCAAGAGGATCTTTGAACGCCAAACGGAAGTGATCATCTAACTCTTGTTTTGTCGCTCGAAGAGCGCCAGATTTTGGTGGATCCAGCAAACTTTTTCCGAAGCAAAATGGATTTTCCATGAATTTGCATCTGGCCTTCTTTTGCTCACTTTT
Organism: Erpobdella octoculata; assembly: GCA_963978895.1. NCBI lineage: Eukaryota > Metazoa > Annelida > Clitellata > Hirudinida > Erpobdellidae > Erpobdella > Erpobdella octoculata. The sequence continues at coordinate 14,205,917 of OZ022240.1, read as the reverse complement.
CTTTTTCCGGAGTCTTTCTGCAGCCCTGAACTATATATATATATATATATATGTATGTGCGTATGTATGTGTGTATGTATGTGTATGTGCATGTATGTGTGTCTGTGTGTGTGTTTATGTATGTATGTATGTATGTATGTATGTATGTATGTATGTATGTATGTATGTATGTATGTATGTATGTATGTATGTATGTATGCATGTATGTATGTATGTATTTATGTATGTATGTATGTATGTATGTATGTATGTATGTATGTATGTATGTGTTTTTTACAATATTTCGGCACTAAATGCTCATTCAAAATATGTATGTATGTATGTATGTATGTATGTATGTATGTATGTATGTATGTATGTATGTATGTATGTATGTATGTATGTATGTTTGTATGTATGAATGTATGTATGTATGTATGTATGTATGTATGTATGTATGTAGAATCGGATCTAGGGGGGAAACTGAGAGCGAAAAAATGAGCGGGAAAGCGACAGGGAACGGATAACGACCGGGAGCGGTAGCGCAATCGGGACGGAAACGGGAGCGAAAAAGAAACGCTTCAGGTAAACCTCTAAAAACCCCGGGCAACGCCGGGTGCCCCCGCTAGTATAATATATATTTTTAAATTATTTTAGAATAATATTTTCTTTTAAACAGGCTCTATTGAACACAATTGACCACTTAACCATGGACGTCTATATAATAGTATTATATTATATAGACGTCCATGACTTAACGGTGGTCATCTTTCTTAACAAGTTTTTAAAGCCCTTTTCATCCATTTGAAGTGACGAGACATATTTATAATTGAAGAGTTTATTGGTTAAAATTGATGAGTAATAAAACGATCAGGATTAACTGGCCAGTTTCAGCTATAAAAAGCCATCTTCAAAACCATATGTTGAGCAATAACTTAAATATTATAAAAGTTGAAAGGGAAGAGTTAAACATCACAAATACATATGTTTAGACGGAGACATTGAATTAGAGCTAGGCTGAATCAGTTTTCACTTAATAAATTATTACGGCTATTGATAGATGAAACACATTGAAATTCAAGTTGAAACAACAGAAGGAAAAAAGCGACCACATTAAATCTATATATATAAAAGGCAACGTATGTTGATTAATAACGCCAAAACCAATGAAGGGATTTGCACGAAATTTTACATAATAAACATTTACCACCTAACAAATAATCTCATTTATTTAAAAAAATTGTTTTGAATGTTTTTAGAAAATTAATTTTTAGAAATATTTTATCTATGCAATTTTAGAAAATTAATTTTTAGAAATATTTTATCTATGCAATTATATCGCGGCTTAACGAGCTTAGGGTTGCTTTCGACTTCTGTTCCGTCGTTGTTGGTTGTCGCGATTTCTCAAAATCAAAAGTGAGTATTATTTTACTTATATCAATTATATCAATATATCAAAAGTAATATATAATATACTATATACTATACTATTATTTTTTTAATTACTGTATATCGTTCAAAGGTTTTTGAATGTTTTAGAAAATTAATTTTTTTAAATATTTTCGCTATTGTATCAGAGCTATGTTTTGTTTACATTCGCTGTTTATCGTCTCGGTTTCTCGAAATCAAAGTAATTTAAAAACTTAGGCTACTATTCTTATATTATTTACTTAGGCTACTATTTTTATATTATTTAATTGTTAATTATTGTTGTGTATATATTAAATTGTAAATTGTTTCGGTCGTTGTGTGTCAGGCTATCATTATCGCTCTACCAGTCTAACCACTCTAACCAATCTAACCACTCTAACCTCTAACAGATATTATTTTGTGCTACTTTTAGTCTAACAGATATTATTTTGTGCTTACAGACAAGAAAATTGAAAAATTTATTGTGAGTGAGTATATCAATATAACTATTAATGTATTTTAAGTATAATAGTATAACTATTAATGCACCTTATGGAAAAACAAAAAACATTGTGTATCAGAAAGCTTTGCAATAAAATGACTGTATGTGTTTGTTGTATTTCTTTTAATTAAAAATCAAAAGTATCTGCATAAATGTTTCAATAGATGCAAAGATGCCCGGGCAAACGAGCGGTTAAGGAAACGGGAGCCAGAGAGAAAAACGATAAAAAAACCTTTAAATTCCCCGGGCAACGCCGGGTAACCCAGCTAGTAAGCTACAAAGAGCGAATCTCATTTTGAAATTAAATAGAGTCCGACGAAAAGTAGCCCAACAAAATCGATGATATTTTTTCAATAATCACAGGAAAGACAAGCTAAAACACGTTAAACGCTCGATAGGTGAAAAACGTGTCTATACAGAACGGCGTTGTACGACTTAAGAACGACAAGCACGGGTACAAAAGTATTGGCAGTAACATAAAGTAAGACAAGGCTATTGTATACGGTCGGACAGCAATTAGCGCCGTCGCAGTTTATTAATATTATCATTGTAAGTGAGATGCTCAAAAGAAGTATTCGAACCACTGAGACCCACACCATCCTCGCGTCCATCCTGAACGTCATGAAGTTCAACTGGAACGCAAGCATCAATTGCCCAAAGGTCAAAGTATTGTCTTCATCGCCGAGCAAGCCATGGACAACGATAGAAGATTACTTTCTCCGAAGTTGCCTACAGCACCATCGACTGAAAACGAGATGAAACTGGTGGGGAAAACGACGTTATCGCTAAACAGTGTTTTGCCATCTCCATGTGTAGCGTCCCGAGCTGAAGCACAGCGGGCCGTTTCATGAAGATCGACTTTTCTTCCAGAATCAGGCCGACCGCGCGATTCAAAAGAATGAACGGAAGTGTGGCGCCTTTGGTTGCCAGCGCTCAGCAAATGAGATCCGCTGTCACGGCCGACAGAAATGCAAGAAAGGAGGGACAATTCTCTGCTGTCTAGAGCCATCATGAAGACTTGATCGTCCACATCAGACTCGTTTTGAGTCTTAGAGAGGGTGATGGGTCTGTCACCCCGAGAGATACAACAACTGACTTTTGTAAGTGGTAGATCCGAGGTATGAGAGTCTACGGATCCATTACGAGTATTGTTTTATACACCACTTGTACGCTGATAACACGTTACAAAAGCAGGTAAACTTGTCGTCGAATTGCCACCCATATTATCGGAAGAGATGGTTTGTTTTTTAGAGTTGAACGTGGTGTTATTTGTCACAATATGATCAGTCAGACTGCGCCCATATTGTAACAGTAAAGTTCGATTGAAACGATCATCTTGAACATTGATCGTGGGGCGGTGTCTCAAGATCAACAAAGCTTCTTTGATCTTCAATCGGTCAGGTTCTGTATCAGAAGCAATAACTTCAGTGTTATCACAAAGCAGTTTTTTATTAGGTTTTTGATGGTGAATGAGCAAAGAGACTTCCGCCCTCTGTGTGCATTGCTAATCGTCAAGAAAGAGTTTTGCGAGTGTGTCCTATATATGTCGCTGGATGGTCGTGTTTGTAAGGACACGTGAACATATACACAACATTGGTTTTCTGAAGTTTGCCACTGTTATTTGGATTATTTTTTTAACACGAGGTTATGAGTTCTACTACTGTTCAGTGGCGTAGCTAGGGTCTTCTGCGCCCGGGGACAAAACACAAAATCTGCGCCCCCCTACATAAAATCTGTCGAACTACATAAAATATAATAACTGTCGTACTCAGTATTTGCATGTAGACTACAGTCTCTGGCGCCTATATACATGCATTTCAGTGTATTTAAATTTCTATATGCATATTGAGCTGAGTTTTAAACAAAATTTATTTTTCTTGCTTTTACTGCAGCAAACTGGTTAATTATATCATCAAAATCAATCTGTTCAAGAACTTCCCTCTCCACACTCATTAGGGCCAGATCGCTAAGTCTATCTTGTCCCATGGATGCTCGAAGGTAGGAAAGAATTATTTTTAATTTACTGAAGGATCGCTCACAGCTGGCAATCGAGACAGCTATGGTAAGAAGGATTTGTAGAGCAACACGCAAATCAAGGGACAATTCTCTGCTGTCTAGAGCCATCATGAAGACTTGATCGTCCACATCAGACTCGTTTTGAGTCTTAGAGAGGGTGATGGGTCTGTCACCCCGAGAGATACAACAACTGACTTTTGTAAGTGGTAGATCCGAGGTATGAGAGTCTACGGATCCATTACGAGTATTGTTTTATACACCACTTGTACGCTGATAACACGTTACAAAAGCAGGTAAACTTGTCGTCGAATTGCCACCCATATTATCGGAAGAGATGGTTTGTTTTTTAGAGTTGAACGTGGTGTTATTTGTCACAATATGATCAGTCAGACTGCGCCCATATTGTAACAGTAAAGTTCGATTGAAACGATCATCTTGAACATTGATCGTGGGGCGGTGTCTCAAGATCAACAAAGCTTCTTTGATCTTCAATCGGTCAGGTTCTGTATCAGAAGCAATAACTTCAGTGTTATCACAAAGCAGTTTTTTATTAGGTTTTTGATGGTGAATGAGCAAAGAGACTTCCGCCCTCTGTGTGCATTGCTAATCGTCAAGAAAGAGTTTTGCGAGTGTGTCCTATATATGTCGCTGGATGGTCGTGTTTGTAAGGACACGTGAACATATACACAACATTGGTTTTCTGAAGTTTGCCACTGTTATTTGGATTATTTTTTTAACACGAGGTTATGAGTTCTACTACTGTTCAGTGGCGTAGCTAGGGTCTTCTGCGCCCGGGGACAAAACACAAAATCTGCGCCCCCCTACATAAAATCTGTCGAACTACATAAAATATAATAACTGTCGTACTCAGTATTTGCATGTAGACTACAGTCTCTGGCGCCTATATACATGCATTTCAGTGTATTTAAATTTCTATATGCATATTGAGCTGAGTTTTAAACAAAATTTATTTTTCTTGCTTTTACTGCAGCAAACTGGTTAATTATATCATCAAAATCAATCTGTTCAAGAACTTCCCTCTCCACACTCATTAGGGCCAGATCGCTAAGTCTATCTTGTCCCATGGATGCTCGAAGGTAGGAAAGAATTATTTTTAATTTACTGAAGGATCGCTCACAGCTGGCAATCGAGACAGCTATGGTAAGAAGGATTTGTAGAGCAACACGCAAATCAAGGGACAATTCTCTGCTGTCTAGAGCCATCATGAAGACTTGATCGTCCACATCAGACTCGTTTTGAGTCTTAGAGAGGGTGATGGGTCTGTCACCCCGAGAGATACAACAACTGACTTTTGTAAGTGGTAGATCCGAGGTATGAGAGTCTACGGATCCATTACGAGTATTGTTTTATACACCACTTGTACGCTGATAACACGTTACAAAAGCAGGTAAACTTGTCGTCGAATTGCCACCCATATTATCGGAAGAGATGGTTTGTTTTTTAGAGTTGAACGTGGTGTTATTTGTCACAATATGATCAGTCAGACTGCGCCCATATTGTAACAGTAAAGTTCGATTGAAACGATCATCTTGAACATTGATCGTGGGGCGGTGTCTCAAGATCAACAAAGCTTCTTTGATCTTCAATCGGTCAGGTTCTGTATCAGAAGCAATAACTTCAGTGTTATCACAAAGCAGTTTTTTATTAGGTTTTTGATGGTGAATGAGCAAAGAGACTTCCGCCCTCTGTGTGCATTGCTAATCGTCAAGAAAGAGTTTTGCGAGTGTGTCCTATATATGTCGCTGGATGGTCGTGTTTGTAAGGACACGTGAACATATACACAACATTGGTTTTCTGAAGTTTGCCACTGTTATTTGGATTATTTTTTTAACACGAGGTTATGAGTTCTACTACTGTTCAGTGGCGTAGCTAGGGTCTTCTGCGCCCGGGGACAAAACACAAAATCTGCGCCCCCCTACATAAAATCTGTCGAACTACATAAAATATAATAACTGTCGTACTCAGTATTTGCATGTAGACTACAGTCTCTGGCGCCTATATACATGCATTTCAGTGTATTTAAATTTCTATATGCATATTGAGCTGAGTTTTAAACAAAATTTATTTTTCTTGCTTTTACTGCAGCAAACTGGTTAATTATATCATCAAAATCAATCTGTTCAAGAACTTCCCTCTCCACACTCATTAGGGCCAGATCGCTAAGTCTATCTTGTCCCATGGATGCTCGAAGGTAGGAAAGAATTATTTTTAATTTACTGAAGGATCGCTCACAGCTGGCAATCGAGACAGCTATGGTAAGAAGGATTTGTAGAGCAACACGCAAATTTGGAAAAACATCTTCTCCGTAACTAACAATGAACGACAAGAGTTCTGTAGGAGTCTTTGGTGCAGTATCCTGGCGGGTCTCAAGGAGCATTCTGCAGTCACATACTTCATTTAATAACTCAATTCCTTCAACATCCGAGTCATAAAAATTTCCAAATTCAATACAATGATGACGGAGACTGTCAAGATCTTTGTCATTCAAAAGTTTGTCTACATCAAGTAAGAATCCGAATTTGAAGTTCAGATCTTTGAGACGAGTAAACCTTGTTGTCATCTCCTGTTGAAGTCGATCTAAAATGCTCTTCATGATCCGAACAATTTCTTCTTCTGCCGAAAGTCCTGCATCTCGGGCAAGTTCTCCAGGCATCCTTCTCCGTCGCCTGATTCTACTTTTGGTTTAGTCTGTTTGATAAACTTATTTTTTCAAATTTGTTACATAGAATTGGAATGATTATTTTAGTGTTGAAGTTGATAAACTACTACTGTTCTCTATGTTTTGTTGATTCTGCTGTACACTTGGTTGATCATTGAATTCATCAACATCAGTATCCTGAGGCTGTTGGCTTTCTTCTGGTGTTGACTTTGCCTTCTTCAAAAAACATTCCAGTAGTTTGCTGGACTTACTAGCTTCTCTTATTTCATCTGCCTTTCTTTTTCTTCGCTGAGCTCCACTAGGCCTTTTTTCAAACATATCTGGAATTAAGAAAACTTTTTATATAAGATACAATATTAATAAATAGAAAATAATAATCATTGCTACTCACTTTGTTTATTTGTTTTCCTTCAAAAAAGAAATGCAAAATCCAAACAACTTTTCTTTTTGATGATTGATTAGTAGTTCATTAACATAGTTGGTATGGTATATAATAACCATAGATATCTATGATAATATATATATCTATGATAATAACAAAGAATAGTCAAAATGAACGTCTTGTTCAAAAAGTTTGTGAACTTTTGAAAAGATCCTCAACAAATTTAAATTTTTTTTTTAATTATTTAAAAAATTTGGTCACTGATATTGCGCCCCCTCCAGCCCTGCGCCCGGGGACAACTGTCCCCCCCTGCCCCCCCTCGCTACGCCACTGCTACTGTTGTAATAGACATGTAATTTCAAGTCATGTGAAGATGGGTCTGCAACACGTACGTTGTTGTAGATTATATTTTTTATCCATTAAAGTATTTTGTTGAACCTACCTGAACAGAGCTCTTAACTACTCTTCAACTCAGGTAGACTTCGATAAAGAATTAAAAAAATATAAACTCTTCTAATCAATAACGATTATTCAATTAGAATGATCGATAATGCAATTCGGAAATTTATGCATACCAAAATTTTCAATTCTCGACAAAATGACGACTCGGCTAAAACATCAGTACCACTCTTTTACAAAGCTCAAATGCATCAAGACTATAAAAAAAGATGAACAGGCAATTACTACTCATCAATTTTAACCAATAAATTCTTTAATTATATGTCTTGTCATTTCAAATGGATGAAAAGGGCTTTAAAAACTTGTTAAGAAAGATGATCAACGAAGAATATATATATATATGTCTTTTTTTGTTTACAGTTTTTGAATAGCAGTTACTTTACAAAACAAATAACCTTATATTCCATTCCACATTTGAGGTCCTGGAAACCACGTTTAAAGTCCTGGAAACCAAATTTGTAAGAAAAATCTTGATACAAATTTCAAAAGCCCCTTCTTTTTAGTTTTCGAAATATGCGTTGTTTTAGAAAAAAGTTTGTTTTTCAGTTTCATCGCTTTCCTGCCTCCGGTTGCTTTCCCGTTCTCGGTCGCTTTCCCTTTCCCGCTCTATCTTTCGCTCTCAGTTGGCTTCCCGTTCCCGTTTTCGCTCATTTATATATGTATACGTATATATATATATATATATATATATATATATATATATATATATATATATATATATATATATATATATATATATATATATATATATATATATATATATATATATATATATATATATATATATATATATATATATATATATATATATATATAGTTCCCGCTCGCTCACCCGCTCCGCCCCGCTCATTTTGTGACGGATTTCAAATTTTTTTCACTATATTTGATTCCTCTTGACTCTCAAGGTTGTGTGAAAATTTCATTACGATCGGATGAATGGTGTAGCAATGCATAAAAAACATACATAGATACATACAAACATTCCTTCCCCGCTTGCCGGTCGCTTTCCCGTTTCCGGCCGCTTTCATGTTCCCGGCCGCTTTCCCGTTTCCGGACGCTTTCCCCTCCCGTTTGCCCTCCCGTTCCTGGTCGCTTTTCTGTTCCCAGTCGCTTTCCCGTTCCCGGACGCTTTTCCCGTTCACGTTTGCTCTCCCGTTCCCGCTCACGCTTGCTCTCCTGTTCCCGTTCATTTTTTCTTTCTCATTCTTTCCTAACTTCTTATAGCCCTTCAAAACGTAAAATAGATTTGCTAAAACTGGCTAAAACTTTCTTGAAGCCTTCAAACGTGGTTACGTAAACCAAATATGAATTCTATTACGCAATTACCGCAACTTTTAAAAATAAATAAACAAGATTCAGTAAATAACGTATTCGGTTGAATTTCAGTTGTAAATATGTATTTATATAAAATTATAATTAAATAAAAAAAAATCTAAATTTTTTTTAATATTTAATTCATATAATGAAAAAAAACTCGTCACCCAACAACCGAAACTATTCGGCTGAAATAATAACCAAGATTCAGTAAATAACGTATTCGGTTGAATTTTAGTTGTAATTATTATTAATAAATAAAATAACAAATTTTTTTATATTTTTATTAACATTTATTTAATTTATAAGTCCGCGGTCAGCTTTTTACCCACCCCGACACTTTCAATACTAACAGATTACGCATTGTATATTCTTCAAAATAAGGCGTACCAGGCTGAATTTTTTAAAACCCTTTCTTAGTGAGCACCTTAAACCCAAGAAAAAGATCTATTCCAAATTTCATTACAATCCGTTCACTTGTTTTTGCGATTTCGTGATGAGTCAGTCAGTCAGTCAGTCAGTGGTTTTTGAGTTTTGAATATATAGATATGCATTTCCCTATAAAAAGGACATAGTTGCACCTTATTAGCAATAAAACGCAAAAGTGACGGGAACGGGAAAGCGACCTGGAACGGGAAAGCGACCGGTAGGTAGAGGGAGAGCAACCGGGAGCGGGAAAACGACCGGGGTTGGATAACGACTGGGAGCCGGAAAGCGACCGTGAGCGAAAAAGCGACCGGGGGCAGGAAAGCCACCGGAAACAGAAAGCGACCGGGAGCGGGAAACCGGGAGCGGGAAAGCAACCGGAAGCAGGAAAGCGACCTGGAGCGGGAAAATTACTGGTAGCCTGAAAGCAAGCGGGTAAGGAAAGAAGAAGAAAAAACGATAAAGAACAAGTAAATTAAAAACGAATTTTTAAAACCCAATGCTTTTATATGTAATTAAAACACAAATTTTGCAGTCAATTTTTCCTATATTACTCTTTTATTTTATATTAAAGTCGAAATATCTTAATTATATCGAAATATCGAAATTAATTAAAATTAACTAAATTAATTGACTTATTGTAAAACTAATAATTGAATATTGCATTGTCTTCTATTTTGAGCATGTATGCAAAATTTGAAAAAATCTATCATCAGGAAGTGACTCAAAAATTGATTGCAAAATTTGAAACAGACAGAGAAACAAACAGACAGACAGAGAAACAAACAGACAGACAGAGAAACAAACAGACAGACAGAGAAACAAACAGAGACGACGAGTTAATAAAAGCATTGGTAAAAACCTTTAAAAACGCCCTGGCACGGGAAAGCAAGCGGGAGCAGGAGAGCAAACGGCAACGGGAGAGCAAGCAAAAACGGAAAGCAAGCGAAAACGTGAGAGAAAATGGAAACGGGAGAGAACGGAAGAGCAAACGGAAACGGGGAGCAAGCGGGAACGGGAGAGAACGGAAGAGCAAACGAAAACGGGGAGCAAGCGGGAACGGGAGAACAAGCGGGAAGGGGGAGGAAACGGGATTGGAAAGCAAGCGGGAGCAGGAAAGCAAGCGGGAGCAGGAAAGCGGATGCGGGTGGGCAAGTGGGAACGGGAGAGCAAGTTCAGGTTAAGTGTCTCGCGGGGTTAACTAACTCCTTTCACTAACCTAATATATATATATATATATATATATATATATATATATATATATATATATATATATATATATATATATATATATATATATATATATATATATATATATATCTATATATATAAAAGAACATGTCCTGACTGACTGACTGACTGACTGACTGACTGACTGACTGACTGACTGACTGACTGACAGATGACTGACTGATAATCAACGCCGAGCTCAAACGCCTCATCCTAGGAACGTGAAATTTGAAACTTATATTACTTTTATAGCGTAAACATCCGCTAAGAAAGGATTTTTGAAAATTTTGCTCCTGAGGGGAAAAAACTGGAAAACAAACTTTTTTCTAAAACATTGTATATCTCAAAAACCAAAAATGAGGAGATTTTGAAATTTGGTATATAGATTCTTTTTGAAAAATAAAAAGATACGTGTTTCACCATTTTTTGAAAATTCGGTTTCCCGGACCTCAAATGTGGGTTGGAAAATTGGGTTATTTGGTTTTTAAAGTAGCTTCTACTCAAAAACTGTTAATGCTACAGGAGTAAAAATTAGTATTTAGTTTCTACTCCAGAAATAATGAAATACGTGTTTTAGCATTTTTTGAAAATTTGATTTCCAGGACTTCAAATGTGGGGTGGAAAATAGGGTTATTTGTTTTTTAAAGTAACTGCTACTCAAAAACTGTAAATACCACAGATTTGAAAATTAGTATTTAGTTTCTATTCTAAAAATAAAGATATACGTGTTTCACCATTTTTTTATAAATTTGGTTTCCAGGACCTTAAATTTGGGCTGGACAATAGGATTACTTGGTTTTTAAAGTAACTGATACTCAAAAACTGTAAATGCTACAAAAGTAAAAATTAGTATTTAGTTTCTACTCTAAAAATAATGATATACGTGTTTCACTATTTTTTGAAAATTTGGTTTTCAGGACCTCAAATGTGGGGTGGAAAATTGGGTTACTTGGTGTTTAAAGTAACTGCTACTCAAAAACTGTAAATGCTAGAAAAGTAAAAATTAGTATTTAGTTTCTACTCTAAAAATAAGGATATATGAAATTTTGGTTTTCATGATCTCAAATGTGGGGTGGAAAAAGGTTTCTTTGGTTTTTAAAGTAACTGCTACTCAAAAACTGTGAATGCTACAGATGTCAAAATTAGTATTTAGTATTTACTCAAAAAATAATGATATAAGTGTTTCAACATTTTTTAAAAATTTGGTTTCCAGGACCTCAAATGTGGGGTGGAAATAAGGGTTATTTGATTTCAAAATAACTGCTACTCACAAACTGTAAGTGCTACAAATGTAAAAATTAGTATTTTGAAGTTTTGTGCCGGTTAAAAGTAGCTAAGTCCAGTTTATCACCGGTTGGGCCAAGCCGTTGTTTTAGAGTCTTCACACGGGCCAGGCCAAACCTTAAATCAAAGTGGGACGGGCCGAGGCTTTTCACTAAGTATATAGATATTTTAGTGATTTTAGGGTCTTCAGTTTGGCCGGGCCAAACCTGAGGTCAAGGTGGGACGGGCCGAAGTTTTTCATCAAGTATATAGAACTTCTAGGCCTGTAAAAATGGGCCGGGCCTAATTCAGACGGGCTGTGCCGGGCCAGGAGTTTGGGTTTTTAAAACGGGCTGGGCTAATTTGTCGACGGGCCGAGCCGAGACCTAAAAAATGATCTCTACTATGGATGCACGGTTCAAACTCTCTAATTTCATGCGAGCGAAGCCGCTACGGGCACTGCTAGTCTATATATATAAAAGAACATGTCCTGACTGACTGACTGACTGACTGACTGACTGACTGAATGACTGACAGATGACTGACTGATAATCAACGCCGAGCTCAAACGCCTCATCCTAGGAACGTGAAATTTGGAACTTATATTACTTTTATAGCGTAAACATCCGCTAAGAAAGGATTTTTGAAAATTTTGCTCCTGAGGGGAAAAAACTGGAAAACAAACTTTTTTCTAAAACAATGTATATCTCGAAAACCAAAAATGAGATTTTTAAATTTGGTATATAGATTCTTTTTGAAAAATAAAAAGATACGTGTTTTACCATTTTTTGAAAATTCGGTTTCCCGGATCTCAAATGTGGGTTGGAAAATTGGGTTATTTGGTTTTTAAAGTAGCTGCTACTCAAAAACTGTGAATGCTACAGGAGTGAAAATTAGTATTTAGTTTTTACTCCAAAAATAATGAAATACGCGTTTTAGCATTTTTTGAAAATTTGGTTTCCAGGACTTCAAATGTGGGGTGGAAAATAGGGTTATTTGTTTTTTAAAGTAACTGCTACTCAAAAACTGTAAATACCACAGATGTAAAAATTAGTATTTAGTTTCTATTCTAAAAATAAAGATATACGTGTTTTACCATTTTTTTTAAATTTGGTTTTCAGGACCTCAAATGTGGGGTGGAAAATAAGGTTATTTGGTTTTTAATGTAACTGCTACTCGAAAACAGTAGATGCTACAAGAGTAAAAATTAGTATTTGGTTTCTACTCCAGAAATAATGATATACGTGTTTTACCATTTTTTGAAAATTTGGTTTCCAGTTCCAGGACCTCAAATGTGAGGTGGAAAAAAGGTTATTTGATTTTAAAATAACTGCTACTCAAAAACTGTAAGTGCTACAGATGTGAAAAATAATATTTTGAGGTTTTGTGCCGGTTAAAAGTAAATGAGTTCAGTTTATCACCGGACGGACGGGCCAAGCCGTTATTTTAGGGTCTTCATACGGCCCTGCCCAAACCTTAAATCAAGGTGGGACGGGCCGAGATTTTTAACCAAGTATATAGACATTTTAGTGATTTTAGGGTGTTCAGGCTAAACGTGAAGTCAAGGTGGGACGGGCCGAAGTTTTTCATCAAGTATATAGAACTTCTAGGCCTGTAAAAACGGACCGGGCCCATATTAGACGGGCCGTGCCGGGCCAGGAATTTCGGTTTTTGAAACGGGTTGGGCCAAGTTGTCGACGGGCCTAGCCGAGACCTAAAAAATTGATCCGTGCAGTACTCTACTATGTATGCATGGTTCAAATTCTCAAATTTCATGCGAGCGAAGCCGCTACGGGCACTGCTAGTATATATATATATATATAAAAGAACATGTCCTGACTGACTGACTGATAATCAACGTCAAGCTCAAACGCCTGATCCTAGGAACGTGAAATTTGGAACTTATATTACTTTTATTGCGTAAGCATCCACTAAGAAAGGATTTTTGAAAATTTTGCTCCTGAGGGGAAGAAACTAAAAAACAAACTTTTTTCTAAAACAATGTATATCTCAAAAACCAAAAATGAGTATTTGAAATTTGGTATATGGATTCTTTTTGAAAAATAAAAAGATACGTGTTTCACCATTTTTTGAAAATTTGGTTTCCAAGGACTTCAAATGTGGGGTGGAAAATAGGGTTATTTGGTTTTTAAAGTAACTGCTACTCAACAACTGTAATTGCTACAGATGTAAAAATTAATACTTAGTAGCTACTCAAAAAAAAAGATATACGTGTTTCACCATTTTTTAAAACTTTAGTTTCCATGACTTCAAATGTGGGGTCAAAATAAGGGTTATTTGATTTTAAAATAACTGCTACTCAACAACTGCATGCATTACAGATGTAAAACTTTGTATTTTGAGGTTTTGTGCCGGTTAAAAGTAGCTGAGTCCAGTTTATCACCGGTCGGGCCAGGCCGTTATTTTAGGGTCTTTTTACGGGCCAGGCTAAACCTTAAATGAAGGTGGTACGGGCCGGCGTTTTTCACTAAGCATATAGACATTTGAGTGATTTTAGGGTTTTCAGACGGGCCGGGCCAAACCTGAAGTCAAGGTGGGACGGTCCGAAGTTTTTCATCAAGTATATAGAATTTCTAGGTTTGTATAAACGGGCCGGGCCCAAATTAGACGGGCCGTGTTGGGCCAGGAATTTTGGTTTTGAAACGGGCTGGGCCAAGTTGTCGACGGGCCGAGCCGACACCTATGGATGCACGGTTCAAATTCTATAATTTCATGCGAGCAAAGCCGCTACGGGCACTGCTAGTGTATATATATATATATATATATATATATATATATATATATATATATATATAAAGGACATAATTGCGAGCGGGAGCGTGAGAGCAAGCAGGGAAGGAAATGGGAGCGATAGAGAAAAACGATAGAAAAACCCGGGCAACGCCGTGTACTCTGCTAGTCATAATAGAAAAAATTTATTTACAAGTTACTCAATATTTATGAGTTAGGAATAAGATTAATCAACTTTAAAGAGAGTTAGAAATTGTGCAAAAAACTTACTTACTTCCTAAGTAAGTTACAATAAAGCCAATTACTTTCCTCTGCTGATCAATGCCTCAGAAGACAAAATGTGTGCATAATAAAACTTCCTGGACCACATGCAGAAATACTCTCCATAACAACACTAATTGCAAATGTAATTATAATTGAATTGTTATGTTATATATTTTTTAAATTATCTAGCTAGACGCTTTGATTAAATGAGATCTTCAATTTTGTTTGTGGGCAATAAACTGTAAAAAACTATCAGCACTTGTAAAATTAAGTGTCAAGACCATCACTTTCCTGAAATCGCCTCCACGGACCTAACTTACGACTGCAGCGGTATAATTAGTTAAAGGGAATAGATATCGGTACAGTGGATTTGCTGGTTTACCACTTCAATATTGCTCGACCGTACCAAATGCTCGACCGTACCAAATGTCTGCACCCAGCCGAACAGGAAGTAATTGCACGTGCCTAATCAAGAGTACCTATATTTAAATGGTTCAAACATTTATACTAATTAAGCAAACATTGAGCACCTACCCCTTTAGCAATGAGAATGAACTCCTTGTTTAAGGGAGTTAAGCTGGTGACGCCAGCGAGGCTCGAACAGCCGACCTAACGATCGACAGGGGAACGCTCTACAGCTCAGCCACCAGCGAACCATAGAAGAAAAGCATTCATCATGTCTTCTATTGTACTTCTTGGAAACTTTCTCTATAACCAGCACTTGTAACAGGTGAACAGAAGAAAATATATAACATAACATAACATAACTTTATTATAGTGAATAAGGAATCAAAAATGACTGTATAATATTCACTACTTTTTTAAAAACTATAAGTCACATAAAGAAAGTTTCGATTTGAATTCTTTCAAAGTCTGAGCATTTGCAGCATCTTCTTTTAGTTTATTCCACTCATTGATGATTCTTGCGCTAAAAAACCTCCGCTTCAAAGGTCCTGTCCTGTCTTTCTAAAGCTTCATCGGATGACCTCTTGTATTTCTGTTGGAAACTCTACACTTTTTCTGGATCAATTTAAAAAAAACACGAATCAATTTTAAAAAAATACGAATCAATTTAAAAGAAATACAAATCAAATTAAAAAAGTTAATGTATATCTATATATATAAAAATGAATGTTTGTATGTATATATGTATATATGTATATGTGTATATATGTTAATGGCGTTTATGCATTGCTACACCATTCATCCGATCGTAATGAAATTTTCACACAATCTTGAGAGTCAAGGGGAATCAAATATAGAGAAAAATTTTTTGAAATCCGTCACAAAATGAGCGGAGCGGAGCGGGTGAGCGAGCGGGAACTAATTATATATGTATGTGCGTATGTATGTGTGTATGTATGTATGTATGTGTATGTGCATGTATGTGTGTCTGTGTGTGTGTTTATGTATGTACTATAGAAGATACCCGGCTTTGCCCGGGTTTTTAGAGGTTTTTCTAATGTTTGTCTCTTTTTCCCCCGTTTCCTTTCCTACCTGCTTTCCCACTGCTGTTCGCTTTCCCATTTTCGGTCGTTTTCCCGCTGCCGGTCGCTTTCCCGCTCTCGGTCGCTTTCCCGCTCCCGGTCGTTTTCCCGTTCCCGGTCGCTGTCCCGTTCCCGCTCACGTTTGCTCTCCCATTCCCGCTCACGCTTGCTTTTCTGTTCCCGCTTGCTGTCCGTTCCGGGTCGCTTTCCCGTTTCTATAATAGACAAACTAACCCACAAACATTCATATATATATATATATATATATATATATATAAATATATATATATATATATATATATATATATATATATATATATATATATATATATATATATATATATATATAGTCTTAGCAAATCTATTTTACGTTTTATAGGCTAACAGAAGTTATGAAAGAATGTAAAAGAGAAAATGAGCGTGAACGGGAGAGCAACCGTGACCGGGAATGGGAGAGCAAGCATGACCGGGAACGGGAGAGCAAGCGTGAGCGGGAACGGGAAAGCGACCGGGAACGGGAAAGCGACCGGGAACGGGAAAGCGACCAGGAACGGGAAAGCGACCGGGAACGGGAAAGCGACCGGGAACGGGAAAGCGACCGGGAACGGGAAAGCGACCGGGGACGGGAAAGCGACCGGGAACGGGAAAGCGACCGGGAACGCGGAAAGCGACTGGAATCGGGAGAGCAAGCTTGGAAGAAAACGCGAGCAAGAGAGAAAATCGATAACAAAACTTCTGAGCGGGAAAGCGACCGGGAGCTGGAAAACGACCGAGAGCAGAAAAGCGACCGGGAACGCGACGAAAACGGGAAAGTGGAGAAGGAAACGGGAGCGAGAGAGACAAACATTAGAAAAACCTCTAAAAACCCCGGGCAACGCCGGGTAACCCCGCTAGTTTTCCACATAAAAATAAATTCCCACTATGAAGGATATTAAAATCAAACATAAATTCACAAAAGTTAATGTACAGTATACTGTATTCTCCACATAAAAATAAATTCACAAAATGAAGTATATTAAAATCAAACACTCGCCTGAAAGCGCTTGGTGAAAATTTATATAATTAAAAAAATTTTATTTTCAACGAAAATATATACAATGCACTTATTTGTTTAAAGTTGATTGGTGGTGGAAGTGACGACATTAAATTATATAGTAAACTAGCGGAGTGCTTGGCGTTGCCAGGGGTTTTCAGAGGTTTTTCTAGTGTTTGTCTCTCTCGCTCAAGTTTCTTTCTCCGGTTGCTTTCCCGCTCCCGTTTGCTTTCCCGTTCTCGGTCGCTTTTTTGTTCCTGGCCGCCTTCCCGCTTCCGGTCACTTTTCCGCTCCCATTCCCGGTCGCTTTCCCGTTCCCGCTCTCGCTTGCTCTCCCGTTCTCGCTCATGCTTGCTCTCTCATTCCCGTTATCGCACGCGCTCATTTTCTCTTTTTCATTCTTGCCTAACTTCTTTTAGCCCATAAAACATAAAATAGATTTGGCTAATTCTTGATTGAAGCTTTCAAACATTGTTACGTAATCTAAATTTGAATGTTATTACGCAATTACCGATTTTGAATTTTATTACTCACCCCCGAATATATATATAGCTTCCGCTCGCTCCGCTCCGCTCACTTTGTGACGGATTTCAATTTTTTTTTTGTATATTTGATTCCCCTTGATTCTCAACGTATTGTGAAAATTTCATTACGATCGGATGAATGGTGTAGCAATGCAAAAAGGAAATACATACAAACATTCATTTATATATATATATATATATATATATATATATATATATATATATATATATATATATATATATAGATTAAATAGTGACGACATTTTTGCAATGTCGTCACTTTCACCACCGATCAATTTTAAACAAATAAGTGCATTGTATATATTTTCGTTGAAAATAAATTTTTATGTATTCATTTTAAATTTATTTCTTTAAATTGATTCATATTTTTTTAATTGATTCGTATTTATTTTAAATTGATTCGTATTTGTTTTAAATTGATTCGTATTTGTTTTAAATTGGTTTGTATTCTTTTTAAATTGATTTAAATTGATACAGAAAAGGTGTAGTAAAGAACTTGTCTGGATCAAGATTAAGACCATTATTCAATATATTATACACTAGTATTAAGTCTCCTCTTATTCTCCTTCTCTCAAGGGTTGTCAGCCTACACCTCAACAATCTCTCTTCATAGCTTAAACCATGCATTCCATTAATTCTTTTCGTAGCTCTCCTCTGTACCCTTTCTAGAATATTAATGTCTTGTTTAAGTGGAGGACTCCACACCTGCATACAATATTCCAAATGCGGTTTTACTAGTGTCTTATATAGTTTTAGAATTAAGTCCTTGTCTCTGCTCACCATAGTTTTTTTAATTATGCCTAGCACCTGATTCCCTCTATTGGCTGCCTTAGCACATTATATTGATGGTTTGGCACTATTATGCACCAAAATACCCAAGTCTCTTTCTTCCGTTGTTTCCTTCAATGTTGTGCCGTTCATCTCATACTTACATTTTTGATTTTGCTTGCCCATATGCATGACAGAGCACTTTTCTACATTGAATAACATCTGCCAGTCCTGTGACCATTTATATAACTTTTTCACGTCACTTTGTATTACTCATTTATTATTTAAATTATTGCAATTTAATCTGGGCTTCTAATTACTCAACTTATTTGCAGCTTCTGCTTAAACTTCAGAAAAGATATTTACGTATCATCTTCAAGTTACCATGTAGTTCTCACACTGATCCATTCTTTAGACAATTGAACATACTTAAAATTCACCAAATTTTCATGTGTGAATCTTTATGTATAAACTTGATCATAATATGCTTCCTGATTTATTTAGAAAATTGGTACCTCAATCATCCTCATTACATTCTTATGTCCCTCGTTCATATCCAAGGTATAGACCCCCCTTTGCGAAATCCAACATAAAGCTTCGCTCAATTGTATGTGCGGGTTCTAATGTGTATGCAAAAATTCCGATGACTATATCTCAACAACCAAACTTATCCTGCTTCAAACGATTACTTAAAAAGTTTATTATTGAGTCGCCAATGTTTCAATAGCACTTGTACAGGTTCAATATATTTCTAATTATAATTATTATTTGTGTACAATGAACTTTGTAGGCCGCCTTCTTAGCGGGATGTAAATACCTTTTAGGTTTTTGCCTTTTGACATCTTTTTTGTTTTATGGACCGATAACCTCGTTGTCATTTTTTTTTAGAGTCCGATTGCTAATGCTGTTTTGTTTTCTGATGTCAATACAAAATATGATACTGGAGTTGTTCGGCAAAATATTTACAGAGTTTTTGTAGACAGTCTGCTCGTGAAATTGCTTTTTTCACCAGAATTCTTTGCTAGGAGAGACCGAGGGGATTTGAATCAAAGGTGAGTTGAAACAGTATCGATTTCTCGGAACTTAAAACCGTTAGCAAGCTGGCAACATCGATTTTCAACCACATCCCTCCGCCTACGTGTCAGTTTGCGTCGGTGGCGTAAGTCACACGGTTGTGGAGTTCTGCGGGTCATGTGACAAAAGTCGTGAAAAGTAAGTTCTTAACGTTTTTTACGATGCCTATACTTTGATATAGGTTTTGTATTTTAGTTTAATTTATATATGTTTCGAAAGCTCATTAACTACAGATTTATTATAAATGATATATATATATATATATATATATATTATAAGGAAACATAGCGTTGATATGTTTTTACGAGCCACATATATCAGAAACTTGGATGGCGTACAATCCACCACGAAATAACGCAAATATACATGTCTCAACTTCAGACTCGAACCCACGACTGTCGGATCGGCAACACCGCCTCGCATCATGCCAACTACCTTACCATCTGCGCCACTTCCACCGCCAAAAAACAGTGGTTGTTAAGCGCTTTTGTTGGGGTATGTTGAACACAACACTCGACTATGAATGGGTACGAATCAATGCTCGATAGTATTATAAGTTGTACGGCGTACAATCCGTCACGAGCTAATTTTAATAGCTATCGAAGATATATGTTTTATGATATATATTATAAGGAAACATAGCGTTGATATGTTTTTACGAGCCACATATATCAGAAACTTGGATGGCGTACAATCCACCACGAAATAACGCAAATATACATGTCTCAACTTCAGACTCGAACCCACGACTGTCGGATCGGCAACACCGCCTCGCATCATGCCAACTACCTTACCAACTACCTTCCACCGCCAAAAAACAGTGGTTGTTAAGCGATTTTGTTGGGGTATGTTGAACACAACACTCGACTATGAATGGGTACGAATCAATGCTCGATAGTATTATAAGTTGTACGGCGTACAACTTATAATACTATACTTACTTAAAACGCTATGTTTCCTTATAATATATATCATAAAACATATATCTTCGATAGCTATTAAAATTAGCTCGTGACGGATATATATATATATATATATATATATATATATATATATATATATATAAATATATATATATATATATATACTAGCTGGGTTACCCGGGGATTTTAAAGGTTTTTTTATCGTTTTTCTCTCTGGCTCCCGTTTCCTTTACCGCTTGCTTTCCCGTTCCAGGTCGCTTTCTCACTCCTGGTCGCATTTCTGCTCACGGTCGCTTTCCCGGCCCCGGTCTTTTTTAGTTTTCCCGCCCCCGGTTGCTTTTACGCTTTACCGCTCCAGCTTGCTCTCCTTTTCCAGCTTGCTCTTTTCACTCACAGTCGCTTTTCCGTTCCTCTATTAAATTTTAGAGACTTCCCAATGTGGCTTAGATGGGCTGTAGCGGAATGCTGTGCAGTCATCAAAATTGATCTGTTCTCTCGTTAACACTTTGTTGTTTGGTTTGCTCGTTTAGTTACGTCTGAACTTCCTCAATTTTAATTAGTGTTCTTTAATGTATTGGTTCCACTCTGCAAAGGATTATTATGATTGACTAAAGATGAAAAAAAAGAATTTATTAGTTAACGCTGCAATAATGTTACAATCCGCTCATATATCTCAACAGGTTATATTTATTTTAAATACTTGTAAGATTATAAATGCTTACAATAGATTTATCACACACTGTTCAACAGCTGCTTTTCGAAAAATCGCTAGTCTTACTTTTTGAGTTGTTCTTAGTTTTCAAGTGTCATGTCTACAGAAAGCATATAACGCTACATGTGGCATGTTAATAAATGTTGACCCGTGGCTTTGAAAAATGTGATATAAAACACAGATTAAAATAAAACATGAAGTAATAATAATATTAAAAACCTTCTTGTTATGTCAAAATGTCAAAGCATTAACTTATTGAATTTTCCCAGAATTTTCGGAGATCATCAATTTGGAACAATGGAAGAGTAACACTTTTATTTAGCAAATGATGCAATTATAAATTGAACAAAACAGCAGCAGATTGATAGGCTGGCTTGAGAACTTTGTTCATGATTTTGTTGAAACACAAAAATACCGATAAATTAATTCATAATCTTATAGTCATAACTACTCGTCAATAATGAATTAATACCAAATCGGCTAATGCCATCACATAAAAAACACTTACCTGCCCAAAAAATGTCTCATTTACCGATAGGCTGATAGCAAGCTCGTCAGTTTAGGAAACCATGATGAACAATATTAGATAAGGAACAATTGAAATCAGAAGCCTTTAACAATAAATATGAACAATGAATTTAAATTTATTTTTCCAATCTGCAACTCCATTTTGTAAAACACAAAATGTTAGAGCATAATGATAATCTTATAATAATTAATAATAATATAATATAATTAATCACGTGCAATGCAACAAACGAAACAAATTGAAAGATACACAGTAAATTATGATTTTAAAAACTAAAAACCAATTACCAAAAGGGTAATTATGGAGAATAGGGGCAGAAATTAATTTCGGTGTTTTTAATTATTTTCCCGTAATAACAATTATATATTTGTAATCACAATAATAACTCCAATTTAATGATCCAAGCAGTTTATTAATTTTTGATAATAAAATTCTCTCGGAAAACTCACGAAACGCGCAAGAGAACAGCAACAAAAACTATGAATAGCGAAGTCAAACAGAAATTACTATTTATAGCGCAGACAAAAAATATTTACAGCGCTTAAAAAAAATTATTATCAAAAGTAACACAAAAAATAGTATTCACGCAGTCAAAATAACATTATTTACAAAAAAAATGTAAGTTTATTTAAGTCCGAACTGTTCTTCATAGAATGTTAAACGCGATAATTTTCAATTAAGGCACACAAATTAATTCATACTTTTTTTTAAAATAAGTTATTTTTTTAAATTGTTTTATAAAAACTCGCACAATAAATTTATTTGACATTTTATTTCGCTTCACCTGGCGGTTTTCTGTCATTAACTTTTTATTTAATTATATTTTAAATAAATTATTTGGATCAATCGATTGGTAATTTAATTCTGCTTCTAATTATATTAATTTTATGTTATAACAATAATTAAAAACACCGAAAATAATTTCTGCACCTATTCTCCACAATTACCAACCAAAGTTATCTGGATTTAAAAGATAAGTTGCTAAAAATCAAATATAAGCAGAGCTGTCGTATCGAAAGTTCGGAAGAGAATGAGCTCTATGAAATCAAAACAAAGGTATCCGGCGGCACTAAACAACACACATATTTATTTAATATTTATATTTAAAACCTTTAAAACTTAAAAAAAATTAAAATTTTTTGTATAGTTTAACTATAAATTAATTTATTTTAATTTTGTAGAAAAAAAATTTACTTCACCTTACTACCGCTGACCAAAACGTTTTTTGTCCATAAAACATCAACGGAAAAACAAATTTATTTAAAACTTTACAGGAATCACCGCTTGAATAAGTTACATAAATGTGCCAAATTTCAATAAAATCTGTTCGGCCGTTTACATTTGATACTCGGATATACAAACATACATTTCATTTTTATATACAATCCACCACGAAATAACGCAAATATAAATGTCTCAACTTCAGACTCGAACCCACGACTGTCGGATCTGCAACACCGCCTTGCATCATGCCAACTACCTTACCATCTGCGCCACTTCCACCGCCAAAAAACAGTGGTTGTTAAGCGCTTTTGTTGGGGTATGTTGAACACAACACTCGACTATGAATGGGTACGAATCAATGCTCGATAGTATATAAGTTGTACGGCTTACAATCCGTCACTAGCTAATTTAATAGCTATCGAAGATATATGTTTTATGATATATATTATAAGGAAACATAGCGTTGATATGTTTTTACGAGCCACATATATCAGAAACTTGGATGGCTTACAATCCACCACGAAATAACGCAAATATAAATGTCTCAACTTCAGACTCGAACCCACGACTGTCGGATCGGCAACACCGCCTTGCATCATGCCAACTACCTTACTCTTCTCATCCTGGACATACAATGGATTAGTTTTTTGTCAAGACCACTTCGACAGCCTCACCAAAGAAACTCCTTTCACTAAGTGATCTCAAAGCTTAAACTTTAATTTCTTTTAAATTTATAACTTTTTAATGTTATTTATCACTCATTTCATTGACCATATTTTTGTATCTTGTATTTCTTATATTCATTTTTATTTATCTTTTTACATTCCTTTTTCTTTTTTTCCCTATATTCGTTTCATATTCTTCATGCAAAACATCTCAAAGAATCTTTTTGATGATGGAGTACCCGATCACATTGATGATCAACATATCCAAAATAATTCTCTAGATAATAATGATCCTGAAATTAATTTTTTTAATAAGTATTATCCTAAATCAGATGACTATATTACTTTTGATAAATTAAAAAATCTTAATAGTTCATCTCAAAACAATTTTTCATTACTTCATATTAATTGTAGTAGTATTTTTAACAAATTGGATGATATAGCCTTGATAACTCAATCCATTAAACTTGATGGGCTTGGAGTGACAGAGACATAGTTACAGGAAGCTCAAACTAGCTTGATGCCAGGTTACAACTTTGTTTCAAAATGTAGAGATGGTAGAGGTGGTGGGGTTGGGTTATTTATTAATTCAGAGATAAGGTATTCCAGGATTGACTATGATCTTTCTAAGGTTTGCATTACCACTTTTGAATTTCTTTTCATGAAAATTCATCAGAGCAAATCCAGTGATTTAATAATAGGAGTAATTTATCGTCCTCCTGGGGGAAACCTAACTTTGTTTAATGAAGAATTTAGCAATCTCTTAACACTAAATACTTAATCTCTTGGTAATCCTATTTTCCTTTTAGGAGACTTTAATATTAATTTACTTAATGCCTCAAGTCATACCATGTCATCAAATTTTGTTGATACTCTTGCATTCCATTATTTACTGCCTGCTTTTTTAAAACCAACTAGAATTTCACCAAATAGCACTTCCCTTATTGATAACATTTTGACTAATTTTTCTCTTGAAAACAGCACTGCCAAAATTATAATTGATGGTATTTCTGATCACCTGCCAATTTTCTTATCTTTAAATCTTTATTTTAAAAAGAACAAGCCTGATTACCATTTGTTTAGGCTTAAGAATGAAAGTTAAAATTTCTTGAAGAATTAAACCGAACTGACTGGTCTATCATATATGCAACATGCAACAAAGGTAATGCTTCTGATGCATATACTGTTTTTTTACATAAGTACTCAGCTATTTAAAACAGTTGCTTTCCATTTATAAAATCAAATTTTAATTCTAAAAATATTCATAAAGAATGGATAACACCATGCCTGCTTAATATCTTGTAAAAAGAAAGCTTTATTATATAAAAAATATCTAGCTAATCCTACTCTTGAAAATAAATTAAAATTCACTGCATATAGAAACAAATTCAAAAGTATCAAATTGGCAGCAATAAAACAATATTATTCTTCTAAATTTCAATTTTTTCAAAGTAACATCAGAAAAACTTGGGCATTGATTGAATCTTTAATTAGCAATAATAGTCCCTGTGGTTCTGTAAACTTATTTTATTCAAAAGATGGACACTGCATCTTATCTCCTAATGATATTGCTGACTCATTCAATGAGTTCTTTTCTACAATAGGATCTGATTTAGCAAGTAAAATGAATCATGTAAACAGGACATTTGACTCCTTTATAAGTAATCCAGTTCTTAAATCAATGGACATTGCTCCGACAAACCCATCTGAGATAATTAAATTGGCAAGTGATTTAAAGGCATCACATAGTTGTGGATATGATGATATAGACCCGTTGATAGCAAAATCTTCCATTAACTGCATAGCACCACTGCTTTCATCAATCATAAATTGTTCATTGGAAACTGGTGTTTTTCCTACTGATTTAAAAATGGCTAAGGTTGTCCCACTCTTTGAATCCGGAGAAAAAAACAAAGTTATAAATTACATGATCTATTCTTCCTTATTTTTCAAAGTTTTTTGAAAAAGTTATGTACAATAGACTTTATAGTCATTTCAATACATTATCTTTATTTAGCAGTGGTCAATTTGGTTTTAGCAAAGGGCACTTAACTTATATGGCACAAATCACTGAAGCGATTGACAAAGGTGAATACGTCATTGGTATATTTCTGGATCTTGCTAAGGCTTTTGACACGGTTTTTGCTAAGACAAATATGAAACTGTTTTCTATCAAATGTGTTGGTCCTCGTGTCTGGTCTGGTATTCCTAAGTCTATTTAATCTCTATCCTGTTTTGCATCATTCAAAAAACTATCTAAATTATACTGTCTCACTAAATGATCTTACTTAGCTTTCATTTTATTTTTTTCTTATCATCATTTGCATCTACTATCTATTTATTCACTTTTTTTATATTATTGTTACACAGTTTTTTTTATTTGTCTGTCTTGTTTTTATGTTTTTTCCACCTTGTGTTATTATATATCATATATCATCATCATTTATTAATCGCTTAAAACAAAACAAATTTTGATCGAAAGCGATCGCGTAGGAAAAGTAAGCTATTATAAAGAAAGCAAGTATGTTTTTAATTTAATTTTAAATTCATGAAGAGTTGTGGATTCTCTAATAGATGTGGGTATTGCGTTTCAGGCTGTCGGTCCAGCAACGGAGAATGCTCTGTCTGAGAAGGCGCGATGAGTCCGAGGGACAGTAAGATCCCGTCGGGAGGAGGAGCGAAGTTTTTGTCTGCCGGGGCAATCAGAGCATAGAATGAGGGACTCTAGTAAATATATTGGAGAGCGATTATTGAAGATTTTATAGATTAGAAGACAGAGCTTGAAAATGATCCTGGAGGAAATAGGAAGCCAACATAGTTGGCGTAAGATTGGCGAGATATGATCCCGGCGAGAAGCATGAGCCACCAGACAAGCGGCTGAATGAAGAACAAAAGTGTATGGGCGAAGAGTCGTAGCTGGAAGTCGTGCGAGGACAGCATTACAGTAGTCCAGTCTTGAGAGAACAAGTGCTTGGACAATAGTTTTAAGAAAGTAGTGGTCGAGAGACGGTCTAATTGGATGAATACGACGAAGATGAAAAAAACAAGCTCGAGAAACTGATGAGACATAGGGAGACAAGCCTAAGAAGCTGTCAAATAGAACTCCAAGGCTGCGGACCATCGATACAGGAAAAATTGTTGTGTTTGCATCCAGGGTTAGGAAACGGTTTTTAAGGAAACAGGTGGAGGATCTTTTCCGATGAAACCAGATAAGTTCCGTCTTAGCAGGATTCAAAGAAAAACGCACGGAGGCGCTCCATGATCCAATTTCAACAGCGTATGCGGCAAGTCTATTACAGGCAGTGGGGACATCATAAACAGTAGAGTGAGTGTAGAGTTGTGCGTCGTCGGCGTAGAGTTGGAGTGAGATGCCATGGGAGACTGCTATGTGGTAGATCTCAGTAGTATATAAAACAAAGAGTAAGGGTCCGAGAATGGAACCCTGCGGAACGCCAGAAAGAACTCTGTAGACCATCGACTCATCATCCCCCATTCGGACGACCTGGGTTCTGTTGGAGAGGAAGGATGCAATCCATAGGAGAGCATTAGATGAAATTGAGCAGGTGATGCGCAGTAGCTGGAGTAAGAGCCCGTTATCAACACAGACGAAGGCGGCACTGAAATCGAGGAGAAGCAGTGCGGTCACTTGGTCTTGGTCGGGTGCATGGAGGGCATCGTTATAGATTTTCAGGATCGCTGATTCTGTTGAGTGAAAGCGGCGAAAGCCAGATTGAATTGGGGGAAGTAACCCATTTACTTCAATGTGTGTAAGGAGTTGAACATATATGACTCGTTCAATAAGTTTTGAAACAAATGAGAGATTAGAGATTGGACGATAATTTTTTGGATCGTCAGGATTAAGTGTCGTCTTCTTAAGCTTTGGAAAAATTATTGCCTTTTTTGAGATGTAGGAAGTTGTGATGAGGAGATGGACGCGTTGACAAGACGAGCCAGAATAGGTGAAAAAGCACTCGGGATCCTCTTAATGATCCAAGAAGGTACGGGGTCCAGCGCACAGCTACTGGAAGACATTTGACCAAGAAGGATCTCGATTGCCTCGGGGGTCACCAGTGTAAAACCCTCCAATGCTCTAACAGGCACCGGCGGTTGCCGAAAATTTGGAGGAGGAGCTCCGGATGTTGCACGTCGAATATTTTCAATTTTTGTAGTGAAATAGTCCTGTAGAATGTTTGAAGACGGAGTCGGGCCTGAGAATAGTGATGTAGGAGTGAGAAGTCTATTTAGAAGGCGCCATGTCGCACGGCCCTCATGGGCCGCATCGCGAATTTTGCCGCGGAAGAAACTGGCCCGTTTTTTTGGAGTAGACGACGATGAGAGCGACATTGGTTACGCCACGCGATTTTGTGAGAGGTGAGTCCCGATTGCCTGCAGCGGCGCTCAAGGCGACGAGTGATTCTTTTTAAATCCTTTATATTATTTTCGATTGTCTTCCCGTCTGTCTGTCTTCCTGTCGGTCACAAACTTTGAGTCTCAAAATTAACTCACTTCCCGTTATCCGATCGAGCTGAAATTTGGCACATCGACTTGGGCTGCGAGACAATTGAATCTATCAAAATTTCAGTTTGATCGGATATTGTATAATTAAGTTTTTCAAAAAACACCAAATTTTAACGGATTTTTAATTTTTGAATTTGGCTCTGGGCTGTAAAAGGAATTAGTAATTATAAATCTAGGATCGTATATAAAGGATTTATAATAAAAACTTTGTTTTTATGGGTTAGTTTTTGATTCGACGCAGTCAGCATCGTACCAGCGACAGACATGAGATCTCCGTAGAGAGATCCGTCTTATCTTAATGTTTAGGGTGATCCTCGAGTGGGATAATTTTCCGTTTGGATTTTTCCCTTTTGGACTTATCTTACTCTTAGTTGATTTACTCAAATGTTGAACCTCTTTTTTATATGTCCAAATAAAATTGATTGATTGATTTGAAAAACTGTTTGCGATTATTTGATGTGAATAAAAAATTTTATACCAAAATGTTTTTAGGTGAGTCAGTAAGCATTTTTTAATTACAATCTTTTGAAAACTAGTATAAATAATTATTATTTTGAATTTTTGACATAAATTCATTTTTATTTAAAACTTTCCGTCATAAAATTTTTTTTAAAAGAGTTTCTTGTTTCTGTTTTGTCGACGCCGAGAGCACTCATACGATTGCATTACTATCTTTTTCCGCTTTTCTTCTCTGTCGTCCATTTTAGCTTGCTATGAAATTCTTTCAATTCTCTTGAAATTTCTCAATGTCAGCGACTGGTTCTGAGGATGATGTTAGCGGTTTCAGTGTAGGAAGCGAAAGTAATTATAATAAAAAGTCAAGTAACATGTTATGGAGGTATTTTAAGAAAAGTAAATCCAACGATGGTTACACGGCGAAATGCAATCTTTGTAATAAATGTTACAAAATTGACAAAAACGCTACAACTTCTTCTGTGAAATATAATTTACATTCTCAGCATTCATCTAAATAAATTGAATAAAAGAATGTTTTTTAAATAACAATATAAATGATCACTTTATGAAAAATTTAAATTATCTAGTAAAATTCACAACAAACAGTACATAAAATTCTTGTGAACTTTTAAACCAAAGGTTCTTGAACATATGTAAAACTGCTGGACTTTTTTGCACCAAAATTATTATTTTTATATGCGCATTTATTCGGTTTTTTGTGCGAAACTGTGCGTGATTTTTTCAAACAATTTTTGTTCTTGTGCGCACTTGCGAATGAGCGCGCATCAAATAAAGTATTTTGTTTGAACCAATTCGGATCGGATAATGCGCACAAACCCGCATCAAACGCAGGACCTTACAATGCATACTACTTCTTTGCTAACGGATGGCGCTTCCAAAGGCTCCCAAAATCCTTTATTCATCTTTGTTACAAAAAGCAATCCAACAAATTTCTTTCCTCAAAAAAGCTGATGACCCGGACGGGATAGTCACGGCTACTTTTCAAAAACTTCTACAAAAACTTAAAAAAAGCTATTTAAAAATTAATAATAAAACAATTCTAAAAATTCTTGGGAGAAATTGTTCCCCTGCTGCCCCACAAATGACGCCCCTTGCAAAATAGGAGTATACGATAATTAGTTGTTTTTGAATATTGGTAAAAAATGATTATCATATTATTATTATATTTTATTATTATTATTATTACGCCATAAACAATCATAAAAACGTTAAAAATGTTTTATGAGAAATGTTACGTATAGAAACCCATTCAATGCGTTTAGAAACCCATTCAATGCGTTTCAAATTATTGTTCGATCACTGCACTGGGCAACAGAACGATGATATAATATATGTAGTTAACTAAAGCAATACATTGTCTAACCAGTTGTTTACGTTGGTTATTTTATTATTTCTCTAAAAGAAGTTTACTTTAAACTAATATTTTAAAAAGCATTTGAAAGCTTGAGTACTGATAGGAAATTAAGTGAGTATTTCCAGACTGAATTGAAGGTAAGCGGTTTTGTTGTTTAAACATTATATTACTTGATAAGTCAAATTACGTTAACAACTAGTTAGGCACATAAGACTTATATTAAATTTGTCTTCAGCAAAATTTTCAAAAATCCTTTCTTAGTGGATGCTGATTCTAGGACTGTTCATCAAAGGACGATTCATCAAAGGACTGTTCATCAAGGACTATTCATCAAGGGACTATTCATCAAAGGACTATTCATCAAGAGGACGGTTCATCATAAGGACTGTTCATCTAATGTCTATTCATCCAGCGGACTATTCATAAAAAAAGTTAATAAAAATGTTTAAGATGTTATTTTCAACCAAATTATGTTACCAAATCGTGGAGTAATTTAAATCAATTTTACAGTGCTACTGTGCTTGTATCCAAATACTTTATACTTGATAAAAGAACTAGTGGGGTCACCGGCGTTGCATGCGGTTTTTAGAGGTTTTTTGATCGTTTTTCTCGTTTGCTATCACGCTCCCGGTCGCTCTCTTTTCCCGCTTGTCTCCCGCTCCCGGTTGCCTTACCACTCCCGATCGCTTTCCCGCTCCCGGTCACAGCACCAGCAAAACTAAATTTGGCGGTTTTCGTAAACCGTATATGTACACATTCACCAAAGGCAACAAACACATCAAAGCATCATGCATGCCCGCTATGTCAAATCTGACATCGTTCGTTTAACCCCAAGGGGCCATGCTTCAAAGACACTTATGCCTCGAGCAATCAACAAGTTTGTAGAAGACATGGTTGTAATATACAGCAATTTTATTTGTCACATACAGTAAATAAAACAACTGGACAAGAAATAACGTCAAGATCTTAAGATCAAACGAGCAAAAAACAATTGAATAAAAAGTTTAAAAAAAACTGCCTTCAACGGTTCGTACAAACTGTAGATTTATACAAGCTCAAACAGCCAGATACCATACACCTAAAAACAGTGGCGTAGCTAGGGTCTTCTGCGCCCGGGGACAAAACACAAAATCTGCGCCCCCTACATAAAATCTGTCAAAATACATAAAATATAATAACTGTCGTACTCAGTATTTGCATGTAGGCTACAGTTTCTGGCGCCTATATACATACATTTCAGTGTATTTAAATTTCTATATGCTTATTGCACCTTACATCATAATTGTATTATTCTTTCTTAGTTTTTACTATTATACTGTTTTTCTTACAATTACAAAATATTAATGAATATGATTACGTATATAATTAGATTCTTTCAATTTATTTTCCAGTAGTTTTTATAATTCTGTTTTTTTCTTGTCCGCTGAGTCAGAAGTACGAAAGAAAAATTATAAAATTTAAAAGCAAAACAACAGATAGGTATTGTCTAAAATTGTGGTTAAAAATGAGCTGAGTTTTAAACAAAATTTATTACCAATGCTTTTATTAACTCGTCGGCTCTGTTTCTCTGTCTGTTTCAAATCTTGCAATCAATTTTTGAGTCACTTCCTGATGATAGATTTTTTTCAAATTTTGCATACATGCTCAAGATAGAAGACAATGCAATATTCAATTATTAGTTTTACAATAAGTCAATTAATTTAGTTAATTTTATTGAGGATTTTATCGAAGGGTTTCTTGAGGGTTTTCTTGAGGGTTTTCTTGACCACAAAACGCTAACCGACTGGCAGACTATTTTACCAAGTTAACACGAACCACACTCACTGACCGCGATTCTCAAGCGTGTACGAAATTTTCATGAAAATAGTTGAGATATTTAAATTCGATGCTTTTTGATATTTTTATTATTATTACCAATGCTTTTATTAACTCGTCGTCTCTGTTTCTCTGTCTGTCTGTTTGTTTCTCTGTCTGTTTCAAATCTTGCAATCAATTTTTGAGTCACTTCCTGATGATAGATTTTTTCAAATTTTGCATACATGCTCAAAATAGAAGACAATGCAATATTCAATTATTAGTTTTACAATAAGTCAATTAATTTAGATAATTTTAATTAATTTCGATATTTCGATATAATTAAGATATTTCGACTTTAACATAAAATAAAAGAGTAATATAAGAAAAAATTGATTGCAAAATTTGTGTTTTAATTACATATAAGAGCATTGGTTTTAAAAATTCGTTTTTAATTTACTTGTTTTTCTTGCTTTTACTGCAGCAAACTGGTTAATTATATCATCAAAATCAATCTGTTCAAGAACTTCCTTCTCCACACTCATTAAGGCCAGATCGATAAGTCTATCTTGTCCCATAGATGCTCGAAGGTAGGAAAGAATTATTTTTAATTTACTGAAGGATCGCTCACAGCTGGCAATCGTGACAGCTATGGTAAGAAGGATTTGTAGAGCAACACGCAAATTTGGAAAAACAACTCCGTAACTAACAATGAACGACAAGAGTTCTGTAGGAGTCTTTGGTGCAGTATCCTGGCGGGTCTCAAGGAGCATTCTGCAGTCACATATTTCATTTAATAACTCAATTCCTTCAACATCCGAGTCATAAAAATTTCCAAATTCCATACAATGATGACGGAGACTGTCAAGATCTTTGTCATTCAAAAGTTTGTCTACATCAAGTAAGAATCCGAATTTGAAGTTCAGATCTTTGAGACGAGTAAACCTTGTTGTCATCTCCTGTTGAAGTCGATCTAAAATACTTTTTATGATCCGAACAATTTCTTCTGCCGAAAGTCCTGCATCTCGGGCAAGTTCTCCAAGCATCCTTCACCGTCGCCTGATTCTACTTTCTACAGCAACACCCCATAGCTCACATCTTTCCTTTGCTTTTAGCACTCAATCATTGCTGGATGCATACCGATGCTGTCGCATCCTCCCAGCCTGTTCAATGTGTATTGTGTAAATTTGTTTGTATCAGTAAAATTTCATTCCACTGCTGCAGGCACATAATAAAGTTATTACTGTGCACTCAATGCTACATATTTCTCAAAACAAATTTTACTAGTTTATATTCATAATTGTAATACATAGACTCAGTATATTAGTGCTATTATTAAGTCCCGAGTCCAATGTCTATGTGTCATACTAAGGAAGATTATCTACATTATCATCCATTTCTCCAGCAGCCCGTTGGTCCCGTGAGACAAAAACGAAACTAAACTTAGTAGTAGCAGTTATGTATAGGCGGCTACACTGACTAACCCAATGTAGCTATACCACGGATATACTATATAGAGTTTAATCTATACAAGCTTTTAACTGCACTGCTTGACTTGACCTGCACCGTTCTAAAGGAGAGTCATAGAAATTGCTAGGTAAAGCAAAATAATAATTAAAAAATTTTGGTCACTGATATTGCACCCCCTCCAGCTCTGCGCCCGGAGACAACTGTCCCCCCCTGCCCCCCCTTCCTACGCCACTGCCTAAAAAATCACTAACACCCGTCTACCACTTCTGTCAAACTTCAAAGAGACGCACACGCTCGCTTTAGCGAGGTCAGGAAAGGTCATTTCAAAGAGACGCTTACGCTCGTCGATAAATCAACCAGACTCAGATTTCATGCATACTTCAAATAAAACTAAATCATTTAATTGATATAAAAACTTATTTTGTTTTTTTAATAAAAGTAGCGGTAGCGAATAGTGCCGAGAACAGCTAAAAAATGTAGCGGCGCTGCCATCAACGATCTTGTTAGCCAATAGTACCGCTCTTAACAACCCTGGTTGCCATCACTATTTTTTTTAAATTACTGATATGTTTAAAATTTATTTTATCAAAGATGAAGAACTGTCTTTTAAAAATACATCAAATTATTTTACGCTGAAAATATCTTGGATATATATTGATAAAGGCTTCAAAATTTGATGAATAGTCCTCTTGATGAATAGACTTTAGATGAACAGTCCCTTGATGAATAGTCCCTTATGAATAGTCCTTGATGAACAGTCCCTTGATGAATCGTCCTTTGAGGAAAAGTCCGCATACCTGGATGCTTACGCAATAAAAGTAATATAAGTTCAAAAGTAATATAAGTTCAAAATTTCACGTTTCTAGGATGAGGCGTTTGAGCTCGGCGTTGATTATCAGTCAGTCAGTCAGTCAGTCAGTCAGTCAGTCAGTCAGGACATGTTCTTTTATATATATATATATATATATATATATATATATATATATATATATATATATATATATATATATATATATATATATATATATATATATATATATATATATATATATATATATATATATATATATTTACAGTATTTCGGCACTAAATGTTCATTTAAACATGCTCTGTTGAAATATACACGCCATTTAGAAGACACGGTTTTGTCAATTAAACGCTTAAAATATTTTAAATGAGAGAAAACACTTTTACTAAATCTAAAATCAAACGTTTTATTAGCAACCAACTTGCAAGTTTCAGCCATTGCGGCCATCGTCAGGGTTGTTTTGATTGTCTTAATGTAACTAAAAGTTAATACATACAGTACATAATAATAATTAAAATCGGGACGATGAACGTTAAATTAAGCAGAAAATAATTAATAAAATAATAATAAAAATAAAATAATAATAATAAAATCAAAATAAAAATACTTTAAAAATTATATTAATTTAAATCGAGAGATAATAATTTAAATTTATAAAATTCATCAAAAGTTTTAAGAAATGTGAAACAGACAAAGAAGCTTATGTATCATATCAAAACAATGTCATCTCTTCCGTCTAATTGTAATATTAATGTTATCAGTTAAGTGAGACAAGCTCAACGGACCAGATATCCCCTCTGAAACACATGTACCATCAACAGACACTCCAGAAAATCCGTCATCCACCTGAGAAATCTCTGCACAACCCTTTATCCGGTGCATTCGGACGGAATCATGGCAACCGGATAAACAACCATCATAAAACACAACATCTGTTCGATCAACGAGACTTTGACCAGGCAATCCCGACAAACAACATGTATCTACAGTTTTAAATCCCTGCAACAAGTCATCTGTAGATGAGGCACCTTTTTTATCACCATCAATGTTACATATTTCAGAGGCTTGGGAGGAAGAAAAACATATTGTAGAAGGATGCATATCGTCGCACTTTAAATCAAGCAAAATGCTATCTGTAATTGAGGTGCCTTTTAAATCACCATCCTGGTTATTTCCATCAGATGCATATAAGGGAGAAAAACAGTTATCAATATTGACGTCATCAGCGGTCACGACCCTGAATGAACAACATTCTTTTGCATCTTTGTCATTTACGTGTCCGGATTTGTTTTCATCAGAGACAGCATTTTCAATCTGATGTTCTATAGCAAGTTGAATATTTGCAGACTGCAGACTCGGTTGTGCAGCCCCTGCATTGGCTGGATCAGAACAAATCAAAGTATTAATATCAAGTTTGATTCTATTTGATTGAACATCACCAACATCAGATATATTGAATAGAGACAATGTGCCATCTGTAAAATCTCTTTGCATATTAATTTTAGGTTTTTCCTGTGAAATATACAAAGCTTCAGATAATTTAAGGTGAATCGGACAATGCTCTCTACGCAAAATCTCAGTGTTGCTGTCCAATATTTTTCTGTCAAGACGAATATGATGTTGTACCCTCATGTGATCTGCAATACTACCACCTTGAACATGCATCGTCAACCTTCTAGCAAGTGTCGTTCTAGTATGACCTATATAACAATGATATATATATATATATATATATATATATATATATATATATATATATATATATATATATATATATATATATATATATATATATATATATATATATATATATATATATATATATATATATATATATATATATATATATTCACGAATGCAAGCTCTATTAAATATAGCCCATTTCTTATTGCAACACTTTTGCATCAAATTCGTCAGCTGTCTCCATTCTTTCTTATGTTCAAAACAGTACAAACATTTTCAAAATCTTTATTTAAACGAGTAGACCGGCCGGTTTCGGCATTTGCCATCATCGGTACTCAACTGTTTAAATGTAAACAACATAGACATATATACCAATATTTACGAAGACAGGAAAGTTTTTTAAATCGAATATACTAGAATTTGTAAATAAAATAACTTAAAATGAACTGAAATATATAATTAAAATATCTATATATATAAAAATGAATGTTTGTATGTATGTATGTATGTATGTATGTATGTATGTATGTATGTATGTATGTATGTATGTATGTATGTATGTATGTATGTATGTATGTATGTATGTATGTATGTATGTATGTATGTATGTATGTATGTATGTATGTATATAGGTATGTTATTCATGCATTGCTACACCATTCATCCGATCGTAATGAAATTTTCACACAACCTTGAGAGTCAAGGGGAATCAAATATAGAGAAAATTTTTTGAAATCCGTCATAAAATGAGCGGAGCGGAGCTGGTGAGCGAGCGGGAACTATATATATATATTTATGTGCGTATGTATGTATGTGTGTATGTATGTATGTGTATGTGCATGTATGTGTGTCTGTGTGTGTGTTTATGTATGTACTAGCGGAGATACCTGCGTTGCCCGGGTTTTTTAGAGGTTTTTCTAATGTTTGTCTCTTTCTCTCCCGTTTCCTTTCCCACCTGCTTTCCCGTTTTCGGTCGTTTTCCCGCTCCCGGTCGCTTTCCCGCTCCCGGTCGTTTTCCCGTTCCCGGTTGCTGTCCCGTTTCCGCTCACGTTTGCTCTCCCATTCCCGCTCACGCTTGCTTTTCCGTTCCCGCTTGCTGTCCGTTCCGGGTCGCTTTCCCGTTTCTATAATAGACAAACTAACCCACAAACATTTATATATATATATATATAGTCTTAGCAAATCTATTTTACGTTTTATTGGCTAACAGAAATTATGAAAGAATGGAAAAGAGAAAATGAGCGTGAACTGGAACGGGAGCGGGAGAGCAACCGTGACCGGGAATGGGAGAGCAAGCATGACCGGGAACGGGAGAGCAAGCGTGAGCGGGAACGGGAAAGCGACCGGGAACGGGAAAGCGACCGGGAACGGGAAAGCGGCCGGGAACGGGAAAGCGACCGGGAACGCGGAAAGCGACCAGGAACGCGGAAAGCGACTGGAATCGGGAGAGCATGCTTGGAAGGAAACGCGAGCAAGAGAGAAAATCGATAACAAAACTTCTGAGCGGGAAAGCGACCGGGAGCTGGAAAACGACCGAGAGCGGAAAAGCGACCGGGAACGCTACGAAAACGGGAAAGTGGAGAAGGGAACGGGAGCGAGAGAGACAAACATTAGAAAAACCTCTAAAAACCCCGGGCAACGCAGGGTAACCCCGCTAGTATACTATAAAACTAAAGAATTAAAATATTTTTTAAACAGTTGAGTACCGATGATGGCGAATGCCGTAACCGGCCGGTCTACTCGTTTAAATAAAGATTTTAAAAATGTTTGTACTGTTTTGAACATAAGAAAAGAATGGAGACAGCTGACGAATTTGATTCAAAAGTGTTGCAATAAGAAATGGGCCGTTATATTTATTAGAGCTTGCATTCGTGAAAATCTGATTCCTAGTTATTTAAAGAATATATATATATATATATATATATATATATATATATATATATATATATATATATATAAATCTCGTGCCAGAGTGTTTGAAATTAAACTCCTCCGAAATGGCTGAACCGATTTTCATGAAATGTTTTGTGTACACTTGGAAGGTCTAAGCATAGGTCGTAGGCTATTTCAATAATTTTAATTTCAGTTTAGTTTTGCATCGGGAATTATTATTACCGTTTAGTTTTAGTTTTCAATAATTTTAATTTCAGTTTAGTTTTACACCAGGAATTATTATTACGGTTTCGTTTTCGTTTTGAATTCATCATAATTTTAGTTTCGTTTGCAAACTCCCTCGTTTGCACTTGTAACTAAACGCAAGTTAATTGAAAAACTGATAATTCAATTAAAAAAAAAAACTCTCATTTCTAGGTTTTTTTCAGTCTATGTCTTTTCCTTCCGCTCAAAAGGCCACATAATGAAAATATCTTCTCCACACATGCCTGTGAAGTAGGTGCTGTTAGTATGTCCAAAACCAAGAGGGAAAGTAGAGGATATATAGACTGTCAAGCTATCCAAAACTGTATCAAATCTTGGCTTTGGTCAGCACTAGATATACGTATTACGTCGATATATCTAGATAGCTGTGTCTGGTTCAGTATATTACTGGCTAAGACAAGCAAATTTGTATCACTGTGCTTTTGAATTTTTTACCGACCAGTTGAAAACTGCACTGGTTTATAGTTTTAAAGCACCATCGATGTTACTAATATCTTATTTTGCTAGAGTCGCTAGACAAACACTTTTTTTCGTAGTGACATCATATTTAAATAATTCCAAACTAAACTTTCGCGTTTTCAACCAGCAAACATTTTTGACAAACCAACGCCAGCTTTCGACATTTCTGACTCAATAAATAACGACAAACCAAAACACAAATACAATAGAAAAGGAATAAACAATCGTAGCGGCAAAGGCATGTTAAAAGAAAGTAGGTACCATAGAAGCGAAATTTCAGAAATTCAATCAAATTTGTATTAGTCAATTAATTTTAATTTTGTTTTTAATAATCATTTTTTATTTGTATTACGTTTTAACCGATTATTTTGTATTTCTATTTCGTTTTGAAATTTTTTTTTTATTTCTATTTTTATGTCAGTTTCGTTTTGACTTTTTATTCAAGTTTTTGTTTCAGTTTTCGTTAACGAAATAATCACTGCGGGAGCGAGAGAGATAAAACCTCTAAAAACCCCGGGCAACGCCGGGTGTATATATATATATATATATATATATATATATATATATATATATATATATATATATATATATATATATATATATATATATATATATATATATATATATATATATATATATATATATATATATATATATATATATATATATATATATTCAGTAATACACGCTCTGTTAAAAATACATTTGTATTCGCTGTTTAACACTTTTTTTTACAAAGACTTTCCAGTTTTCGTTTATTTCTTAGCAGATACCTCAAAATTTAAAAAGTTAAAGACAAATACAATAGATTCACTTAAGAAGAAAGTTAATACTATAATCAACTTATTGAACACTTATGAATGCAGAC
Source organism: Erpobdella octoculata (assembly GCA_963978895.1). Taxonomy (NCBI): domain Eukaryota; kingdom Metazoa; phylum Annelida; class Clitellata; order Hirudinida; family Erpobdellidae; genus Erpobdella; species Erpobdella octoculata. Next base: position 14,166,693 of record OZ022240.1, on the reverse strand, counting down.
AACACAAGTTTCAACAGGTAATGGGTGATTATAACCCTGGGTATATATATGGTAATGTTAAGACGCATAAGAACGGATATCCTTTGAGACATGTTATCTCGCAGTGCCCCACACCTGTACATCGGTTTGCTAAAATTATCAACACAATAAAATTTCCATACTGCCCTCGTCAATATTTACTTTCATCGTCATTAGAATGTATTAGTCTTCTCCGAACTACTCCTGAACATTCAGGTATAATGGCTTCTTTGGACGTGGAAAGTTTATTTACCAATGTGCCAGTACTTGATACAATTGACACCATCTTACACTACGTTTACAATCATCCAACAATTGCTCCCTCTGCTTTTGAAAAAAAGTTTGTTGAAGGACATTCTTCTTCTTTGCACCACTGAGGTTCCCTTTCGACACCCTAGTGGACAATTATATATACAGGTTGATGGCGTGGCAATGGGATCTCCTCTTGGACCCACGTTTGCTGCCTTTTACATGGGCCATCTTGAAAACGAAATATTCAACAAAATTATTCATAAACCAACTCTGTATGCAAGATACGTTGATGACATATTTGTCCTTTGCAAAGATATGGATGAATTATCACAACTAAAAGACACATTCGAGAAACACTCCGTCTTGAAGTTCACGTTAGAATTACCTAATTCAAAAAATCAACTACCCTTTTAGTATATCAGTCGCAATAAAAGAACAAAGATTCCAAATTCAAGTTTATAGAACCAACAAGCGGCGGAAAGACAGTCAACGGCGAAGGCTATTGTCCTTTGAAGTACAAAATCAGTGTAATCATGAATTTTTTAACAAGAGCTTACATGATTACTGGAAATTGGAGTGACTTCCACCTTGATGTTAACAGAATAAAATCACTACTAATAAATAACCACTTCTCTAATACGCTGGTTGATGACATAGGGAAGAGGTTTGTAGACAAGAAATATTTATCTGCCACTCAGGTGAATACATCAAACTCACTAGACGCGTCCATTCAACTTTATTATAATAATAATAATAATAATGATGAATTTATATAGCGCCAGATAAGTCAGAGGCGCTTACGAAGGTTCCTTTGGATCGGAAACTTCGAAGAACACGCTATTTTCATAGACATGAGAAAGCAATGCGAGTGAACTCCTTGCCTAAGGGAGTTACGCTGGTGACGCAGGTGAGGCTTGAACTGTCGACCTAACGATCAACAGGCGAGCGCTCTACCGCTCTGCCACCAGCGCCTATGATGCATGATAATTACCGCATTGATGAAAAAGTACTACGGAATGTTCGAGTAACAGAACACAATAAGAAATTACAGCTACACGTTTACTATCAAGATAGTAAAACCAACAATTTAATAATTACTAATAATCTTTGTTCGGATAAAAAACTAGTGCAAAGGACTAACCTAGTATACAAATTCACGTGTCCACATCATCACCAAACTCCGCAGTGTTACATCGGTCATACTTAATTGATTGTATATGATGTAATCCCTGTCTTAAAACTTCATGTAATCTCATTTGACTTTTAAACGTCTATTTACCATGATTGCAATTGAAATTAATTTTGTGTAACTTTTATATTTGATGTAATGCCTTTGAAATCATAAGAAGGTAATTTTAGTTATAATAGTTTAGTTTAAGTTGTCCTGTAATTCACGATATATTCCATAATATCTGTATAATTTTATGTCTGTTTAATTTTACTTTGAAACGTCTATTTATGTATAAAACGTAATAATAAGAATAATATTATTCATTAAAATTGAAGACAGTTAATTTTATTTATAATAGTTTATTTTAATTGTTCCGTAATTCAGAGTACATTCCATAATATCTGTATAATTTTATGTCTTTCTAAGTTAACTTTTAAACGTCTATTTACTTTTCTATATCATGTTTACATTTTACATTTTAAAATTAAGCCCTGATGATGACAAGTTAATGTCGAAACTGGCCAGTTGGCTAATAAATATGTAACCATGAAAAAGGATATTAGTCTTTATTTACGTAAAAAACGAAAGCTGGAAAGTCTTTGTAAAAAAGTGTTAAACGGCAAATACAAATGTATTTTTTAACAGAGCGTGTATTACCGAAAATCTTATACCTCGCTACGCTAAAAATATATATATATAATAATATATATATACATATAGATTATGCTGCCAAGCACATGCTTTGACCACGCGCCTGCTCTCCAGGGGAGATTTCAAATGTCGAACTCTTAACACACACACACGTTTAAAAGTGGCCAGTAATTGGTCAGTTTACCCTATATATATATATATATATATATATATATATATATATATATATATATATATATATATATATATATTAATTAATTAATTAATTTATTTATTTATTTATTTCTCCAACAGAAGGACCCGTAGGCCACTAACACCGTTCGGACAACATAAAGCGTACGGTCGAACAGAATTCAAAGCAAATATATAAGAAGAATAGTAACTCAAACAAATACGCAAAATAAACATATAAGTCATCGGGTGTTTAAATCGGCAAAAATATAAGAAGAATAGTAACTCAAACTAATACGCAAAATAAGCAGTGATGGGCAACAAACTACTTTCAAGTAGTTAAACTTTTCTGTAGTTACATTTACTTTTAAGTAGTTAAACTATGTAGTTAACTACTTTTTGTCAGAGGTAGTTTAACTAAAGTAGTTAAATACTGTAAAGTAGTTAAATACTGTAAAGTAGTTCACTACTTTTAACTACTTTTAACTACTTTTTTCTATAAACTTGTACACTAATACATTGTATTGCTGTATTAAGCCTCACATGATCACCATCAATTATGTTCACCATCTAATTTATTAAATAAAGCCATGACAAATTGTTTTTTACCAATGCTTTTATTAACTCGTCGGCTCTGTTTCTCTGTCTGTTTCTCTGTCTGTTTCTCTGTCTGTTTCTCTGTCTGTTTCTCTGTCTGTTTCTCTGTCTGTTTCAAATCTTGCAATCAATTTTTGAGTCACTTCCTGATGTTAGATTTTTTTCAAATTTTGCATACATGCTCAAGATAGAAGACAATGCAATATTCAATTATTAGTTTTACAATAAGTCAATTAATTTAGTTAATTTTCTTGAGGATTTTATCGAGGGGTTTCTTGAGGGTTTTCTTGAGGGTTTTCTTGAGGGTTTTCTTGAGGGTTTTCTTGAGGGTTTTCTTGAGGGTTTTCTTGACCACAAAACGCTAACCGACTGGCAGACTATTTTACCAAGTTAACACGAACCACACTCACTGACCGCGATTCTCAAGCGTGTACGAAATTTTCATGAAAATAGTTGAGATATTTAAATTCGATGCTTTTTGATGATATTTTTATTATTATTACCAATGCTTTTATTAACTCGTCGTCTCTGTTTCTCTGTCTGTCTGTTTGTTTCTCTGTCTGTTTCAAATCTTGCAATCAATTTTTGAGTCACTTCCTGATGATAGATTTTTTCAAATTTTGCATACATGCTTAAAATAGAAGACAATGCAATATTCAATTATTAGTTTTACAATAAGTCAATTAATTTAGATAATTTTAATTAATTTCGATATTTCGATATAATTAAGATATTTCGACTTTAACATAAAATAAAAGAGTAATATAAAAAAAAATTGATTGCAAAATTTGTGTTTTAATTACATATAAGAGCATTGGTTTTAAAAATTCGTTTTTAATTTACTTGTTTAATTTGTTAATGAAAAGACATATTTTATAAGTTAAATATCCAGTCATTCAATCTACTTCAGACGGTGTCAAACATCGTCTTATTACCTGTAGATGATTATTTTTTGAGTACATGACGCAGGAAAACAAGCTTTTCAAACATACTGTCAGACATTTTGCACCGTCTTGGCACTAATATTTGACCTACACAACTGAACAGTCTCTCAACGGCAGCGCTGCTTGATAGACTTGTATTAAACTTGAGAAAAACTCTTGTTAGATGAGGATACATGAGACATGAGCAGTGTCTTTGTTGTTGAGTTATTTGAAGCCAGATCTTTGCATAAAATATTATACAGGCTGATTTAATTTTTTCAGGCTTTAACTACTTTTAGGTAGTTAAACTAATTGTAGTTGACTACTCTAAAAAGTAGTTAAGCTATTCTTTAACTACCGGTTACTTTCAGGTAGTTAAACTTTTTGCCTTAACTACCCCCATGTAGTTAAACTAGTAGTTAACTACTAAAGTAGTTAAAAGTAGTTAACTACTGCCCATCACTGAAAATAAGCATATAAGCCATCGGGTATTTAAATCTGACCATTAGGTGTTAGAAATTTTGAAAGGTCGGTTTCATTTATCAGACATCTGAAACGGCTGTAGGATGTTGAGTTAACCACATCGTGAGACAGGGCATTCCAGGATTTTATTATGCGGTTGGAAAAGAAGAACTTGGTAGCATCGATCTTGTGCAGGCCAGACCTCAGTTTATAACAATGGCCTCTTGTGGCCTGGTAACCAGACGATTTAAAACTGGTGACCAAAGTTGAGTCAATAAGACCATTTAGAATTTTGTAGCATAGACATAGGTCAGCAATGAGTCTGCGATGTTCCAAAGATTTGAGACCGAGGATGTTGAGGCGTGTTAAATAAGGGAGACGACTAACAGAAGGAATTGTTCTTGTGATATATATATATATATATATACATATATATATATATATATATATATATATATATATATATATATATATATATATATATATATATATATATATATATATATATATATATATATATATATATATATATATATATATATATATATATATGTATATATATATATATATATTTGTATGTGTTTGTGAGTGTGTGTGTATGTGTGTGTGTGTGTCTGTGTGTGTGGGAGTGAGTGTCTTTTTTGTGGTGGAAGCTTTTCATGTATGCATTTTAAGAAATTGTAATGCGTTAAAATAATTTTTTACAATGTTACATCTTTATAAAAAAAATTAAGTTTAATTTATGACTTTAAATTGAACATTTTTTTCTTTCTTTCAGTTGAAAATGCTTCGAATTTCCTCACAAAAGTTTTCAACAAGTATTTGCCTGGGAGTTATTATAGTTATGCTTATTTACTTGTATATTATTAGGAAAAAATGCACAGATGTGAATTCCCAATTGCCAAACATTGCAACAAATGCCATGATCATTCCGGGCAGAAAATTACTTGGATTTCAAAGCTACTCTCAATTAACTAAAAATAGGCTTAGATCGCTATTAAAAAGAAATGCAAGCGCCACAGATCCTGAATTGATTGATTTTGTGAGAACTGTCATTGACACTCCGAGTACTTCAGACATGATAAAAATGTCTAGACCACTCGTAAAAACACCTCAAGCTGAAGAAATTGATAATACATTGAAAATGAAGGTTAGCTTTGTTTCAAAAAAAATATAAATTTTAATTTTTATATTGTTTTAATCAATTAATTTAATTTATTTATGCTTTTACGGAGCGCGCAACAGCTCAAAATAACAGATTAGCAAATAAATGGGTGTTAACATAAAAATTTGAACATCCTAAATAAATAAATAAATAAATAAATAAATAATGAAAATACTTTTAAAACAATTTGTTTGTATAGCAATCATATTCACAACTTCTGAATGGTGGTCGGACAAAATGTCATTGAACAAAATGTCGCGGACAAATTGTCGTGGACAAAATTTATTGGGCAAATTGTCGTGGACAAAATGTATCGGGCAAAATGTCTTGAATAAAATGTATCGGGCAAAATGTTGTGGACAAATTGTATCGGGCAAAATGTCGTGGACAAAATGTCGAGAACAAAAAGTTGCGGACAAAATTAGACAAAATGTCGCAGACAAAATGTCGCGGACAAAATGTCGCGGACAAAATATCGTGGGCAAAATGTCACGAGCAAAATGTCGCGGCAAAAACCTCACGGACAGACAATATGTAGCAGGAGTACCATGTTGTCAATGCAACTTGTAATAGAAAAGTTGATGTGAGAAAATTGATAATAAATCCATGATTTTTATATAATGAGTAATCACAGCAAAACAAATGCTTGATATGCTGGTTAATTTAATAACAGTCAACAACAGGTTCTAAGATTAATTTGCCTTCTGCCCTAAAAACCTTGTTTATTAACTGTTCATTTAGGCTGTAAAAATCAGTCTGATGTGGCCCGCAGGATATATGTTGAACAGGTTTACTCTAAACAAGAATTAAAAAAAACCATTTTTTTTAAAACACACTTTGTTGAACAGGCTTACTCTAAACAAGAATGTACAAAAACAGTTTCTTAAGAACAAACTTTTTCTATTTTTAAATTATCCAAATTGATTTCTAAATGCAATAATAGTTGTAGCATTGTTTATAGTAATACTTTAGTCAACATTTTATTAAAGTTTTGTCATAGTCATGATTATCTAAAAGCTCATTTAATTGACGCAAGCGCCATCTAGTGAATAATATTAAATGCGTTACAAAATAAATATTGAAATTATTTGAAATAATAATTAAAGCGCTTCGAAAATTATTGAATATTGTTTTGGCGGGTGGCTAAAGTCAATGTTGAAAGTTTCAAAGTTTTCATTTGTTTAAACGTTGGTGAAAAATCAATTCAAAAAATTTGATCACACACAGAGAGAAAAAAATCAAGTTAAATAAAAGTGTGTAAAATTAATAGAAATAATGATTAAATCGCTTTGGAAACTATTGAATATTGTTTTGGCGGGTGGCTAAAGTCTATGCTGAAAGTTTCAATGTTCTAACTTGTCTAGAAGTTGGTGAAGAATCAATTAAAAAATTTGACCACAGAGAGTGAAAAAAAAGTCAAGTTAAATAAAAGAATGTAAAATAGGATATTTTATGCATCTTTTTAACTTTAAAACAGTCAGAATTTTTGGAAAACCCAATTACTTGCAAAGAGCACCATAACAAACTTTATGAACGTTCAAAATTGTGTCTGGATATTTTATTTTTATATGAATAAACATGGTAAATCTTTTTTGTAATTTAGCGACGCAACAATGAAGGGGTAGCTAAAGTTTTTGGTACTAGGGGACAAGGTCTAACAAATGCGTTTTTACAAATTTCCATTTGACTGGGAAAGAGGATGGTATTTTTCCAAAACTTTTCCAAAACTTTATACTGGCTTATGCATTTTTGTCTCCAAAAACAGTTATTGACCGAAAGGTAGAGCTAGGTATTTTTTCCAAAGCCTTATACACTTTTCCTTCAAAAATAGCTGTTGACCGGAGAGGAGTTGTTGTAGGTATTAGGAATTACAAATATCGGTCTTCATCGGATCCCGGGATTACAGAAAGGAAAATTTATCAATTTCGGAATTCCTCGATCCTGGAGTTTTTGGGATGAGATCGGGTTTCATGATCAGGAAATATACTTAATTTGACATAGACATTCTTATTATTTGATCAGTTGTATCGAGACCATTTTGAGACTTTTAAAGCACAAAAAACTAGCAACATATATCAACCGTTTGATTACGCCGTACTGTCCTCATGCACATAGTTTGAAATCATCACTTGATTTCATTCATATGATCCATGGCCATCAAGAAAGTGGAATCTGTGCAACAATAAACGTAGAAAGCCTTTTTTATCAATGTGCCGTACATGAGACAATCTCAGTCATCTGTCAATATGTGTAATATCTGGTTTTTGTTTGCTGTTCTCTCAGTTTTTAGTATAAAGGTTATAATATTTTTTTTGCAATTTCATATATTTTGTTTTCGGCGCCCTTTATTTCTTCATCCATACAACTTTTTCCGCTATTTTTTCAATGCAACTGCTATTTCTCGCTCAGAGACTCTTACATAACCGATTACCAGACCACTGCAACTTCAACAGAAGTTACAAAAAAGCAGGATAGAAACTCTCAATTATTCATCGCAGCGTTTTTGTTTTATTTTCTCATAGATTTCTTCTATGCAGTACTCGGCAAAACTCGGACTCGGTAAAAGACGAGTCGTCGAGGCCAAATTTAAAAAAATTGTTTATTTAGCACTACCGATGGAATATGCACAGACAAAAGATCGCGCCTTTCTGCCTCAAAAATCGCAATGTTGCCTTTCAATAGAAAAGGCTTGAATGCATTGAACTTTAACTACTAACTTAATAGTCTTATCGAGCAGCTGTATGGTCAGGTATTATGAGACTATGATGTAGACTTTGCAGGTTTTACCTGCTTCTATAATTATCGTTACTTACTTTTTTCTTGTATTGATATACATTCATTATTGTTTTCATCTGTACATGTTAATAATTATATATATATATAAATATATAAATATATATATATATACATATATATATATATACATATATATATATATATATATATATATATATATATATATATATATATATATTTACAATGTATCTGAGGATAACATAAATGATGATACTTCTGACTCGTCCTCTGACACAAATACTTTGGCTGTTGAGGCCGCTCCTGACGAATCTCATTGTAATGTATCTGAGGAAATTCTTGTCTCTTCTAATATAACACAGCGAAAGCGCAAAAATTGATATCCAATAGTATAAATTTTATAGTCTCTATGATTTCATTAGTTTATGATTCTGGTCTTAAACACTATGGAATTTTGTTTTACTCATGTTCTTTTTGTTGAGCCTCGTATTCTTTTGATTTGACAGGGAAGTGTTTACTCTTTTGTTGGTAGGCTATTTCTTTGATAATTTCGGTTCTTTCTGTTTGTTTACTTTTCTCGTTTTACTTTTGACCCTGATGATGGCTGACATAGCTGAAACGGTCCGTCGGTCTAAAAATAAAAGTTTAATGGAAAAGTTTTTGGCTAATTGTAGTCTCGAACAGCGAGTTTTATACCGAAAAGTCGAGAATTTGGCTCTTAGAGCATGTCTCAAAGATATATATATATATATATATATATATATATATATATATATATATATATATATATATATATATATATATATATCTTTGCTAGATAAGTTCTTTTTTTAATGTATATAACATGCTAACATGGTGCAATTGCGTGAATCACAATCAGAAGTGGCACGAGCTGAACGAAATCAACAACGACAATTGGAACAAAGGCAAGCTCGCAATAGTAGTTAACAATTGCAGGGCAAGCGGTTGACAAAGCCAGCAATTATATCGAGAATTCTTATCTGATGCGTTCCTTCGTCTAGCATTTCAGTATGAGCCGGATATTGATTATTACTCTCATTCGAAAGTGACGATTGGTGCTATGGATAAGGAATGTCCCCATTGCCATTCGCTTAAGTTCAAAAATGAGTCAGCTGGGATGTGTTGCGCATCAGGAAAAGTGCAACTACCAAAAATTGAAACACCGCCTGAACCATTGAACGGTTTACGTTTCGGATACAATAACCTTACTTCACCTTATGCCACGCATATAGTCATCGAGTTGGACGTTCTATTGAACGAGCACAATGAATTATTAAAACTCCTCAAATCACACATGCACAAATCAGAAAGTGACAATCACGCTATTGTGGTCAATCCTGATAAAACACCAGCTGGAGAGCATATACATACATATATACATACATAAAAGAAATGATGGGCGCAAACTATAAGTCTCTATGCCCATATCTAAAATTATATAAAATATTGTTCGTATATATGTTTTATAAATAAATGTATGTATATATTATCGCTTAATTCGAAATGACAGTCAATTAATCTATTAAATTCGTTAACGTGTTCGGCTTCTATCATTTTCGGAGGGAGGTTGTTCCAAATTGCAGTAGATCTCGTCAGGAAGAAATATTTTCTGCAGTTGCCGTTGAATCTTTGTGTTTCCAGTTTGAATTTGTGACCTCTCTTGTTCTTCTTTCTTCTCATATCTTTATATTAGGAAAACATAAACGCCCTTCTTTGTCTTGGATACGTAGATTCAATGCTCCGGTTGTTGACGACGATGCTGGAATCATAGTTGGCGATTGTAGTACATCTACACGAGAAATCGTGATTCGAAGAAGAAATAATAATCTTGAGTCAATTGCTGACACACACCGTTCATAAGATGCTCTCTAATATCCGCTAATTTTTTGGAAGGGACAAGACGGATATTGCATAAACATTAAACAACGAAATTTCGTCACAGAAGCCGAAACAAACAAGAAAGTTAGCTCAATGGATTTTTATGCGTATCATCTGATGATTCTACAAGGTCAGGACAACCTCATTCTGAGCAAAAAATGTGGATGTCAATAACTCCAATTTCAAGATACAGCAGTTGTTGCCAGGCGAATTGGTGTGATACAAATCGATTGATACAGTTTGCGATGCCAGCGGAGCCGTAAATTATCCAACAGAGTTGTTGAACTCATTGGATTTGCCAGGCATGTCATCGCATCATCTACAACTTAAAGTTTGATCTCCGGTTATTCTACTTCGGAATTTGAACCCACCGCGGCTGTGCAATGGCACGCGGTTAGTTATTAAGAAATTGATGAAAATCATTGTCGAAGCCAGCATTTTTAATGGCATGTTCCGAGGCGAAAGTGTTTTTCTGGCACGGATCCCAATGATTTCCACAGAAGTGCATATTGAATTCAAACGAATTCAATTTCCAATTAAATTGGCATTCGCAATGACAAATAATAAGTCGCAAGGCCAAACGATGTCTGTTTGTGGCTTAGATTTGGGCACGCAATGTTTTTCTCACGGAAATTATACGTGGCATGTTCTCGCGTGGGCAAACCATCCAGTTTGTTTGTGTTGGCTAAAGATGGACTGACAAAAAACATTGTACACTCGATTGCTCTTCGAGATTGATTTTTTTAAATTGACATAATTTGTACATTAAACTTTTAATATAAAAAAAACTAAAATAATTTATAAGACAAAACAACGTTTGCCGGGTAGGTTAGTATATATATATATAACTCAAATACCACTGACTGACGTGTTTTTACAAATGTTTATTTATTGTGTTTTTATTTTTTTTATGTTGAATCTTTTTATGTTTTTTGCATTTTCCATTTTTCACAAACTAATCCACTCATGCTAGTAGCTGATCTAAAAATGTTATTTTGTTTAACAGAAATCAGGATTTTTTGTCGAAGCCGGAGCCTTAGATGGTGAGAGATCGTCTAATACAATCTTTTTTGAGATTAAAAGAAATTGGAGAGGATTGTTAGTAGAACCTGATCCTTACTTCTATACTCAGCTTATTGGAAGAAACAGAAAAAGTTGGTCGATAAACGCGTGCATAAGTCCTTACCATCACGTGTCAGAGGTTATCGGTCTAAAAATCTAAATATTTGCTTAAAATAGATGTTTCTTAATGACATTTTAATTTGAACTATTAGATACCGTTTGTCGGCAGTGGTGGTGGTCAAGGAAAATTATCAATTAGTTCTTCGATAGGACAAAATCTTGTTCCTTGTTTTCCTTTTGAAACCTTGATGTCAGCGATGAACGTTACACAAGTTGATTTTTTTAGTCTAGATATCGAAGGTTTTGAAATGCCTATTTTAAGAACAATTCCATTTGATAAAATCCGTATACTTACTTTGGCAGTAGAGTACGGACACGGAAAAAAAGATGAATATGTAACATTTATGGAATCAAAAGGATACGTCATGACTCGTGAAATACATTTTGTTCAAGCCATCATTTCCCTCTATGTGGAAGATTTTATTTTTGTTTACAATCAAACCAGCAGTCTTGCGCCTGTTTGACAGGATCAATAAAGATGGTACGATATCAACCTTTATAGTAACTTTAATTTGTTATGGAGAATTGCAGGGATAAGTTCTTAACTAAAATAAATTGTGTTGAAATCAAACTTAAAACATATTTTTTCAGCATCATCAGACAAATTGATTTTAAAGTTTGGTCTTTCTATGTGAATGGAAAAACAGTTTCTTTGTTTCTTGGGACTTAAATATGAACAAAATTATGCTTTAAATATTAATATAATCATATTTATAAGGAATATTTAGAATGTGCTTTTAACTAATTTGTGTCTGTTTAAACTAATAATTAAATTAAAATTATTTTATCTTTATTTGGGTTATTACATTTAAATTTAAATACATTGTTTTTTGAAAATTATATTATTGCAATATTTTTGATTAGGAATTCTGCATAAGCTGAGCAAATTGCATATTGATCCTAAAATACCATTCAAATTTAGTTTTTACAAATCTTCTAAGCTTTACACATTCATTGTTGATCTGCTAGGTTTTATTGAATGCAAAATCTAAAGCCTTCAATAACAATATTATGGGTGCTGCCCAAGCCTTTTCAACTAATTTTTCAATTTTCAATAAAGACACAATTTTCAAATATAGTACACAATAACTTTGTTTACAATGTTTATCCAACAATATTATCTAGTAAATGGGTTTCTTGCCTCTCAGCATTAATGAAATTTTATCTTTACCATAATTTTATCGACACATCGTCATCTAGTTGGATGCTGGAGAGTCCAAAAAGTTAATTTTTGCAAGTTTTCTATCTCAGCAGCTGCAACTGAATCCAAAAGCATTTTGAAAATATCAGTTTAATTATTTTATTTAGCATGTCATACTGAACATGCTTTTAAAATTGCTTACAATAGTAAAGGCTTAGTTTTGCTGGAAAGTTGTCAAGCTTAACGCAACCAGAACTTTTGATAAAGAAGCTTTTAATTGCATACACTAAATTATAAAATATTAAATATATAAGTTCCTTACATTGAAGTCATTTTGTAAGACAACCCTAAAATTTATGGAATTATTCCGATAAAACCTCATTTTAAGAAATTTTTTATAACTCATATAACAATAAATTAATTTTGCACAGTTGTGGTTGTAAAATTTACGCAAAGTAAAACGTTTCACTAAAATGCACGCAAATTAATTTGTTAATAACCAAAAGTTGCGACTTGAATGCGCCCGTTCTATATCTCGCACACGTAATCATTTACCTATCAAACTGTCAAAAGACAATGCGGTACACAATGGAGTTCTGACGCTGTGAAGTTATCTACGCGGAGTTGGACAACGTTATTGCCAGCCTTGAACACCTGCAGGAAGGAGAATTTTTTAGGGAAACCAAATACGATGCAGGCTCGCTTCTGAGCTCTATTCAACAATTTTCTTTTATATCGTTACTTAATTTTTGGTAATAGAAAAAGTGACAAAACGTTTGCAGGATCCGAAAATGGTTTTCCCTGAAGTTTCTTGTGATATAAAGGGGCTTGTACAAATCTTGAGTTCTAAAAATGATAAAATTATTCAAAATGCAGCGAATACAGCTAACGAATATTGTGAGAAATGGGGAATTGCAATTGCACAAACAAGGAGAAGAAGAATGATGGCTGGCGAATCAGCACGAGGTAGTGAATGAACGGCACAGCAAGAAATGAATAGAATAATAGTAAAAATAATGAACACATTAAAAACTGGAATTGAAGACTTCACTGTTCACCTTCAAAAACTCGGAGACTGATTTGCATTTCTTTTGAGTTTACATTCAGTCGCAGTCCCAATTGCAGATGAAAAAGAAAGAGAGAAATTACAGAAGGAATGTTCGGACTTTGAACGCTATTATGATAATGACGTGAAGGCCGTTCAGTTATATGATGAATTTTATTATTGTTAACACGGTTCAGAAGACAAAAACGTCGGTGTGAGAACCACTACAATAATAATTGATTTTGTGATGCTTTTTCAACCTGGAGCTATTCCAGTTCCGCCAGATCCTAAGGATATTCTAGAATCGTTACTACAGTTTGGAAAGGATGTGTTTCCGACGATGTGCGTTGTATATAGACTACTACTGACCATAGCATTTTTAATCGCAGGTTGTGAGAGGCCATTTCCGAAATTGAAATTTATAAAATCACACCTCAGGTTTTCAATGTCACAAGAGCGACTGAGTAACCTTGATTTAATCAGTATTGAACAAGAATTCATAACCAGGGATGTAAAAAGTAAAGCAGTTCACAGTGATGGGCAGTAGTTAACTACTTTTAACTACTTTAGTAGATAACTACTAGTTTAACTACATGGGAATAGTTAAGACAAAAAGTTTAACTACCCGAAAGTAACCGGTAGTTAAAGAATAGTTTAACTACTTTTTACAGTGGTTAACTACAATTAGTTTAACTACCTAAAAGTAGTTAAAGCCTAAAAAAATTAAATCAGCCTCTATAATATTTTACGCAATTTTTCAATTGACTCAACAACAAACTTACTGCTCATGTATCTTCATCTAACAAGAGTTTCTCTCAAGTTTGATACAAGTCTACCAAGCTGTGCTGCTGTTGAGAAACTGTTCAGTTGTGCAGGTCAAATATTAGTACCAAGACGGTGCAAAGTGTCTGACAGTATGTTTGAAAAGCTTGTTTTTCTGCGTCATGTACTCAAAAGATAATCATCTACAGGTAATAAGACGATGTTTGACACCGTCTGAAGTAGATTGATTGACGGGATATGCAACTTATAAAATATGTGTCTTTTCATTAATAAATTAAAAAAAAACAATTTGTCATGGCTTTATTTAATAAATTAGATGGTGAACATAATTAATAGTGATCATGTGAGGCCTAATACAGCAATGCAATGTATTAGTGTACAAGTTTATAAAAAAAGTAGTTAACTACTTTACAGTATTTAACTACTTTAGTTAAACTACATCTGACAAAAAGTAGTTAACTACATAGTTTAACTACTTAAAAGTAAATGTAACTACAGAAAAGTTTAACTACTTGAAAGTAGTTTGTTGCCCATCACTGGCAGTTCAAGTGTTTTGTGACAGGATATCCAATTTAGGGAATCGAACTAAGTAAATGTAGGTATGTGGCTGACTGGTTGACCACTGAGACTGTGTGCTGACATATTGCATATATAGTTAATTTGAATAAGCCATACTATAATTAGTAATAGAGTAATAGTAGCTTAACTTCTTAAGCATGAATTACCAAGTCTCAATTCGGTTCCCGATCGGCCAAATAGGCTAAACGTAGGCAATGTGCAATTCTCAAAAATTTCCTGGGAGAAAAAAAGAGGGGGCATCACAGTGTAGTGGGAGGGGTAATGAATTAGGAAAAAACAATTTAGGAGCATCCAATCAAAAAGTTGGCTTCGGTCATCAAAGAACCTCTGCACGCCAGTGGTCTGGAACTCTTTTTGTAAAGCACAAAATGATATGTTAGTCTAACTTATACTATAACTTTAATAATTCTAGCCGCCCTGCCTTATTTATTGGCTTAATTATTCAAAAAGCTTTCCAAAGTATACTGAAACTTAAAACTATAAAACTCAGTTATAAATCATGAAAATTTCCATGGACTCCTAGATAGAACTACTGGACTGAAGCCCGTTATAGCTCATTACCTACTGCGGGCTATTGCGGCAATTGCTCAAGCACTGCTAAAAATAATCACAGTTGCAGATTTAAGTTTTATTTTCTCTGATACTAAATATTATTAATTTATTATTATTATTTTTTAATTTTAAACTGTACTAGTTTTAAAAAAATTAGTAATGACACGAATGTTCACCATCTTTATGATTTTTTAAAGCAATTTACAAGTATTTACACAAATATACACATGTCCACAAAATTCCAGTCAACTATAGCAATAGGTCTTATTTTCGTGATATAGGTCTTGTTTTTGCTTTGCTTTCAAAGTTTGCTTTGTCAGTCAGTTTTTTGAAAGGATTTTTAGCTACACAGTAGAAAAATCAGCGTACTATGAGCATTTTGAGGTCAAGTCCTTTAAAACAATAGTTGTCCACCGTTAGCTAAAAACCATTTTCCACGGCTTGCTTCATTATTTTTCTAAAAAAAGCTGCTGATTGCTGGTTGACACGAGTTTCTTCAGTAGTCCTGGCAATGTTTAAATTTTTTCATAGATTCGCCAGCAGTTTACAGTGAGAATGAATGTGTAGTCGCTTGGCTTCAATAAACCCCTACGATTGATCGCATTTATAAAGATTGAAACAGAGTAGCTTAAATTTTCATTAATCTCGATTGGTTCAATGTCGGATGAATTGGTCATAAGCTCCCTGCATTGGCTGCGTCGAGAGAAAGGTTAATCTAGCCAGAGCTCCACTGACGTAGTAAATTATATTAGCATCATTTGCACACAGATAATTTAAGTACGTCAGAGACTGCGATGTAATCAACGTTACTCTCATCAGCTGATCCGGTAACTGTGTCATTGTTCATAATTACATCATAAATCTCAGATAGTGTGATCTCAGAAAACTGAAGCAGTGACATTTTTCTAATTTTCCTGTCACTCTCCATGACTTATACAAAATAGTTAGCACCAGATAGTTGACGCAGCCAGCCAAATCAAAACTTGATTGGATCCGACTGCAAATGACAAAACAGGACGTAATTAAAGTTGCACTGATTAATATAAATGGCACATGCTCCAAGTGCTAAACAAGTATGGTGCAAAGTCAAAAATATTTCCTGTGTCAGACCTGGCTTTTAAGATTAATCCCATCGTTGCAAAAAACCAGCACATTGACGTTAAAGATCCAGCTTCCAGTCACATGTAAAACATATAGGATCCATTCGATAAACTTGTTTAAACTTTCCTCAACTTTATCTTCATAACGTTCCAGAGTTTCAAAATCCCGCTTAGAATAGCCGTCTCTGGTTCCAATCTGGTTAATATGGCTGCTGGCGGAAGAGAAGAAATGTCATCACTCTCACAAAATTACTTCTCGAAGACTCCAATTCTTCTTACATTTTGTTCTCTTTTGAGTGATGATGTGGCATTAGTTGTTCTCTTCTGCAAGTACTAGAAGATGACAAATAACTTGGAGCATTGGGAAAGACAGATGGAACGGCAGAGGGTTTGAGGTATCGTTGCAGCAACTTCTTAACGTGAACGTCTGACTTTTGACGACACTTTGTAATTTTACTGTCGGCACAGTCGGTGATGAAATCACTAGGCTGGAAATGGAGCGAACCGTCTGGAAATTTTTTTAGGCTGGAAATCTTTGCGTGGGTTGGCTCGGATCAATTTTTCACAAAGTTTCTTGTTTTTCAATGGAAATTATCATACAGGTTTTTTTATATAGCGCTTTTTTTACAAAATAAAAGTCACAAGAGCGCACGAGTGAAATGAGTGAAACGTAATGTTTTCTCTGCTGTCGGACTGAGCTGTTTTATTGCTTCTATACCCGCTTTTGCAAACAAAAGCAGAACACGTATTAACCATTGTCAGTTTAATAATCTAACGTATAAATAAAATTTAAATTAAAATAAATAAATAAATATAGCGTGAGCTACAGAACTGTTGACGCTGCATATTAGTTTGAATTAGTCTACTATATTTCCGTCCGTACAAATTTTCAGTTCTAAAAATTCCAGATAAGTTATAAATATATTTTTTTATTAAATTAATTCTTTTCAAAACATTCAAATCTATGAATGGTATTGCTCGAACAACGGACATAGTTGAGGGATGGCATCACGGGCTCCAGTCACTATTTCACTGTCATCATACTACGATGTGGACGTTCCTGATAGGCATCAAGCAAGACATGATAAAGCAAAAGACTCTACTCCTCCAAGCAGCATCTGGTATGGAACACCCGCCCAACAAAAATTATTCTCGTCTGCAATCTTGATTACTCAACGCCGTATCCATGTTCTCGTCTTCATCCGTACGTTGGCTCATCTCTCATATTCATAAACTTATTGAAATTCAATTTCTTTCTATATGAATTGAAACGGCTGACGGTGACACATCGGTCGACCAAGAAGTAATATGCAAGACGCTAAACGAATACTTCCAATCTGTCTTTGTTACCGAATCAGGCAATCAACTGCCTTTTTTTGAACAGAGAACAGATTCCGAATGCAATATTGACGAGAGCGTTTTCACATTTGAAAAGGTTGAAAAAAGACTATCAGAACTCTTGGCGAACAAGGCTATGGGAGTTGATGGATTTCATCCTCGTATATTAAAAAACAGCGCAGCTGCTCTTGCAATTCCTATCACTCTCATCTTTAGAATGTCTATCACCACAGGCATGGTACCAGATCTATGGAAACTAGCTAATGTTACGCCCATTTTTAAAAAAGGTAGCAAAATAAAGGCAGGAAACTATAGGCCAGTATCATTAACTTCCGTACTTTGCAAAGTATGCGAAAAGTTTATTCACGAGCAAATCATGTCTTTCTGCACTATAAATAACCTAATAACTAAATGTCAACACGGATTTGTAAGAAAAAAAGGATGCGTAAGCAACTTACTGGAAGCCCGCGACATTCTGACAGAAAGTGTTCATCTTGGTGTTTCTGTGGATGTTGTCTACACAGATTTTGCGAAAGCTTTTGACAAAGTCCCACATCGGTGTTTATTGCACAAACTGAGAGCGTACGGTATACAGGGCTCTCTTCACAAATGGATTGAATCTTGGTTAACCAATCGTCAGCAGAGAGTTCAGATCGACAGTTGTACTTCAGGATGGAAAAAGGTTACGAGTGGGGTACCGCAAGGCTCAGTACTTGGGCCTCTATTGTTTTTGCTCTATATAAATTATCCCTGACAAATTATCTCAACACATCAAGCTTTTTGCAGATGATAGTAAAATCATTGGGATTATCAAATCCGTGGAAGACTGTATCAGACTCCAAAACGATATAGATGAGGCAGTCCAGTGGTCACACAAATGGTTGATGCCATTCAACATTGACAAATGCAAAGTTATGCACGTTGGACGAACCAATCAGAAATCAAAATTTATTTATTCTATGTTAGACCCAGATGGAAATAGAAAGAATTTAGAAGTAACGACAGTCGAACGAGATCTTGGTGTTCTAGTATCGGATGATCTCAAAGCAAGGTCTCAAGTGAATGCAGCGGCTGCCTTGGCTAATAGAACTCTTGGTAGACTCAAAAAATTATTCCGAAGTCGTAGTCTCCATCTTTGGAAAACATTATACCAGGCCTACATTCGACCACACCTCGAATATGCAGTTCAAGTTTGGTCTCCTTATCTAAGCCGGGACATTGATACTCTCTAAAAGGTCCAGCACAAAGTTACAAAAATAATTACAACAATCAAACATTTACCATACTTAGAAAGACTACAGAAGCTTGGAATTACCACGCTTGAAGAACGTAGGGTTAGAGGCGATTTGATCCAACAATACAAAATACTGGCTCATATTGATGAAGTGGATTTTTTTGTATTGCAAAAACATTTCACGTGGCAAACTAACAGATCCTATTGTTTGAGAGGTCACAACTGCCTTCTTTTACCACAAAGAATTAAAGGATGTGAAGAGCGAAAACACTTTTTCACAAATCGAGTAGCTTTCAGCTGGAACTCCTTGACGCAGGAAGCAGTGGACGCATGTTCGGTGAATGCCTTCAAAGATCAACTCTCTCTACTTTGATTGCAGTAAGACTCGTCAGCACAGAGGGGCCTGATGCAGCACCTCTTCATCAATCATACATGCTATTATAATGACTATTTAATTATTTTTGTTTTTTTTTGTTCTGTCTTATTTGTGATTTTGAATGTATGTATTGATAACTGAATAAACAAACTCAAACTCATGTGTTCCTGTCATTTTATGAAAAACTTTGATTCTGTTTTAACACTTTTATCAGCCTTAACTTTTCTGCAATTCTGGTGTTAATTATTAATTTTATGGCTTAAATTCTCATAATATGAAACTGTCACCGGTATTAAACTTTGTCATGTAAAAGGCTATGGTTACAGTATTAAAAATCACCGGTAATAATAGTCGCCGGGATTAAATGTCGCGGAATTAAAATTCGCTGGGATTAAAAGTCATTGGGATTAAATGTCGTGGGAATTAAAGTCGCCGAGATAAAAAGTCGTCGGGATTAAATGTCGCAGGATCAAAAGTCCGGTATTAAATGTTGCGTTATTAAAAGTCGTGGAGCCGTAAATTGTTTGAAAAAAATTTATTTCAATTTTAAATATAGGTAGAGCTAATTTTAGAACCCGTCGTCAAAGCAGGCAAAAAACTGAATCCGCCGTGGGCCATTCTAAATGCTTATTTATTAGCCTAAATAAGGTTATCATAGCCGGGAGTGGGTACTAGGGATAAGCTCCCAGTTGCCTATAAAATACTCCCAACGGCGTGCATCTCATATAGCCTCTGATAACCAAGTCCAGCTCCTGGCCTGCTCGTTGGCGGAACTGCTTTTACTAACAGGAGAAGAAGCGAAGGCAAATCTCTGGCGCCTAAAAACTAGAAGCTTCGGGCAGATGGGGTTCGTTAGCCCGGGAGGGCAGCCCATCTAGGGGAAGGAAAACCTTAATTTCAAACCAATGGACAGATGGGGTTCGTTAACCCGGGAGGGCAGCCCATCTAGGGGAAGGATAACCTCGATTTCAAACCTCTGGTTCCTAAGGCTAGCAACCTAATTGCTAGGAATTTATTCTGCTAAGAAAGCAATTTCTGAAGTACCCATTCCGGGCAACCCCGCTGACCTCTTTTTAGAGGTCAGCGGGGTTTACAATCTCCACGCACCCAGTACTTGGACATCCAATATCATCGTCACCGTGCCAAAGAAAGGAAATCTCCAACTGATGACTAACTACAGAGGTATCTCTCTTATGTCCATAACAGCAAAGTTTTACAATCTAATGCTTCTCAACCGCATTAGAACTGTTAAGGAAAAACCAAGCTGGGTTCAGGATTGGACGTAGTTGTGTTCAACAGATTAACATCTTGAAACGCATCATGGACGGAGCATATAGTCAGAATATCCCGCTGTTTGTCACATTCATCGACTTCAAAAAAACATTTGATTCGATTGATCGGGATATGATATTTGCAATATTAAGAAACTATGGCATTCCCAATAAGATAGTCTCAGCCATAAAAGTACTATATGAAAATTCATCTAGCTAGGTCTTTGTTGAAGGGAAACTATCTGAGGCACTCAGTATCACCACAGGAGTCTTAGAGGGAGCTGTCTTAGCCCCTTTCTTGTTTGTCATTGTAATCGATTATGTCATGAGACGAGCGGAACATGGTTTCGGCTATCTGACGCACCGTCGCAATGGATCAAGACAGGCGAAGAGGAGGATTAATGACCTCGACGTTGCAGATGAAATAGCCCTGTTGGAGAACTCAATAGAGGGTGCTCAGCGACAACTGAATGCACTCAACGAAGAATCAAAAAAGGCTGGGCTGGAAGTAAACACCATGAAGACCGTGCAGATGCGTCTCAACATCTCTGAAGATTTTAGTGCACCGCACCTCACAATCGACGGCGAAAAAGTAGAAGTGGTCCGGTACTTCAAATATCTTGGTTCTCACATGAACTCAGATGTCAAAGATATTGAGGCCAGAATCGCACTTGCATGGGGGGCCTTCCACAAACTGAAGAAGATCCTCACCTCCAGACACGTCGGTGTGATGCTGAGAGTGCGCTTCTTCAACGCTGCATGTGTGTCGATTTTGTTGTATGGATGTGAATCCTGGCTTGTAACAAAACGTTTGTCGATTAAATTGGACGTGTTTGCCAGAAAGTGCTATCGCAGGATGCTCGGTGTGGTTCAGACAGAGCATCGTATAACAAATGAGGACCTGTACGACAGGGTACAATCAGCTCCTATTAGCACATTGATCCGTCATCGTCAGATGTCTTTCACTGGTCACTGCCTACGTATGAACCAGAATGAACTGGCAAATATATACATGCTGTATACATCGAACGTAGGAGCTAGCAAGAGACGCGGCCGTCCAAGAATGTCATACCTCGACCAGATGTCAACATACATGGGTTATGACAGAAAGAGTATCACCGCTGAGGATGTTAGAAGGGAAGCCACGGAGGCCAAAGGAGAGAAATGGAAGCTCAGATATTGTCGTCTGCAGAGTGGAGGGACCAACAAGTCGGACGAAACGTAGTCGGTCGATGATGATGAAATAGTAAGACCCCCTTTCAAAAAGCCCATGCTATGTGTTATATTTTTAATTATTATTTATTTATTTCGGTTCCACGACTTTCAATGCCACGACATTTAATACCAGATTTTTGATATAGCATGGGCTTTTTGAAAGGGTGCATTACTATTTAGGCTAATTAATATGCATTTAGAATGGCCCACGGCGAATTGAATTTTGTTGCTTGCATCGACGACGGGTTCTAAAATTAGCTCTACCTAAATTAAAATTGAAATAAATTATTTTCAAACATTTTACAAATATAACAGAATACATTTTCATATGGATCATGTCTGTATGATTAGATCTTGATTAAATGACGGGAAGCTTGTTAATTTTTTTCCAAGGTTTTTTACAAGAAAGCAACCAAGACCAACACTGAAGTTAACATGAAAAATTCAAAAATCAAACACGAACAAAAAACAAATGCTGTGAAAATATTTTGGTTTGTTTATGTTCTTAATTTTTGGATACATTATATAACCATAACCCACGTTTTATCTAATCAGTTTTTTCAATTTGCTTGCTGCAAACGCAAAACTTCAAATTGTAGATTCGTTAGTTCTTTTTCTTTATTTTCTAAAAACATCTGATTTTTTTCTAGCTGAGTTTTTTCATTTTCAAGACTCTTTGACAAAATAGGTTTCAATTTTAAAATTTTTTTTTGAGAATAATCTTTGTGAAGATGATATGTAACAACTCCTGCTATGATTCCGACGCCAACAACTGGTGCTACCAGAGAAGCACCAACAACAGCACCAACGCCCGCACCAGCTATAGCACGAACACCAGCACCAGCTATAGCACGAACACCAGCGCTGGCAATAGCTCCAGTAACACCCATGCCACCTGAAAGAATCATAGAAGTGTCAATGTTATGATTTCCATTGTCACCGCTTTCAATTGAATTTTTAAAGTCGGATATTTTTTTTTTCAATTTCCTTATTCTCTTCTTTGCATTCTTCAATTTGTTTTATTATTTTGTCCATATTGCTATTCATTTTCAACAGTTTTTCTTCAAGTTCTTTTTTTGTTAGTTCAATCAATTCTTTCTTTTCTTGCATTAGTTGGCTCAAAAGATCTTTATGACGTGGATCTGGAATTACAGTTTTTTAAACTAAAATAACTTGTACAGCATTTTTTTGTTTACTATTAGCATTATTCCATTATTTATATATTTTCGATTTAAAAAAAGTTTCTCTTCATATTTAAACTTGAATTATCGTATAATACATTTAAGCGCTTTTATAGGCTTTGAAAATTAGTTAAATAAGCTACACCTTACTTAAAGCGAGCCAGTCCCAAGAATCAACAAAGGCATAAAAAATTAGTTAATAAGATCAAATATCTTACTTACTGCTACTGTTGTCTTACAACATCCACCTTTTCTGGATCAATTTAAAAGAAATACAAATCAATTTAAAAAAAATACAAATCAATTTAAAAGAAATACGAATCAATTTAAAAAAATACAAATCAATTTAAAAGAAATACGAATCAATTTTAAAAAAGTACGAATAAAATTAAAAAAGTTAATGTATATTTTCCACATAAAAATAAATTCACAGAATGAAGGATTTTAAAATCAAACATAAATTCACAAAAGTTAATGTACAGTATACTGTATTCTCCACATAAAAATAAATTCACAAAATCAAGAATATTAAAATCAAACACTCGCCTGAAAGCGCTTGGTGAAGATTTATATAATAAAAAAAATTCTTTTCAACGAAAATAAATTTTTATGTATTCATTTTAAATTTATTTTTATTTCTTTTAAATTGATTCGTATTTCTTTTAAATTGATTTGTATTTTTTTTAAATTGATTCGTATTTATTTTAAATTGATCCAGAAAAGGTGTAGTTTAGAAGTCAATGAACTTAAAAATATCTTGCCGTAACAAATTAATGCACTCTAACAAAAACTTTCAAATAATTACATAATTGAACATTGTTGTAAAATTCTGAAGGATGAAATAACCTGCTTGTATTGCTTCAAATAATTTAAAAACATCTATATAAGAAAACATTTTGGAACTTTTCTGTTTGTCATCGACATCAACAATATATTGAATTAGGCTTTCCATATTATTCACTCCGCTCTGACTCAGAGCTATCAGTCTTGAAGACATCGTTTTTTCATCATAATTAAGAACAGATTTTATAAACTTCTCATAATCCATATCTTATACTTTTCTGAACAACTTGTTCAGCAGTTAGTTAATACTTTCGATATCTAGCTATCTGCAAAATTCCGTCAAGTCAGCTGTTAGTTAATACTTTCAATATCTAGCTATCTGCAAAATGTACGTCATGGCAGCTGTAACTGTTCGTGTGCATCGACATTGATCATGTCTGCACCTGCATGCCCGTTTCAATGTTAATAAAAGGTGTGACTATATTTAGAAGCAGACACAACATTGTCTGAGTAACTTAAAGAGAACTTATTTCACCAGTTGCCACGTTTGAAAATATGCTATTAATAACACGCGTCAATTGCTAATAATATAAACGTAACAGTTTTCTAACCTAAGACAAAAAGGAAGGAAACACAGCAATGTCTTTCAATATAAGTATGCCTTAGCAACCAAAGCCATATTCAATTTTTTCTGAAAATTTTCCAGTATACTGTTGTGATTCTTAAGTTCAGTTAACATAAAATTCCACAACTTAAGGCCGAAGATAAGAAAACCTCAAGGATCCATTTTTAAATCCTTTATGTTAACATCCGTGTTTCCATGCTTGAGCCATACGTAGAGACCCTATCGAGGAGAGTTGCCTAAGATGAGACAATTTTCAAGCTTAATCAGTTAATGGGTTTATTTCTATTTATTAACAGCATTTTTTGTATCAGCCATGTAGTTTAGTATCTTAACCGTATTATCTAACAATAAAAATGTGTACATCTCAAACAGAAAACTCACAGTGGCGTGTCAGCAGGGTTGTTAAGATTGGTATTGGCCAAATACCAATACACTATTGGCAATATTTTTTTGTTATTGGGGATGATATTGTTAATACTTTTACGCTGAAGTATTGACTCGGTATCGTAAATACTTTTTAAGCCAAAATTAGCCAATAGCCAATAGCCATTTTTTTAATTATTAAAAAACTGAATTTTTTTTAGTAAAAAAAATTAAAATTTTTTGTTGTCATTCAACATAGAAAACTTATTATCGTAGATATCGATGCGTGCTTTGGTAACCTGTTTCCTTTTTCCGTTTGATTGGTGTGGTTTTCGTTCGATAAGTTTGTTTTCTAAGGCGTTATAGTTATAATGTCTCTGTCAACAACAATTAATGATCGGTTAGAGGTTAGAAGTGCCGAAAAACTTTTTCGTGTATATCAGTCCTGCTGATAAAGTTGATAATTTCCTTTATCGCTGCCTGCTTTGTCCACCTAGCAGAGATGTGTGGATTGCGGACGCGTCCGCTGGCGGACTCTAATCCGCAGCTTTTTAGCGGACGCAGATTCGAGTAAATTGAAACTAGCGGACGCTGATTGTGCTGATCAATAGGCCAAAATTTGAAAAATAATTGAATAAAATATAAGAAATTTTTCCTACAACTACAATAAAGTACGAAATTACAAATCCATTCGCTTGTATTAGACGTTAGAACAGGCGACTCTCGTTTCGAATTTCCATCCACCTCTCCCCTTTTAACATATTAGTGTTATTTTCTGGCAAAGCAAAATTGTATTTTGCTCTATGTATGACGTCATTTTAACTGAACTAGAAGTCTGAAGGCCGTTTACACAAGCAAAGATTTGCTGGAACCAAATGTCAATGTCGCCTGAAATTAGAAAAAATGCACGTGTAAATGCTCTCACGCATGACATTGACATCTTGGCAGCCAAGATTTTGAATAATGGTTGCCTTCCAACTTTTAAGCCAAGTGAATAATGTATTCATACGCGCAAAAGACACATTATTTATTATATACGAGTATATATACGTTTGTTTTTGAAAATGTCCAATGTGATATCCAGTACGTCAGCGGATGCTATTGCGGACGCGGATTCTTAGTCGGGGGGAATTTGCGGACGCGGATCCGTGCTTGCGGACGCGGACGGGTAATTAGAGGATCCGCACATCTCTGCCACCTAGTTTTAGTTCATCGAAGAAATCTATTTCGTCTCACAACAAGTCACGCCAGAATTTGAAAAAGCATATTAAAGTGAGTTTATAATTATATATTCCATTTAGTGGTATTTTAAGAAAATTAGGTCTGTAAAACTCATTTTGATGTTGTAGTTCATTATGACAGAATTATTGAATTACATATAGAATGGATTCAAATGAATTTTGCATTATTGGCCTAATATCAATTACACAGGAAGAAGAAGCAGCGCCTGTATCATTGCAACCGTCACAGGATTTTTTTTGCAGTCCTACAAGCTAGAAGAAAAACAGAAAAATCCAGTGAAGACAAAGATGAAGTAGACAAATA
The DNA here is from genome assembly GCA_963978895.1 of Erpobdella octoculata. Taxonomy (NCBI): domain Eukaryota; kingdom Metazoa; phylum Annelida; class Clitellata; order Hirudinida; family Erpobdellidae; genus Erpobdella; species Erpobdella octoculata. The sequence goes on along the minus strand of OZ022240.1, from coordinate 14,140,317 downwards.
CTTGGCTGACTCATCTTTGTCTTTAAATTCGTTAACTACCTATCCAAGTATTCGTAAACTACGTTGAAATGAATACTGGATTGCCTGCAAGTGCTGCTGTGGAGCATTGGTATTCGTTAAGTTGGCGGGTGCTTGCACCATTGTGCTCAAGGCTGAACAGCCAACACTTTGAAATGATGGTTTTTCTTCATTTAGCGAAATGGTGACTGACTAACTGTATTTTTTGTCATTGTGCAATAATATCTGACTTGTTTTATTTTTAATTTTTCTCTATTTTCATTTGTTTTTTTACTTTTGTGCCATTGGATGTGTTTTTAAATTAATAGAATTTTTTGTACTAAAAAATAAAATAATGGACTAAATGTTTTCGGAAGTATTGGTGTTTGATATTTGGTAATACTAACATAATTTTTTAAAGTTGGTATTGATATTGGTATTGTCAATACTTTTTCATATGCCTATTGGGATTGGTATTGTTAATACAGTTTTTTGATATTGTTAACAACCCTGCGTGTCAGTATATGTATGTCCCAAAATGTCTCATCGTAAGCAACACAGTGCCTAAGATGAGGCAGTAGGTTGTCCAAGATGAGTCAACGTTGAATCTTCATTTTCATTGTATTTAAAAAAAATTTGCTAGATTTAATCACTTAAACAAATTAGTTAAACTATAATCAAAAAAATTAAAAATTCATTCCTCTCGACGCCATTAATGAAAAAATGTTTGCTTTCGTTTGTTAACCAAACAAACTAAGGCTCCATCAATCGTCGTCGCTTACACAGTTTTTACAAATGTAAGTTTTTGACATCAATACTTTTAAGTATCTGATGCATGGCCATCTAAAATTAAAACTGATTAAACAACGGTTGGCTTAACATTGTCGATAAAGTGCTGTAAATCCAGTATTTTGCCAAACACGGAAAGAGACGACTACTTCAGCACCATGCAAGGATTCCGGCGTTGTGAATGCATGCGTTGCCATGGTGATGGAAGGAAAATTGGATGAGGTGGAATTGAAATGTGGATGCGTTTTGCCTGTCATTGCGGATGCCTGTCATCACACAGATGGGAAACTCCAGTTTACAAGCGGGTTTGTGAACAGAAAACCGGTAAAAGTTTTGAGGGACACTGGCTGTACGGCCATAATGGTAAAGGAATCATTAGTACACCCGCGTCAGATGACCGGAAGAACAAGACCCTGTGTTTTGATCGACGGCACAGTTCGGGTAGCTCCAACAGCAGTGGTAAAAATCAAAACAGACTGATTCAGAGGAACCAGAGAGGTGGTGTGCATGAAAAACCTACTTTGCGATCTCGTGCTGGGAAATGTTGAAGGAGTAAGAGGTTTTGATGCAATGGCTGCAGGAAAACGCTTTGGTCGGAGACCACAGAAATCCGCTCCAAACTACGACAGCACACAGAGGAATGATCGGGTAAATTATAGAAAAACGTCGGCTAACTCGGAGCTGTATCAAAACAAGGAAAAAAACACGTCTGCCATTTCAAAGATGGGAAATAAAGTTGAGGCAAAAATTCAAGCTTTGAATCCACCAAAAGAAAGACCACGGCTCAATCTTCTGCCTAGAGGCCAAAATGGAGGGGTGGGGAAAGATGGAAAGTTGAATTCGGCAATCTTCGGAGATGCCCGCCCTGTTGACACAACACGCAGAGAGATAGAGATTGAGAATAAGTTTAAAGTAAACTACATCAATGGCAAGGAAAACATCGGTGCTGACTTTCTTAGTCGTAAAGAGAGTGACGATGTAATCAGAAACGCTGACGCGTTCCTTTTTTCGAAGAGGGGGGATATGTAAGATGAATATAATTCATCTTACGTATTTTCGTGATATTTGTTTATTTTTATTTTATTATGTGTGCATTTTATAATGATTGGATATGTTGAAATAATAAGTCATTTAATTATGTATGTATGTATATATATGTATATGTATATAAAAGTGACTAAGAGAGGAAGATCAAAGACCAGACCAGGAGATTTGTATTAAATTAGTTAGGTAGAGTGGAGAAGGGCTATTTTTAATTTTTTGGCGTGCATAGGGCTAAATGCCGATTAAAAAGCAAGCATGGCGTGTTTATTTCTCATGCCCTTGATTTTCTATTTGAACATCTTATAACATTATAATTTCTAGTTTTATAACTTTTATTAATTAAATAATAGTTTCACACTCGTTTGCACCAATAATTTTCACTTTACCGAACGTTTTTATAAGCTTCGCCGCCGAACGTTATTAACCTATTACTGCTCAGCACTGGATTTATCACTAATTTCGTGGTTACTCTATCTTTAATTGATTTTTTAACTGCATTTGAAAATGCCACCAAAAAGTGCGAACGATATCAAAAGTAGAATAGAGCTGTACGCAGGTCAGCCAGTGACGCTAGAAAACATCGACACTTGGCTTGCGGCGCTTATAACAGAAGTTGGTTTACTCAAATCTACTGTGGCTGAACTGAAGGTCTCATTAACCCAGAAAGAAAACAGAATCCAGGAACTCGAGGCATCGAAATTAAATTTGTCACCCGACAACCAATTCTTTTCCTATGCAGCCATTGCTAATGCTAATCCAAATGAAAAACAATCGCCGGTTGAAATTGCGGTACTTGCTGCGGTCAGAAAAGAAAAGACTCGTTCACAACAAATTGAGCGCAATGTGATTATCCACGGAGTTGCAAAGAGTGGAACTGATCAAGATGCTGATAGAGATGACATAACAAAGGTTGATGAAATTTTAAACGTTTTACAAATAAAAAGAGCAGATGTTAAGAGACAAGCGCGTTTAAAGAGAAAAGATAGTGCTGTGTCATCGTCGAGTGAGAAGAGTGAGCTAATTATTCTCGAGCTCAAAAGCATCGAAGCGAAACAAAAAGCTTGCTCCAACGCCCGAAAACTACGGCAACACAGCAACATGAATGGGATTTACGTAAACGAAGACAAAACAGTGGCACAACGAGATGCAGAGAGAGTCCTTCGTAAAGAAAGAAACTCGAGAAACGATTGTCTTGACGAGTCTGACAAAAATGGGAGGCGTTTCGGGATTGAAGATGGAAAGAAATTCTACTGGGCCATTCGCGATGGCACAGTTAGAAAAGTATTTCTTAAACCTACCTAAAAGTACTCTCAACCAAAGTCTCGACTTGCCACCCCAACATCACAGTAACTCAGCTTTGCATTCTTTATATGCCGCTTCCAACACATCGGATTCATCATCAATACTCTCATCTTCCTTGTCAAACAAATCACTTCATTTGGTCAACTCAGCATCAGTCACTAACGAAAATACCATTTCCAAATATTTCATAAATCACCCCAACCATATTACTTCATCATCAGGCTCTGGGAAGCAAAATCAAACAGTTAACGCTCGTACGAATGAACTTTCTATAAGGTGCTTCTATGCCAATGCAAATGGATGAACTGAATTTTAAATTGAAAGCTCTCGTATATCCAGAACTACTATGTTTCTCTGAAACCTGGTTCCACAAAGACCTCACGCTCGAAATTCAAAACTACAGCCACTTTGTCAAATCGAGAACCAAAAAAGACAGTCACGGGGGAGTTGCCATTTACGTACGAAACGACTTCGAAGCTTCTGAAATAAACGATTTGATTCTAATAGGACACACAAGTGAACAAATATGGTGTACAGTACCAATCGGAAAAGTAAAACTCCTAATCGGATGCATCTATAGGCCACCAACTACGTCAAAATACTACTCAGAATCCATAAATGATGAGATCAATCGCTCAATAATGCGTGCGACCCAGCTAGTCAACGAAAGAAAATACGACAACCTACTGATTGTTGGTGATTTTAACTACCCTAACATCTATTGGAACAACGACGGTGGAATTCTGAAAAATTCGGATGAAACATCTAAGAAATTTCTTGAAAATATTAATACCAACTTCTTAACACAAGCCGTTACTGAACCTACGCTTGGCGAAAATACACTTGATCTTATTTTTGTCAACGATCCTCTTTCGATCTTTGATGTTCAGCTCCACGAACCTATTAGTCTATCTGACAAGATGCATCTCCACTCTTCTCTTTACTGGGAACTTTACCTAGGAGCCAACACTCCTAGTTCTGTTCTTCTCAGACCTGCATTTGAAAAAGGCAACTACATGGAACTCAACAAATATTTTAGCAGCATTGACTGGCGATTGTTTCTGGCTGGAAAGACAACAAACGAATGTTATGATATTTTTCTGGAATACTTCGAGTTCGGCTGCAATAAGTTCATCCCAAAACGAAAATCTACTCTTCTTCAGAAATTTGATGCTAAGTGGTTCAACAAGGGGGTCGAAATTGCCATTAAAGCCAAATACAAAGCTTTTGTCGCCTGGAGAGCTGCCTCACTCTCTAAAAAAAAACTACTCAAATATCAATTCAACAAAGCTTGTCATCTGGTGAAAAAGCAAGTCTTCAAGGCTATCATAAACTATGAGAGGTCAATTGCTGATAGTTGTAAGTCTAGTTTAAAGCCTCTATATAACTACATCAATAGTCATAAGAGGAATAAAGACAGAATAAGATCGCTAAGCCGAGCTGACGGATCACTTACAACTGACAAAAATGAAATCGTAGAAATTCTTAATGATCAGTTCTTTTCAGCTTTTGGCTCGGACAAACCCATTGAGTCTATTCCTCGGGTAGTAAGCTCAGACAAACGGTTTGAGGGAATAGACTCTTCTGTGTTTGATTCAACAGCAGTTGGAAATCTTCTCAAAAAACTTGATAGGAAAAAGCCAGCGGGCACTGACAATATTCATCCTTTCATACTCTCTGAATGCTCTTCATCACTTTCACTGCCTATCTCGCTTATCTTCAACAGGTCATATGACGAAGGTGAAATTCCAGTTTCCTGGTCTCTCGCCAACATATCTCCTATTTTAAAAAAAAAGGGTCAAAAGTTACAGCTGTAAACTATCGTCCTGTTTCCCTAACTTCGGTGCTCTGCAAGGTGATGGAGAAGATAATCAGAAGCTCTATGCTTAAGGTTCTAGTAGACAATAATCTCATCAGTCCGAATCAACATGGATTTGTGTTCTCCAAGTCCTGCACTACAAATCTTTTAGAATCTCTTGATATCATAACATACGCAATGTCCAAACGTCACGAAGTCATCATGGTTCTTCTTGATTTTGCAAAGGCATTCGACAAAGTGTGTCACGAACATCTACTCACTAAAATTAAAGCACTTGGATTCGACGACAAAACTAACAATTGGATAAAAGCATTCCTTTCGAACAGACATCAGAGAGTGATTATGGGCACGCATGCTTCAGGCTGGAAAAAAGTCTTTACCGGTGTGCCTCAGGGCTCTGTGCTAGGGCCTCTACTTTTTGTCATTTTCATCAACGACATGCCACTTCTGGTTCATCATTTCTGCAAGCTTTTCGCCGACGACACAAAACTCATTGCTATCATCCGCAACGCAAATGACCGATCATTGCTACAGAGGGACCTTGATATGCTAACAAAATGGTCTCACGAATGGCTCATGTGCTTTAACGAAGATAAATGTAAAGTCATGTATTTTGAAAAACGTAAGTGCAACGTTCTTAACACTGGCTTTATTGAGGACACCGAATTTTTAAACTTTCCTTTGGACGCGATGGATCCGCACCACATACACCAGAAGTTTACAATGACCGATGCTGATGGACATTCCCACATCCTCAGCGAAACCATGGTTGAGCGTGATCTGGGCATCTACGTTGACAACAAACTAAGCTGGACGAATCAAATAGAGAACTCGAAGGCGAAAGCTTATGCGGCGCTTGCAACACTCAAGCGCACGTTCATTTACTGGACGACTCACACATTGAAAATCCTCTTTAGCACATATGTAAGACCTCACCTTGAATACTGTGCTTCTGTGTGGAAACCTTGCAGAATAGAAGACATAATATCACTCGAATCTGTTCAACGCAATGCAACCAAATTAATTCCTCAAATTCGATCATTGCCTTATTCTGAGAGACTGGCTGCAATCGGCCTTCCTAATTTGTTTGAGAGAATGACTAGAGGAGACCTCATACAATATTTTAAAATTGTCAAGGGGTTTAACAAAGTCAATTGGGTTAACCCAAATCAACCGTTTCCTTCAGCAAGGATAGATGGACCAGCTGGTGGTATTCGTGCAAATAATGATCATCGTCTGAAACGAGAAGCCATTGCAAACTATCGACCCCGTGAACACTTCTTCAGCAACAGAGTCCTGGCAATTTGGAACGTACTGCCGAACGAAATAACTTGCACCAATTCAGTTAATGCTTTCAAAAACAAGCTTGACACCTTTTTGATTGAATATTACAGAAAGGACGATTTTCATTTAAAACTTGTGAATTTATTGAACTGAATTTTCATTTTGTTTTTGTTTAGTAAGGTTCTACCATAGCCGAAGCTACTTTAATAGTAGCTGAAGACCTCGATAGGGGTCCGGCATCGCATAGCGTCAGGTGACACTATGCTGTAGAAAATAAACATTATTATTATTATTATATATATATATATGCATATACATATGAGTGTGCGTGTGTGTACGTGTGTGTGCTTATTATTTTTTTTATCTAGGTATATATATATATATATAAATATATATGTTTTTCCGGTTATGTGATGTTACCATTAGAAATATAATTTTGTGCATGAATTTTTTGGAATTTGGACAGTGTGTTGAAGTTGAGTGTTCGAGAGAAAATAAAAGTTTGTAAAAGTCGTGCTGCAAAGACAATTTGAATTATCAAAAGATTAGTAAGAATAACAGAAGATTCTGCGAAGTGAGATAATTTGTGAAACCTGCATCTTTTAGTAAATATCCGATAGAAGCAGTAATAACCAGGAATAGAATTTGGGAAATCTTGTCCTATAAATATCTGCAAATTAAAACGTTACGAATCGCTACTGAGCCAATTCGTTCTACGTTTACACTGAATTACAATGCATTCTATCAAATTTTGGGATCGATTTGATTAAATTTAATTAAATAATTATTTGCGATATTTTCGTCAAACTATTTATTGTCTATGCTAATATGCTTGTTGTTTATGCAACAGAATTTGGCCTACACAATTGATTATACAAAAGTGTGTTTTTAAAAAACTGTTTTTCCTTCACTTGTTTACATTGGGGTCATTTTTGTCTCCACTTGTAGTTAACGCTAGTTCCATCTGTGCTGCTACCTAGCTACCAAATTTGATAAAAAAAAGTCTTATAGGGGGTACATTTGTACAAAGTCACCAAATTCTGATCATGGGTGTAGAAAGGGCAGCTTTTCAAAGTACATCAGTGGTCCTTTTGACCCCGCTGATAGGAGCAGAGTTATATTATCAATACTCACACCAGGGACGTAAATTCAACATTTTCCATAAAGGGGGGGGGAAACTTTTTTCGCCATTTTGTAGCTTACTGATAAGGTTACCCGGTGTTGCCCGGGTTTTTTTGCTCAGTTTTGTTTGTCAATGAAACGTCAAATAAATAAAGGATTTTTTTTATTTTTTTAAACATTTTTCATCAATGAAGTCTCCTTGCATGTCAAATGTTGTTCAAATTGCTCCTGCGGCTTGGATGTGATAAGCAAATGCTTGCACTCACACACATTACCTTTATTCTATATATATATATATATATAAATTAATGTTTGTATGTATGTATGTCCTTTATGCATTGCTACACCATTCTTCCGATTGTAATGAAATTTTCACACAACCTTGAAAGTCAAGGGGAATCAAATATAGAGAAAAAAATTGAAATCCGTCACAAAATGAGCGGAGCGGAGCGGGTGAGTGAGCGAGAACTATATATATATATATATATATATATATATATATATATATATATATATATATATATATATATATATATATATATATATACACATACATGTACATACATAAATGAGCGAAAACGGGAACGGAAAGCCAACTGAGAGCGAAAGATAGAGCGGGATAAGGAAAGCGGCCGAGAACGGGAAAGCAACCGGGAGCAGGAAAGCGACCGGGAGCTGGAAAACGACCGAGAGCGGGAAAGCGACCGGGAGCGGAAAAGCGACCAGGAACGCGACGGGAACGGGAAAGCGGAGAAGAAAACGGGAGCGAGAGAGACAAACATTAAAAAAACCTCTAAAAACCCCGGGCAACGCCGGGTGCCCCCGCTAGTATCTCTATAAATAAGTAGGTACAGGTAAGGAGGGGTGGGAAGATGCATCCCCCACCAGAGTATCAATTCAATTTTTTTGGACAAAATACCTGGTTTTTGGAAAATGGTTGTAGTTTTTTTGGGAAGAGAAAGTGGAAGTCTTTGAAAAAAAATTGGAAAAATATTTACGACTACCCCTCACCAGTCATCAGTTTTTTTTAAAGAACTTGAAAATTTTCTAATGTGCATCTCCTCACCATGAATTTCTCGATGCACCACTTAGTGTAAGGGGATGAATGATGTAATCATATTGCAGGGGCAAGTACAAGATTAGTAACAAAAGAGGATGTCCAAAATAGGGTGGGAAGAGTTTTGTTTTATTTTTGTGTAATAAATAATAATAATAATTTTGATGTAGACAGCTGTGAGAGAATCAACATTTTATCAATATGCCACTAATAGGGTACAAGCTCGCTGATTGTATTTTGACACAAAAAACAGCTAAACTATGGACCAACGCTGGTACGCTGTTTATTACCCTACAGTTATTGCTAAATCAAGCTCAGATATAAAATTGTCTAATCACGCAAAAAGGAATCCAATACGCATTGAATCATCGGAGGTTAAGTAAAGTAAAAATTAACAAATTATATTGTAAACTCTAGGTTGAAAAAATTTAAAATTTGGAAAGCAGGGGAAGGGCAAATTGTCTACACACGCCAGAAGGATTCCAATACGCATTTCGACGTTTCCAACCAAAGTTTTCTGCTCACAGACTGACTCGCTGTCAATATGCCAACTGCCTCCAGCCAACCTCCCACCATTGCTGCAGTTTCAGTAAAGGCGCGTCCATTCATTCCGTCAATCCCTGCCACTTGGTTTGTCATCCTGGAGGCACAATTCAGCATCGCCGCATCGCGACGTCGGCTACAAAATTTTATCACGCCCTAGCTAACCTTCCGGTGGAAACAGTTTGTAATCTCGACGACGTCATCTTGCAGGCAGCTGATTACGACCGGCTTAAAGAAGCCGTCAAAAAATTCCAAGAGTCAACCAAAGGAGAACTCTACGAGACCTTTCTGCCAGAAACTTATTACACTGGAAAACCATCACACTTCCTTCTACAAATGACAAAGGTTAGGTAGGGCGTAATAGAATTTTTTAGCCGACGTCGCGATGCCGGCGATGTTGAATTGTGCCTCCAGGATGACAAACCAAGTGGCAGGGTTTGACGGAATGAATGGAGGCGCCTTTACTGAAACTGCAGCAATGGTGGGAGGTTGGCTGGAGGCAGTTGCCATATTGACAGCGACGTCGAAATTGAAGAACGTCGGAAGAACATCGAAAAAAAGAACTTCGGGAGTTGAAGGCGTCGGAAGTTGAAGAATGTCGAGGCTAAAAAAAACTGAAGTTGTCGGAAGTTGGGGGTTGAAGCGTGGAGTTGAAAAATCGAAACTTGAGAATTCTTTACGTCGTGTTGAGCCCTTTCACTGATGTTCAGAATTCTTTACGTCGGGGAAAGAAACATCGGGTCACCAATTGTGGTCGTCAAGATCATGCTTTTTTATCAAGAGACTTTGAAGTCATTTTTTAAAGTTTTATTAAAATAGAACCAACAACTAAAATAAACAATTCTACAAGAGCCGACAATGTCGAAACGAAATGGAAACAAAGTTCGAAGTCGAGGCTTAACTAATAAATATGGCGGACAACGAGAACGACGAGAACAACGAAGAAGAAGAAGTCGCGCAAGGTGAAAAGGTTGCAACTAGCTAGCGCGAGCTAAGCGAGTTAAGGAGCGCTCCCTGTAACAACCGTGTGTGTGTATACATTCGGCTTACTACACTTTAAAGGCTCGTCAAGATGATTGGTTGATCGCGTTGCCCTCTGTTCTGCTGGCACTTTGTTCTTTTACAGCTGTTACAGGCGCCTCGCCTCTTATGCCGCACGCATTTTTTTCTGCTTTCTCGACGCGCTCTGCGTTGAGGATGCCTGAGTTAGTTTTGCGTTTATCGCAGTGTATGTCGGACATAGATTTTTCTTCATTGCCTAAAGGTGTCCATCATACACCTGCTTGTTTATCACATGAGGTTACTTTGAATAAGGGTGATTTTGTGCTTGTTCGGATTGATCGCGTGCGTCGTCCTCTCGAGTCACCTTATCAAGGTCCTTTTGAGGTTATAGATTGTAACGACAAAATTGTGAAAATTAAGATGCCCGATGATGAAGTTTCAATTGTAACGCGTGATCGTATTAAATTGGCACATATTCGTAAATATACTGTTCGTTTGAAATCATTAACAAATTTATCTTCGGACATTATTGATCAGCCTAAACAGTCGAGTAAACGATCTCAGCGTCGTGTTAGATTTGCTGAATGAAACTTTTCTGTTCTCTGTCGTGTAATTTATTTTCATTGGAGATTTCTATTGTCATTCTTTGTCATTTCCGTCTATGATTTTGTTTGTTTTCTCTCTCATTGGCTCCGCCATCTGCAGGGGGACTATTGTAGTAAGCCCCATTTACACACACACACGGTTGTTACAGGTGAGCGCTCCTTAGCTCGCTTAGCTTGCGCTAGCTAGTGGCAACCTTTTCACCTTTTTCACCTTGCGCGGCTTCTTCTTCTTCGTTCTTCTCGTCGCTCTCGTCGTTCTCGTTGTCCGCCATATTTACTAGTTAAGCCTCGACTTCGAACTTTGTTTCCATTTCATTTCGACATTGTCGGCTCTTGCAGAATTGTTTATTTTAGTTGTTGGTTCTGTTTAATAAAACTTTAAAAACGACTTCAAAGTTTCTTGATAAAAAAAAGCGTGGTCTTGACGACCACAAACTTAAGCCTATGTTTAAAAATGAAAGTTTAGCCTTGTATATCTAATACTGTAACTTTTGTGCAGCCTTTAGGCCAGTCCCCAACATTTTTTTGGGATCGGCACACGGAAAACATTTAAGAAGTTTTGTGGCACACCAAAATCCTTAATTTTCAATAGTTTTTCAATGTGGTAGCCGAAATTTTTCAAATGTTTTTATTTAACTTCACTCGTCTCTCTGTTTGCTTGTTGGTTTGTCTGTAGTGATCAAATCTTAGAAACAAAAATTTACCCACTTTTTGACCACCTAGAGCTCTAAAACTTTCAGGAAAGCTTTATTCTGGATGACAATACATGAATTGAATTTTTTTAAAATTTTTGCACAAGATCGAGCGTAACGGTTGTTTCAGATTCAAAAATTTTAGTTCGTTGGCAAGCTTCTTTTAAATGCTTTTATTTAATTTCACTCGTCTCTCTGTTTGTTGGTTTGTTAGTTAGTTTGTCTGTGGTGATCAAATCTAGGTTAGTAGGCGTGGCCAAGTGTGTTCATTAACCTTGTTGAATGCCCGCTTTTTTAACGAGTCTCCTGATGTAACCAAAGACTATATAGACGCCTGAATTATCGAGATATAAACGGCTCAACTCAAACTGGTACGTCTTCATGCGATTTTTAACTGCGCGACTGCCTACCTTAAATCAATTAAAATTAATCAAAATCGATTTTATATGAAAGTTAGTGTTGTTGTAATAAACAAAATTAATAATAAAAAAATTAAATAAAAAGTACAAGATTGAGCGTAACGGTTGTTAAAGATTCAAAAATTGTAGTTCGTTGACTCAGATAAAGAGGCAAAATAAAAGCATTTAAAAAAAATTACTTTTATCTTTACTTGTTTACTTATTTTTTTTGTTTTTACTTGTTTAATTATTTTTTTATCTTTACTTGTTTGAAAATATACAGATCATGGTAAATTAGGGCTCTGAACTCGTGATTTGTTTGACAGCTATGGTTTGCAAGCTGCAAAGCAAACAAACTTGAGCATCTACGAATCATAATACAACAAAACCATGTTCGATGTACTTCTCTTTAAATTTATCTTAATTTCTTGCGTTTTAGTTGACAATTTTGAGAAAAAAAACTTTCCATGAATCAAAACAAAAAAATTTATATCATAATGCTAAACTTTTCTTATAAAAAATATAATGACCGGGGGATAGTGAGAGCTACTTTTCCCAACAATTTCTTTAAAACTTCTACACTTTTATTTATTTAAAAAAACTGATGACAGGGAGAGTAGTCAGAGGTGGGCTGTAACCAAACATTTTAAAGTGGGGAGCCCTGAAATTTTTTGTCCACATTAGGTTGCACCTTCCATCAATGCTCTTCTCCTGCTCCTTCGAAATTAGGTCTCTAATGTCAAGTTGGCTTCGTGGATATGAAATCAGGTGTTCAAAGGTGTAAGGTTTTCAACTCCAAAAATCTTCTGCAACACAAATGTTTCGCTCTTTCAAAATATCTATATTATAGTAGCCCACGTCACTCACTCACTCAGTGATTCTGTCACGCTTACGTAATTAGTCGTATAGACCAAGGATATCTTGATATAACAACTGGAACCACAACCTACTCTAGTAGGCCAAAACAATTTAGCCAATTACGTCATAGTTACATCAAGATTTTTAGAAGTATGATATAACTACTGATGCTTTTTTAGTTTGTTACATCAATTTATTTATAATTATGATATAAGACGCAACAAAACATTAGGCCTACTAGAGTAGGTTGTGCATCCAGTTGTTATATCAAGACATCCTTGTATAGAGGATATCGATAAGCGCGTAAGAATTTATTGCGCGCAGACGTGTAATAAAAGTTATTATGCAATTGTATCTATATACCATGGAATCAATCCTACATAGTAACTGCTAGAATGTAAACATAGCTCTCTGTGGTGACTTGATTGAAATGCTGGATAATTTTTCAAGTTGTTGCACCAATAATCATGTGATCAATGAAAATATTGCTAAACATTCTTTTAATAGTTTAATGAAGAATTTAGCAAAACTGTTTAATGACAATGTAATTAATTAAAAAAGAAGAAAAATTGAAAAATTTAATAAACTATTAATTATAAAATAGTGTTTTATTGTGTTATTTATTCAATTTATAAATAAAACGTAATAACTGAAATTGGAATGCTACCCAGACTGTAAAATGAAACCAAAGCAAGCACATCTAGCACTAGAAAATGTAGGCCTCCTTGGGACGGGCAAAACCACTAGTTCTGATTCTGATATAGCTGGAGTACGCATTTTATGTACTCTTTGGTGTGTACCATACGTACTATGGTCAAAGAATGGGTAAACGTCTAACTCGTTCTTCAACGAATGTCTTAGACCTTATTGGCCAAAATGGTGCACGGGATCTTCTTGAATAGTTTAGTGTTCACGTCACAAATGTAGCTTTAATACTCGAATTCATGCAAAAAATTACAAGAGAATTGAAAAATTTCTAAAGTTCATCCCCTCCAAGAATATCTGGATCCGCCACTGCGTATAAGAGGCGTGAATGATTTAATCAACTGCAGGGGTGAGTACAGGATTAGTAAAAATGGGGTGTGTAGAATTTTTTTTAATTTTTGTGTAATCAATAATAATAACTTTGATGTAGACTGCTGTGAGGGAATCAACATTGTATCAATACCACTAATAGGGTAAAGTTCCATGAGTTCGTTGATTGTATTTTGGCACAGAAGCGGTTAAACTTTGGACCGACGCTGATACACAATTTATTACTCTGCATTTATTGGTAAATCTAGCATTGAACTCATATATAAAATTGTCTACACACGCAAAAAAGATTTCAATACGCATTGAATCATCACGAGGTTAAGTAAAGTTAAAATTAACAATTTATATAGTAAACTCTAGGTGAAGAAAAATGTTTAGAAATCAAAAGGGAGCAAACTGTCTACACACGCAAAAAGGATTCCGATATGCATTTAATCATCACTAGGCTAAGTAAGGTAAAAATTAAAAAAAAATATATAGTAAAGTCTAGGCAAAAAAATCAAATTTTGAAAATCTGGGGATGCAAATGCCCCCCTGCCCTTCCGCAATTTACGTTCCTGCAGACGTAGATATCTGAGTTAACTCACACACACAAAACATAGCCAGCGTTGAAAACAAAAAAGCTTTCGAGTTTATTGTTAAGACAATTAAATTTGCCACAATTCAAAGTATTGTACTCAGAGGAAACAGAGATGATGGCATATCGTTTTTGATTTTGATCCTTCATTTACAAAATATATAAAAACTTATTAACTCCCTGGTCTTCAAAGTTTTTTTCAGAAGTTGATTTGGATGATGGGCTCGACTCCCTCCCCCAGGAGAGTCAGTTTAGAAAAAAGCATGGAGGGAAAACTTTAAAATTGAATCCTCCTAATGCTGAACCTTTTTAGAGAAAATAGCTGATGAAAGGGAGAAGGGGGATAGTCATTGGTAATTTTCAAAAAATGGTTTCAAAAATATATACACTTTTTTCTCTTAAAATAGCTGATGACCGATGAAAGTAGTTGCAAGTATTTTTCCGATTTTTTTTAAACTTCTAAATGACGCCCCTGCATCTTCAAAATTTTTTTTTTATAATAGTTCTTTAAGCCCAGTACACACTTTGTTATCCTTGCTGGGTCCACGCGATATCCGTTTGTTACAAAATCCGCAAATCGCGAAACTTATGTTGACCGAATCAACTTTGAAATGATCCCAAACCGCACTTTTTGTCGACATTTTGACAATTAATGATAAGATAGCTAAAATTTATAAGCGTTCTAATTGCTATATACTATCGTAAAAGTTCACCAGCAGTATTAACAAAAATGACGATAATAAAACGTAAACAATAGAAATTGCAACTAAAAACATAGAAAAAAATAATTATTTAAATTTTGAGTTACGTAACCGTCCGCTTCGGTTTTTGAGGTCCTTGCTCCGGCCGAACCATATATATAGAATAAATATATCGGCCCGCCTGTCTCCAAGACATGAATAGAAAAAAAGAAGTCATCATTTCCAGGCTCCGACTCAACTGCACCCTCCTAAACTCCAACCTCAAAGTCTATGGGAAACACAGCACAGGTTTCTGTGACACATGTCAGGAACCGGAGACCGTCAAGCACTTTTTACAAGCTGCAGAACAATGGCACCCCTCCATCAGGAAATAAAAAAAATATTGAAACAAGTAGATTTTGACATTGGAACCATCCTAAACAACCCAAAATGCTGGATCACACAAAATGAACCAGATCTAATTTGACTTTAACTCTGGAAAACACTCTTTCGATATTATTAATCCATATGGACCTGTGTGTAAATATTTCTATGTCTTGATAAACTTGAATGTTTATGTAAATATTTATTTATTACTTTTATTTATTTATTATATTTTTTTTTTTTTTTTTTTTTTTTTTTTTTATTTTAATTTTTTTTACTTCAACTTCTTGCTCCACATTTCACCCACTACCATTACCAATTCTCTACTATCTAATTTAACTGTGAATAACACTTCATGTCCAATATTATTATTCTTATGTATTTTTCTTTATTTATTTATTTTTTTATTATTCTTATTTTTTTTACTTATTTTTTTTCTCTTTTTTTTCATGACTTTTTTTCCCCATGTTTTCATATGTTGTAATTGTTTTCTCTATTTCTTGTTTATATTATTTATTCTACTATTATTTTACTTTTACTTATTTATTTTCATTTTAATATTTTTGTTTTGTTTTTTGTGTGGTCCTAAACGCTGAAAAAGTGACAAGGACTTAAATAAACAACAACAACAACAGCCCGCCTGTCGTTTAGGAAGGCTTTTAGCTAGGCAGCCTAGTAGACCGGGTATCCAAAACGAAGAACTGAGAGTTACAACCGTATAGTAACTTAATCAAATATTTTTAATAGAAAAAAA
Source organism: Erpobdella octoculata (assembly GCA_963978895.1). Classification (NCBI taxonomy): domain Eukaryota; kingdom Metazoa; phylum Annelida; class Clitellata; order Hirudinida; family Erpobdellidae; genus Erpobdella; species Erpobdella octoculata. The sequence goes on along the minus strand of OZ022240.1, from coordinate 14,124,375 downwards.
ATAATTTTTTATGTACAAAATAAATTTTTAACTCTATAAAAATTACCAATTTTTTTTTTATAAAAATTACCAAATTTTCTTTTATAAAATTTACCAAATTTTTTTTATAAAAATTAACAAATTTCTTTTTATAAAAATTACCAAATTTTTTTTTTATAAAAATTACCAATTTTTTTTTATAGAAATTTCAGTTGACATTGAATTTTATTTGCGTAGTCTCTAGTTCGATTGTCTATTTATGTCTATTTAACGTCGCTGTGTTATCGGTAAATTAGAATTGTATATTTTTTATGTCGGATATCGCGTTAAATTAAAATAAAGCTCATATCAACTACTTTTAGCTATAAGAAATCGACGTTTTTGTTTCTTAATAACCGGAGTTTAGTCTCCGCTGTCGTACCAAAAATAGATTAATACAAATAATGAATATTCATGGAACCAAAAAGACTCTAAATCGTTTTTCGGAGGCCATCTTGGCATCTCACTCAAAACCTGTTCATCTCCGATATATTTGTTCTATATATATGGGCCAAACCGAAGCTCCGGTAAAACGCGAAAATCCGGCGAATATTCGGTCCGGTCGGAGCTCCGGTACATCTCTACTCCAGGGCGCTGTTATCACTAGTACAATTTCCCATGTACATCCTTGCTGAAACAGGGTCCCGAATTAGAAAATTGTGAAGGCAGCAAGCTGCCACAGTGACCTTCTCGACCTTTTCCGGAGCCAGAGTAATTGCATGTGTGAATATCCGGAAGCGCTGGCTCAGTATCCCAAAAGCGTTTTCAACTACCCGCCTTGCCCTACTTAAGCGATAATTAAATATTCTTTGTTCAGCTTTCAGCCCTATCTGACAGTATGGCTTCATAATGTATGGCTTCAATGCAAAAGCATCATCTGCCACCACAACATAAGGCTGAATTTCATCTGGAGTGGGTAGCTTTATGGAGTTTGTGGCTAGTGCTTCTGATAGATTTGATCGGTTGAATACTCAAACCATCAGAAACTTAACCAAAGGAACCTATGTCAACATACAGAAACTTGTAGTTTGCATCAACTAATGCCATTAGCACTATACTGAAAAAGTGCTTGTAGTTATAGTATAAAGATCCACTTCTGGGTGGGGTAAGTATGCTGATGTGTTTCCATGAAAAGCCCCAACACAATGGGGAAATTGCCATTTTGTTTCAAATTCTTTTACAATCTCCTTCCAATCGGATTCACTTTTTGGCATCTATAAAAGCAAAATATTAACATAAGTTTCAGCTCTGAATTAAAAATTATCCTTAACATGAAATTATAAACAATATGAATTATTTTGATTTTTTAATAATAACATTCCTAATTTGGATTTAAATTATACAGATGTCAATTGACACAAAGGGTTTTGTGGAAGAGGTGGTAGAAGATGTTTTGGAGGAAGAATATTCCACTCTTCAACAGAGCACTTCTGAGCCTAACCAGGCACTTCTACACCTAAACCTTTCAAGCGTGCACAAAGGAAGCAACATTTATCCACAGACAGTAAAAAAAATGAGGATATGAAGTGCTCTAAAGAATTACTTTTAAGGTTGGTAGTTTTTATGGCAAAATTATGTTATTTATACTCGTCCAATATGATGCAGAAATTGCTACATATTTCTTTATTTTTCAGTACGTGCAAAGGTCATGAGCAAAAAAGACAACAACTGTGACAATGCGATACTGCGTTTGGGCAATGGGTGACAAAAGAACTCAGAGAAATTATGGATACTGAAGTCAAAATGCTGGTCAAGAAGAACATCAGTGATGCAATATATAACCGACCTGTAGTGCACAGCCATGAAAATATGAAATACATTGTGTTGGAAAATATTGAATTAATAAAATTATACCATAATTTGATAAATAACATCTGTTTTTCTTTGAAAATAAAATAATTATCTTACCTTGAGGTAATCTGGCTGCAAAGCTGTTATTATAGCTTCCCACGTTTTAATTACGATACCCCCAATGGTTGAGCGTCCAATCCGATACAAGTGGCCTAGAAGTCATCCGACAAACGCCACGTTAAAGATCGTCGAATTGAATTGAATTGAAGCAGGCCCGTAGCCAGGATTTAGTGAGTGGGATGCTATGAAAAATAGTAGGGGGGCTACTGACGAACGATGGCACCGAAGAAGCCTGAGCGCGAGCGCCGAAGGTGCGAAGCCCCTAACGATAAGGTAAGTAAGTAAGTAAATCTTTATTAACCAGCCTGACAATGACGCACAGCGGTTTACATTTAAATAATAAAATAATAAAAATAAGAATTAAATAAAAAAATACGAGTTTCGACAATCTAAAGTTAAAGACTTAAAATAAAATCTAAAACTTGTCTTTTTCAGAGATTTAATATAGCGTTCGGCATTGTTTAAATTATTTTGAGTTCAACAACAATCTATGGATAAAGGTTTTTCTGAGTATGGAATCTGCATGCGGAATAACTCTGTCGTGAGCTCGAGGACGAAGGTGATATCCTGATTTCTTGACGTCTGGGAGAAGATGGTGAAGGACGTGAAGGCGGTTAGACAGAACCTGGTTGAACATAGTTGAATCCGCCACGGCGCAGCGGTGCACAAAATCAGGGCGGTCGCGAGCCAAGAAACCCTGGTGCGTCACCCTCCTAATGACCGACTCGATGCGTTGAAGATCTCCCGAACCAATGAAACCCCACCATGATTGAGAGGCGTAGGTGATCCTGGATATAAGTGTCGCCTCCGTGACCGTCGAGAGCTCCCGGCCACACAGCCCGTGAGCCCGTAAGTTTCTTAGTGCATACAAAGTCCGATTCGCCAAAGCATTTTGTAGCATTTGGCACAAAATGGCATCCAAATTTGGATATCATATTATGTTATTTTAGGTTTTCTAAGAGTTGCAATATTGTTGCTCGTAATAACAAAAGTTAAAAATTTTCATAGGCAATTTTGTCAAATAATAGTATGCTTGTTGTTATCCACAATCTAAATAGAAGATTTTTTTGTTGTTCATTTATTGAGCACCAACATAAGTATTAAACTTAAACAAAAGAAAATAGCCAATAACCAAAACGACAAGAAAATTATAGTACCAAAATTTCAAAAAAAAGAAAAATTCGATCAGTTGAGAAAGGCATAAGGTGCCCAAAAGGTTCGTCCGGAGGGAATTCCTTCCCGCTTAATGGACAACCTTTACAAAAGAACCAAAATGAGTGGGTTGAGTTAAAACATTTCAAATAGTAGTTCAATAAACGTATCAAGGAAGAGACTGAAATTGGTATGCTAAGGTAATAGGTATTGAGAAGTTAAGAGTGTGACAATAATAACTAAGATTTCAGAGCTTGCTTAAATAACAAAATACGTTTCAAGGAGGAGACAGATATTAGAATGTTGGAATAAATACGAGGGCCAGAGCATTTAATAGAGAATGTTTTAAGAGTTGTCCGAGCAAAATCCGTTCGAAAACAGCAACCGGGGCGCAGATCGAAGAATGAACTGTAAACGTAGAGGAATATGCTTTCTAGCGATTCGTAACGTTAAAGTCGAAGTTATTTATAACACAATATTTCTCGAATTTATTTTAACTTTTATTAACCTTCGTTGAATATATTCTTTTACTTGACTCAAAACTGAATTATCTCACTTTGTAGAATTTCGCACGGTTCTAACAAATCTTTTGATAATTCCAATTTCCCTTCCCACAACCACCTTACTTTTTTAATGAAGACCCCAAAAAGGAAAAAGACGAATAGCAATTATATATATATATATATACATATATATACATATATATACATATACCCACACATCCATACACACATATATATATTTTCAGACAAATAACAATTATGTATATATACACATATATACATACATATATATACACATATATATATACATATACATATACGCATTCGTTCATATATATACATACATTCAAACATACATACATATATATACATATATATATTAATGATAAAAAAAAATATACGCACACATAATAAAATAATAAACAAATATCACGCAAATACGTAAGATGAACCATCTTCATCTTACATGAACATCAGATAATTTTACAAACATGTTATCGAATGATGAGGGTAATATAAAATTATCAAATTTATACATGAAAATGCCAGTTTGGAAAAAATTAATCTGATAAATATTAAGAATGTTGTTGTTAGCCATTTGAATTTTACAAGACGATGTGGGAGGCATGTGAAAAATAATTCGAATAATTCGCTTTTGCAAAATATGAAGAGGCTTTAAACGAGTTGAATAATTTGAGGCCCAGACAATATTGCAGTATGATAAGTACGGAAAGATAAGTGCATAGAAATATCATAGAAATATTGGCATCAACAAACTGATGTATACGAGATAGCACTCCACAATTTTTTGCAACCTTAGATGTAACATGTTCAATGTGAGTTTTTAATGTAAGGTGTTCATCAAGCAACACGCCCAAGAACTTGCAATAAGAAACCCGCCAAATTGGTATATCTTCAATCTTCAGCTGACAATTACAGAAAATATTTTTGTTTATATGGTGAAATAAAATATAATTCGTTTTGCTTACATTTAAGGAATGTCAGAGAACCATTTAGAAACAGAAAACAATTCACGGTTGGTATCGTAATATAAATTTTCTAAGTTATCGCCAGTCGCAAAGAGGTTAGTATCGTCGCAAACAAAACAAATTCAAGGCGATCTGAAACTGAGCATAGGTCGTTAATATAGATGAGGAATAGAAGCGGTCCCAGCACCGACCCTTGAGGCACCCCACAAGTTACCTGCTTCATCGAAGAGATAGAGTTGCTGTACTGGACGCATTGTGATCTATAGCTAAGATAGTCACTGAACCATGATAGTGGAGTTTCCCGGATTCCATAGTGCCTCAATTTTTCAACCAGAATGTCGTGATCAACCGTATCGAAGGCTTTAGCTAGGTCCAGGAAGATGCCAACTACATATTTCCCACGATCCATGGCCTCGGCAATCTTTGAGTGTAACATAACCAGTGGCATATAAGTTGAGTGATTTTTTCTAAATCCAAACTGATTGGGTAAAATAATGGAAAATTTATCAAGATAATTATAAAGTCTGGAGTGCATCACTCTTTCAAAAAACTTTGAGAAATAGCACAAGACAGATATTGGCAGGTAATTAGAAAAGTTTTCTTTTTTCCCAGATTTGTAAATTGGAATGACTTTTGCTGTTTTTAGTTGAGCGGGGAATACCCCTGAAGATATTGAGCAATTAATTATGGCATACAGAGGACAAGCGATCGCCGTAATTGAATTTCGTGCGATGCATGGGTCGACTCCATCGGTTCCGCAGCTGTGAGAGATCTTTAAGTTTAAAGCTATTTTGATAATCTCATCGGGCGTAGTGGGTGCGACATAAAAAGAGTGAGTCACAGGATTGCCAAGATATTTTTCAAACGTTGTATCCGGTGGGGATATCTTTCTTGCGAGGTTGGAGCCAATATTAGAAAAGTAATTATTGAATGACTCAGCAATAACAGAAGAAGATGTTAATAGACTACCGTCATCCGTACAGAAAGTCTTGCATTGTTCCATGTTGGTCTTTTTATTTAAAATGCTCCCAATTAACTTCCATGTTCCTTTCATGTTGTTGTTGTTTAATTTAAACTTTTCGGAGTAGAATTGCTTGATGGTTTTTACCTTAGTTGATTTGAAGAGGTTTCTAAATGTAGTAAATTTCTGTTTGTTAGACGGAGATGGATTCCTGGTGTGTGCTCGGTAAAGCGCATTTTTTTTCTTGCAGCTTTTCATAAGTTCAGGTGTCATCCATTCTTTATCAAACTTGTTAGGTCCGCTAGATTTGCCGCTGCAGCTCACCAGAGGAAAAGAATTATTATATATCTCAAGGTATCTATTGATAAACATTGAATAGGCGGATGACGCGTCGCCACACTCGGCCACCTCTATTACCCTAGACCAATCGGCTCCATGCAGCGTTTGCTCAAAAATTTCTTTATTAACGAAACTCCTTCTTAAGGAAGAGACATGATTTTTTCCGACGCAATCAGGTGTCGATAATGTGGCAGAGAGAAAAATAGGGAAGTGGTCCGAGACATCATCGAGTACAATCCTGGCGGGAGTCTGCTGTAGTGGATAATTAGTGAATATATTATCAATTGCGGTGGCGGTTGAAGGGCATTTTCTAGTTGGCGTTGTAAAGTCTGGAAGAAGGCGGTGGGAAGCTAGTAAATTAAAAAACTCAGCTGTAAGTGAGTTCCATTCTTTGTCAAGAAAATCAATGTTGAAGTCGCCCAGTAGAAATATCTTCATCTTTTTTCTATCAACGTAATCCAAGATGTTACTCAGCTCTGCATTAAAAACACATATATTGGTATCCGGTGGGCGATAGATTACTCCAACAGTAAAACTTCCAATTCCTCGACACTCCACAGATACCAAGAGAGTTTCAAATGAAGTAATATCAATATTTTAAGTCAGAGTCAATAAAAAAACCAACTCCGCTACCTTTTTTCATAACTCTATGTCTAGATACGAAAACAAAGCCCGGTATTTCCACGCTCAAAGATGAATTGTCATCCTAGATCTACTCCAGTGAAGTAGCATTGCTAAGTTATGCAATTTATTTTTTAAGCTTCTGCAATTGACGTGAAGAAATGAAAAATGATCAGAAGCTAATAGACCGGTTAGCTCGTTTAACTCATCAGAAGTAACATAAACATTTCTATTATCATAGATCGGGTGGAAGATATTTTCATCAGGATCGATGTTATAATCAAACGAATAGGAGCTTCTTATAAACTTCAGTAAACTTAAACGTTCTTTTTCAGTGTTCGTCGTATCATAAGCCATTTTAACAAGTCTGTAACTTTTCAACCTCCTCGAGACTTAGGATTTTAATTGGCCTGTCAGATTCAACTTTTTTTGCAAAAACAACGCCATTCCATGTCCAGATGGAGGAGATTTTCTTTTCTTTGAGTAGTCTACTGCCTCTCGAAAAGATTTCTGAGCACCTCTTAGTTAAATGTCCGTTGATATAAATTTTATGTTTATCTTCTTGTTTGTGAAGTAGGCGTCTTGAAGAGCAAATTCGGTCTCTGACTGTTTTTGAAGCGAGAGTTATAACTATCGGTCGTGGTGCATTTTTAATGCCAGGTATTCTGTACCCGGCAGTAATATCCTTCATAGATATGTCGAGATCTAACTTTGTCCTGCAACACTCCACGACAGCACTCATTGTATCCTGCCGAGACATATGTTTAGAGGAATCACCTTCCCCAGCAGTCACACCCGAAGCCACCTCAGCGTAGGACGATTCAGGGATTCCGTGAATGACGAGATCGTTGCTTCTCAATTGCATCTCCAGTCTGTCAACTCGAATCTGTAGAGTTTTGTTTTCCTCCGTTATGGACTTTATTTTATCAACCAGCGGCTTAATTTCGTCCTTTATCAGTTTTGTCACTGTTTCCAACATTAAGTTCTTCATCATTTCTTTAATGCCATGTTCCAGACTGGGAAGTATCTTTTCTTTAATCTTATCTGATAATGCTTCGATTGTTTTACCTTCCATTAACAAGTCCAGAACCTCCTCTTGCCTTTTACGCGACATCACAGTATGTAGTACAACTTACAGGAGTGGCAACAAGCGACAACAGAACTAAACTTACTAAACTATTCAACAGTATTTGACAAAACCAGGTATCAAAATCAGTTAAATTTTGTACCAATAGTTAGCTTGCATTGAGACAAGTCCAGTCATATAAATTTGTACCAGAGATTTTTACTAAAAACGAAATGTTATCGAAAAAAGTAATAGAGACTCGACAGCGACAACCGGCTCTTAACGCTCCTTGTTTTTAGATTAGATTATATATCAAGTATATCATTATACTTATATTATTATAAAAATTGTGTGGTTTGACAGTAAGCTTTAAATTGTTTTTACAAATTAATCAGTTTAGCAACAATGGGGTTAATAGTATTGCACTGCTAAAATAGCACTAAAAAATACTAAATTATGAAAATAGTTTGAATTATTGAAAATCATTCAAAAATCGAAAACCAATGTTTGTCAGCTAAGATGAATTAGCTTTTTTCTCTGTTCTAAAACTGTAAGATTGAAGTTATTATAGTATTGTAAGACTAAGTCCAAGCACAGATTAGTTGGTTTTCGTCCAGGTTTCTCTACTTATATGGCTGTTAGTAACTTACAAGATAAAATTCTTTACTCAATCGACCATAGTGAAATACCCCTTGCAATTTTCCTTGACTTATCCAAAGCCTTTGACACTATTGATCACAATATCATTATTGCAAAACTAAAGCACTACGGTATATCTCAGACTGAGCTTAACTGGGTTAGAAATTATTTGTCTGGGTGTGTACAATGTGTAAAATTTAACATTGAATTATCCAGTTTCAAATCTATTACTTGTGGTGTTCCCCAAGGATCTATACTAGGGCCGCATCTGTTCATAATCTACGTTAATGATCTCTCCAATAGCTCTCAGTTTTTTAAATATTTTCTATTTGTTGATGACACAACTGCTTTCATTTCAGATACATCTTTACCGGATTTGATACAAAAAACAAACACTGAACTGAATAAATTATCTTTTTGGTTTAAATGCAATAAATTATCTCTCAATGGTGATAAAACTAACTACATTGTATTTCATAATCATCGTAAAAGGTTTTCCCCAGACAACATAAAACTAACCGTTGATGGCTCTAAAATAGATAATGTTTCAGTAACAAAATTTTTAGAAGTCTACGTTGATCAACACTTAACATGAGCTCATCATGTTAACTATGTTTTCAAAAAAGTTTTCCTGCATTCAGGTATAATTCATCGTCTTTCGTTGGTTTCTTCCTAGCAAGGTTTTGCTGACACTGTACTTCTCATTAATATATCCTTTCATTAACTATTGTAATTTTATATGGTGTATCAACTACAGAAGTCGAATAATGAAAATAATGATTCTACAAAAACGTATTATTAGAGCAATTTTTCATCTGCCCAGGAGTCATTCAACCATAACCACTCGGATAAACAACCATTTGTTAACAGTTGATCAAGTCTGTCTATATCAATCAGCAATTTACATGTATAAGTATGCACATGATCTTTGAAAGACTTCATACCAATTCAGTGAAGATATTTGCTCTTTTGTAAATTTTTACATTTTTACAATTTTATGTACAGGGTTACAGTCTCGCAGAAACATTTGTTCTTTTTATGTTGCCCCTTATTTTATTTTTTCGAAATTGTGATTTTTTTTTATAAATAAATTTGTGAAAAAAAAAGATTATGAAACTGATGACAATTTTCATGTGTAAAACATAAATGGATGTGTAGTAGCTTGAAATAAAAAACTAAACTAAAATGTGCAGTTTATTATAATGTGGTTTGATCATTGGCAAGACAATTATTTGAATCCGATTTTATTTTATTGCATTCTTGGTATTTGATACAGGTGTTCACACTTTTATCAAAAATTTTGATAAATTACAATTACAACAAAATGCGACGTGGTTAAATAGAAACTTTCTGCAAGAAGATATCCATATCAATTGCTTTACAGAGCGATTTTTCAAATGCCAGAAGTACAAGTTTGTTCTTTCTCTCATTGGAAATTAATCTTCTCTGTGGTCGTAGTACTCGTGTTAGACAAGAAAGTGAATTCTCAGAAATGGCAGTCGAGATGCCGAGAGTCATTGCAGCTGAATAGTGCCAATGTAAAGTAGGAAATGCATCTTTATAGTCCAGCATAAAATCCATACCTTCCTGGAGACTGCCGCCTGCTTGAAATTTGTTTTTTAGAAACCTACTTACAAAAACAACCAGCTAAGTGTGACATGTGCTCTGGTGCCAAAATAAATTATCATAATCTATGCACCAGTTCTGGCGAACAGGAGCTGGTTGAAAAAACCGGTAAGTGTGTATGCACTTTTACACCAAGTGTTTTAAGACTGAAATGGCTGTGTGTAAAAAGCACCTAAGTACTTCTAGTCGTGGATCATAATTTTATCTTTTTAACTTTTCCCTGCTCCTTTCTCCAGACTTGAGACTGGTTTAAATTTTCAAAAATAGAACTTTTACGGCTCTTAAAGCTCTACTAACATAGTGTATTTGGCCTCAAACTTGCCCCCTCCCCAATTGTTAGCTAGATCCGTCTGTGAGTATAGTTTATGCCCCATCAGTCTTGAAAGTAGATACTAAATACACAGGTGCGGCGCTGGGCAGAAGAGTCCATGAGTCCGGACCATCCCAGCTCCGACAGGTACCATCCGTGGGATTCTTGCAAATCCGAGGACTTTTTTTACTAGGGGTACTTGAATCTTATTGGGTTAATCAATCTATGTATAAAAACATTGCCCACGTGTTTAAGGCTGATGTGTGCTAGTCTAGCTAAAGAAAAATATCCTCTAAGAAAATAAGAAAAGAAGTAAGGCGGTTTTAAAGAAGTTATAAAACTAGGCCGTCCACAACAACACTTTCCTCAAAAAGATGATCAGCTAGATGTGTAAATTTTAGAATAGTTCACAGATGCTTTCCGGCCATCATTAGTTTACTCAACATCCAGATGATGTAGACTTAGGGTTTACTGTCAGCAGTGAAAACTTTAAAATTTGTGTTTAGACTACATTTTTAATACACTTATTTATGTTATCTAATGCTGTGTCCAAGGCTCTGCAAGTCATTGCTAGATTGAATTGACTGCTACCAATGCTGTTGAAACTTTGGTGGAAGCTGTTAAACGCATGAAAACAGCTGATGATTTTGAGAAGATATATGCTAATGTTTCAAAGACCTTCGAAAAGCTAGAAATATTGCTTTTAGGTGGCTGTATCATAAGAAAAATAGCAAAACCATTAGCATTGCAAGATTTTGTTATAGATTTTTTTACTAAATCATCGTATATTCGTATGCACTTACTTCAAGTTCGCCAGAAAATATTAAAAACGAAACAGTGTTGAAGTTTATTTCTTCTTTGGTGTAATTTAAAGAAGATTTTGAAAATGCTTGGCTTCCTTAGCTTAACTGGATGCAGATATCTGTGTGACAGAGGGCCAATTGATAATGCCGCATAAGGCAAGCTACAAGTAGGTGTCTGAAACTGCTACCCAGCCATGCCTTCAGAACCTAGTAACTAAAATAGGAAAACTGAAATACAGTTTAGTTTACAAATCTTTTTATGCTTTGATATTTTTGTTAACTTCACCGCTTCTATAGGGTTTGACAGATTCTATAGGGTTTGACAGATTGGAAAACTCGATGTTAATTTTGACTGAAAAATCAAATCTTGATTCTGTACAAATGTTAATAGTTGTTGAAAAATTTCTTTCGATCTAACGGGCTCGGCCACTGTAATTAATAAGCCCATATGTTTTGTTGCATGGAGTTTACCTATATCACAGTAGTTATTCCTAAATATTCTGTATAGTTTGATGATGATCCAAGGGTATTTTATGATTATTTACTGTTTTTTACAAGCTTTTATTTAGGTTACAATCTTTGTTTGTGTATGTCTGTGTGTGTGTGTGGCTTTCTCTGTACGCAAATCTTGCAAGTAAAATTTAACCAGTTTTTTGACTAGCTAGAAAGTTGAAATTTTCAGCATAGCTTTATGTTTGATGACAATACATAATTCAATTAAAAACAAACTTAATTTGAACATCTTTCGTATTTCTAAATCCAGTGTATTTGAAATCAAAGTTTGTGTTGAAAAACTCGTTTTTACCCATTTTTACTTCACTTGACTTTTCTGTCTGTCTATCTGTCTGTCGTCAAATTTTGCAATCGATTTTAAACTAACTTCCCAATGAGCTAGAGGCTTCAAAATTTAAACATAATTCCGAACTAATTAATATTTGGAATTGCAACAAACGTCAATAAAGGAATGAATATGAATAGATTGATGGATGGAGATAAACATAAAACCGAAATGACGAACAGGGATCCAAAAAAGAAACTTCTTTAAACAAAGGTAAATAACTGTAAACATTCATCTGACGTTTCAGTTGGAGAGACTAGTAATAATTGTGACTATAAAATCCTAGAGCCCAAACCACTCCTCTACGATAATCTCAACAAGATTAAAATGAGCGTGAAATTTGAACATGATTTGTCCCAAAGAAGAGAACAAAGTGATTGCTGCGAAAAAAAAATTGATATGGTGACCGATGAAGATATACTCAACATCAAAGATATAGAGGATGCGTCATGGAAAATCGCACCAACCAGAAGGAAACTACGCCTGTCAAGATGAATGAAAGGTTTGTGGATGCTGAGGGAGATCTAAATAGAGAAACGCCTGTTTGTTTTAAAAGCTGTGGCTCTAAAAAATACGGAGTAAGAACCACTCTCTCTCTTGATAGTTTCCAGACAGATGAAATGGTTGAAGAAAAAGAAAATGACTCGGAAGAAAAACAAAAAAGTAGTAATAATGTCGACGATGAAGATGTTTTCTGTAACTGTGAAGGTAGTGAAGTCGAGGTTGATGGCGATGCGGCTACAAAATGTGGAGCTACACTAATCGGAGAAATTGAGAATGTTTTGATTAATAGTGCAGGTGATGCTGAGACACCTGCGGTGTTTGAACATTTACTTTGCAATCCAAATATTAATATAAAAAGAAAAAAGTAGAAGACAAAAACTACGGAAAAAGTGAGCGTGAAATCAGCTGTGTGGCTGGCTGGTTGTGTACTTAATTTGTATTTTAGTGAGACTTTGGCTAAACGCGTCGACACTTGTTTACTCACGGAAAGCGTGTTTATTAATACTCGGCTACTTTTATTGATTTTACGTCTAGCTCTGCATGTATTGAAAACAAACTAACTGCTGTTTAATTCACTTTATTATTATAAGTTTGATAAAGTGTCCTTTTCGATTTTAATATATACCGTTTTATTATTATAAAGTTTAAAATGAAGCCGTCTAGTTACGCCTATGATATATATTGTTCCCGCTCGCTCTCCCGCTCCGCTCCGCTCATTTTGTGCCAATTTCAATTTTTTTTTATAATTGTCTCCCATTCCTCTCAAGCTTGTGTAAAAATGGCATTACGATCTGATGAATGGTGTAGCAATGCATAAAATACTAAAATAATTACTTACTTACTTACTTACTTACTTACTTACTTACTTACTTACTTACTTACTTACTTACTTACTTGCTTGCTTGCTTGCTTGCTTGCTTGCTTGCTTGCTTGCTTGCTTGCTTGCTTAATTACTTACTTACTTACTTACTTACTTACTTACTTACTTACTTACTTACTAACTTACTTACTTACTTACTTACTTACTTACTTACTTACTTACTTACTTACTTACTTACTTACTTACTTACTTACTTACTTACTTACTTACTTACTTACTTACTTACTTACTTACTTACTTACTTACTTACTTACTTACTTACTTACTTACTTACTTACTTACTTACTTACTTACTTACTTACTTACTTACTTACTTACTTACTTACTTACTTACTTACTTACTTACTTATTTACTTACTTACTTACTTACTTACTTACTTACTTACTTACTTACTTACTTACTTACTTACTTACTTACTTACTTACTTACTTACTTACTTACTTACTTACTTACTTACTTACTTACTTACTTACTTAGGCCCACTACTTTTCAACATCTTTGTTAATGACATATTTGAAACTTCTAAACTGCTCTCCACCATATTATATGCTGATGACACTAAATTGTTCTATTCTGGACATTCTATAGATAAAGTTACAGCTGTGAGGAACACTGAATTAGATAAATTTTCTCAGTGGTTCTCTGCCAATCGTCTCAAAATTAACATCAACAAAACAAACTACCTGATATTTGGACAAAAAATTAAATTAAATGCTCTTTCTCCATTTTGTATTAAATATGGTGGTATTTCACTGCCTAGAGTGGGGTTCACAAAGTTTCTTGGTGTTACCATTACGGAAAGTCTGTCCTGGACAGATTATATAAATGCTGTTGGGAGAAAAATGAGCAAATCTATTGGATTATTATTATCAAGGTTCAGAAATCGTTTGAATCATGATATTATATGTCAGCTTTATTACTCTTTGGTCTACCCACACATTACTTATTGTAACTTGATCTGGGGAAACAGTCCTATGTCTTCTATACGAATCATTTCAATAATTCCAAATCGTTTTGTTAGAATGCTCGACGGACTTGGAAAAACAGACAATGTTGAAAATTACATCAAAACACTGAATATCTTAACACCAAGACAAATTCATCTTGGTTTTCATGTTTAAGCTCATTAATAATACACTTCATTGCTCTGTCTTTGATAATTTTATGTTATCGTCAGATATAATGAATAGACAAACAAGACATACAGGTATGTAGTGTACCGGTATTTTATGCACGTCCACGCACGTGTGCCAAACGAATGTTATACAGGTAATTACAGGTGAGCGCTCCTTAGCTTGCTAGGCTCGCGCTCCTTCACTTGTTTGGCGCGCGCTAGCTAGTGGCTAGCTTAAAAACCTTTGCTCTCGCATGTTCTCTCTCTTTCTTCTTCGTTGTTATCGTGGTTCGCCATATTGCTACTTTAATCAAAAATTTAACCTTTGCTTTATTTTTATTTCTCGCCATTGTAGGCCCCGCGAAGAATTGTTTATTTTTG
>OZ022240.1:14049719-14107219 GCA_963978895.1 Erpobdella octoculata | reverse complement strand
GCCAGATAGATAATTTATGAAGTGAAACATTGCGTTGAAATGTTTCAAGAGCCTACAAATAGGATGACTAACTGTCACCACAAGAAACGCAAATATTTATAAGACTCTATATATATATATATATATATATATATATATATATATATATATATATATATATATATATATATATATATATATATATATATATATATATATATATATATATATATATATATATATATATATATATATATATATATATATATATATATAGCCTGTTGTTTTGGAAGGCTTTTAGCAAAGCAGCCTAGTAGACCTGAGATCCGAAACGAAGAACTGAGAGTTACAACCGTATAGTAACTTAATCAAATATTTTTTAATAGAAAAAAAGAATTTTTTATGTACAAAATTAATTTTTAACTTTATAAAAATTAACAAAAATTTTTTTTATAAAAATTTCAGTTGACATTGAAATTTATTTGCGTCGTTCGATGGTCTATTTATGTCTATTTAACGTCGCCTATGTTATCGGTAAATTAGAATTGTTTATTTTTATGTCGGATATTGCGTTAAATTAAAATAAAGCTCATATCAACTACTTTTAGCTATAAGAAATCGACGTTTCTGTTTCTTACAAACCGGAGTTTAGTCTCCGCTGTCGTATCAAAAAAAGATTAATACAAATAATGAATATTCATGAAACCAAAAGACTCTAAATCGTTTTTTCGGAGGCCATCTTGGCATCTCACTCAAAACCTGCTCATCTCCGATATATTTATTCTATATATATGGGCCCGCCCTTCCGTGGTAGCGTTAGGAAAAGGGCCGAAATGCTGAGAGGGTCTTCCTCTGAAGACCTTTGACGAAGTTGCTCGAGAAAAGAGTTTTCACATACATTTCAAGGGCATTAGCCATCGGACGCTCAGGAAAGACCGAGTGGCACCGGGAAAGACCGAAGACATCTTGGAAAGTCAAGAATTACGGGTGTCTTGGCCTGGCTTAGCTGAGGCACATTTCTGTCTTGACATGCCACGTCTACAACAGAAAAATTATGCCCCCAAAGCTCTAACCGAATGGAGGAAGTATAATGAGCTTATCGATGGACTACAGGATAACGAACCGGCTTTTCCAAGGAACCCTGATGGGGGTTTGCCCGTGGTATGTTCGTGTGGAAAAGAACTTAGAACAATCCGAGGAATGAAAGTCCACAGAACAAAAATAGGAGGCTTTCCCGCTCCTGCTCTCTGCCCAATGTCTTTCAGTGTGGGCGCAGTTTCGTCGACTCAAGAAGTTCCCGACCCAACACATACTCCACAGATTACCTTCGACGGAGGGGCGGAGTGTGCGTGAGGAAAAAGATTTAAGTCAATTCGTGGAATGAATGTTCATAAAACTAAAATGGGTTGCCAAACTGGTTCAAATCAACGCTCTGCATCAACCAAGGATGCAGGTAACACTTCTGACTACGCCGGGCCGGAAGCAAACCACAGTCCCGACAAAGTCTCCGATTCAGAAGTAGATGATAATTCAGAACCCATGGCAAGAATTAAATTTCCGAAAGCAATTGACACTTCAACTTGGTCAACGTTAGACTTGGAGTTGACGAAGGTACTGAAAGCTCAACTGAGAGAGAATCCACAACTTGATATGAAAATTTTCTCAGAAATTATTTACAAGAAATGTTTCGACTCATTTGGTGTAGTCCAAAAAAAGCCGGTTCACACTCGTGCAACGGTATCCAGACGTCAGAAAGAAATCGAAAAACTAAAGAAAGAGCGAAAGAAACTCCGAAGGCAATGGAGAATTGCAGAGGGGTTAGGAAAAGTTGGTCTTTCCGAATTGTGGCGAGATTTAAAGAATCGGCTCCAGGCTCTCAGAAAGGCTGAAAGACTCCGAAAAAAGAAAAGCGAGCAAAAAAGAGCCAGATGCAAGTTCATAGAAAATCCATTTCGCTTCGGAAAAAGTTTGCTGGATTAACCGAAATCTGGCACTCTTTGAGCGACAAAAAGGAATTAGATGATCACTTCGGTTTGGCGTTCAAGGATCCTCTTGGCGATTCAGAGCTGCCAGAAGAAAACAGATTTTCCTAAACTAAAGTTGCCAGAAGTGGTTTTTGAAGGTGGAGAAATAAAGATGAATGAGGTATCTCAGTTTCTGAAAAAGGCAAGGGACACGTCTGCCCCAGGTCCCAATGGCATTCCATATTTGTTATACAAGAGATGTCCAAGCATGCAAAAACTGCTCTACAACCGCTTAAGGATTGCATGGCGATCTAGATGTGTGGATAAAGAATGGCAGAAGGCTGAAGGAATTTTCATTCCCAAAAAAAAGATTCTGTGAATATCAACCAATTCCGACCAATCTCACTGTTGAACGAAGAGGAAAAAATATTTTTTGCTGTTCTGGCCAAGAGGCTCGCAGATTTTGCAATTCGAAATGAATACATCGACAGATCCGTGCAGAAAGGAAGAGTCCCCGGAGTACCAGGATGTATTGATCACTCATCCATGATTTGGGAGGCCATCAAAAGAGCAAAACAAAACCAACTCAGCTTGCATGTGGTCTGGCTAGATTTAGCCAACGCGCATGGGGCTGTTCGCCATCATTTGCTTTGGAAGACACTCCAAATGCACAACGTTCCAGAGTTCATAATCGATGTTTTAAGACAGTATTTTTGCCATTTTAGACTGCGTCTGTTCCCATCGAAAAAAAGAGTGGTACAACTTGCGAATCGGAATTGCTATAGGGTGTTCAATTTCTCCCATCCTATTTGTTCTGGCCATGCAGTTATTGCTGGGTTCGATTGCTTCTTGGGTTCAGGATGTTTACTTGGGCAGAGGAATTTTTATGCCGTCGATTGAAGCCTTCATGGACGACATTATTCTCGTCTTGAATAATTGCGGCGAGGTCTAAGGCCTCGTCGCAAATTTTGGTTATGCGGTGGGTGGCCAGTATTCTACAAACAGTCATAGCCGTTTTGGATTCATATGAGGCTTTGCATTGCCACTGAATCTTCTGCTGTTGATGCAAACAATTGTATTAGCAGAAAATACAAAATACGTCTAGAGACCACCAACTTTCTCTTGGACCTGGGCTTGCTCTATGACTCATTAAAGGAGCTGTCGAACTGTCAAAGCAGTCACTGGAGTTGCAGTCATTTAGTGTCACCATCCCTTAAGCACATTATATCATCAAAAGAACCTAGTAAAATGCAAACGATGGCATCAGAACAGAGAGTGTTTAGAAACGTTGGAATTCAAAGATCGATTGAGAATCATCAACCCAAAGCAATTTATTCAATCCTTTGTAGCCAACATGCGCCAGTGACTTTGCAGTTCCACTAACGTTAGAGCAGAGGAAGTTATTGCAGCTATTGCAATCTTCAGTGCCGACAACTAGCCACAAAATGTCTCAATTCGAAATAGTGAAATGGAGATTTTCATGATCTCGAAACGCTTTGGTTTGGAAGAGTCGCAATTCTTAAATGGAATGCGCGACTATTTTTAAGATTCCACACAGATTCCGAATGCTCTTGTGCTACTTCAAACTTGTTCAACACGTTACTCTCCAGCACTGCTGAGTGCAAACGCAGTTTCAGTCTCATGAACACTATCACCACTGACACTTGATCTTTCCTTCTAGTTCGCGCTGTTTCTAGTCTAGTGACAGTGACAATTCATTCAAATAAATCACCGCTCAGCCTCTGTAATCCGATGCCTTACGTCGAATCCTGGCTGCTGGAGCATCGCTCTGCTACTTGCACTCAAACCAAACCTGTTGGCTCGAATGGCAAATACGAGGCGAATGGAAGAGAATACTCATAGAAGCTGTTGTAAACAGTTTACATTTAGTCACTCACTTATTTCTCAATATCTTTATAATCCAGCGTGCACAGGATAAGGAATTAAAAAGAACATTTAACAGAGAATTGGATTATTTCCCATTCACTATTGTGATCCCAGTGCGATATTTAACCAAAAGGGTCATTTTGTAGAAATTGTACCAACATTTTCGAGATAAAATTTGGTTTGCCAGTTTATAATCTGTGTGTGGTTGTGATCGTGGTGGCGGTTTCCCTGAATTCGACTTAGAATAATTTCGAAGTAGAATAATTTCGAAGTTAGAACAATTTTGAAGCTAGAAGATTTTCGATAGAGTGGATCTTCTCAGATACAAAGATAAGTGTTATTTTTATTCTTACAATTAATGCAACGATTCTTGTTAAGAATAAAACTAACTTTGCTTAAACACGTTTTGTAAAAGGCTCGTGGGCGATAAGCCTGGTATTATCGGTCACAAATTATATTAGTGTAGGTTATTTCCAATTAAAGTTGTTTAAATTATGCCTCCTAAAAATAAAAAAGAAATTTGTTTAGAAAACCCATCTCCTGCTGAGGTGCTTGGTCTTCGGCTTTGTGACTGCTGTTTAAAATCGAATGAGGACAGTTTGAAGATCCTGGTAGAAATAAAAGAGTTACAGCCAACACATAATGAGCTTAGAGAAACTGCTCATGAAATAAGAGAGATGAAGCACGTTTTTAAAAAAAATGAGAACATGGCATTAGCAATAGAAAAGCAGGCTATTGAAATTAAAGAATTAATTTTGAAAATTGATGATCTCACGAGCAGCACGACGAAAAGTTTGGATGAAAACAAAAAGACTACAAAGGAGTGGTCTAGTTTGTTTAAAGAGAAGGTTGAAGGTTTGGTTTCAGGTGGATCGGCACAGAAATCTGTGATGGAGTCATGGGCAGGAGTTGTTGGGGAAGTGGTTAAGAAAAACGTGCAGGAGGTAAACAAAGAGGTGCATCTTGTTTGTAAAGCTATCGAGAAAACTAATAATAAAATTAAAATTAGCAACGATTTAGAAGATAGGGCAAATAACATTTTATTATACAGGGTAGCTGAATTAAAAGATCAAGATGTTACGAAATGCGTGTCTTATGATAAGACGCAAGTTCTTAAGCTATGTTCCCAATTATCAGGGGGGCATATTGGCGAATTTGCTATAAAAGCTATATTTAGACTAGGGGCTAAGAGTGATAAAATACGACCAATATTGGTAAAATTCAATGATAAAATTGCTAAAAATATTATAATGGAAAATTTAGTTAAGATTAGACAGTTAGATGAAAATCTAAAAAACGTTGGTATTAGTCACGATCTAAATGTCGAACAAAGATCCGAAAGAAATAGATTGGTGGAAGAAGCTAAAAAACTGCAAAGTGAAAATACGGGGGAATTCATGTTTCGGGTAAGGGGTCCACCAGAAAATATGAAGGTAATAAAAATAAACAAGTAAATTAAAAACGAATTTTTAAAACCAATGCTCTTATATGTAATTAAGACACAAATTTTGCAATCAATTTTTTCTTATATTACTCTTTTATTTTATATTAAAGTCTGGCCTGGCGTAATATGGTTCGAAGAGCATTGCGATTTCCATTAAGCTCATAAACAAAAATTTTGCAATCAATTTTTTCTTATATTACTCTTTTATTTTATATTAAAGTCGCAATATACAACAAATAAATATAATAAACATATATATATATATATATATATATATATATATATATATATAAAATCCTCAAGAAAATTAACTAAATTAATTGACTTATTGTAAAACTAATAATTGAATATTGCATTGTCTTCTATCTTGAGCATGTATGCAAAATTTGAAAAAAATCTATCATCAGGAAGTGACTCAAAAATTGATTGCAAGATTTGAAACAGAGAAACAGACAGAGAAACAGAGCCGACGAGTTAATAAAAGCATTGGTAAAAAGAATGCAATCAGGTAAACGTTTTGAACATTATGTATTCAAATGTAGATTGCATTACTAATAAAATGAGTGAGATAAGATTATTAGTAGATACAGATGACGTAACAAAAGATATCTTAATTTTTACTGAGGTAAATGCAAAATATTATGTAAATGAATTTATTGAATCCGAATTCTGGATAAACAATTTTAATTTGCATTCATATAATTTTATGAAAAAAGGATTTAGAGGTATATTTTGTTATGTTAGATATGATATTAAGTGCCAAATTATAAATTTAGGAATAGATTTCAATGAATATATGTGTATTAAAATAGATGAAAATCCTGATATTTTTATTCTTATTATCTATAGGAGTCCGAATTCAGGTAGAGAAAATAATAATAATTTATTTTTACTGTTAGAAGCTTTCCAATCTAAAATAGGAGTAAAATTAATAATTGGAGATTTTAACTTTCCAAACGTTGACTGGAAAAATAATACTTACAAATCAAATTTTAAGTCATCTGAAGATAAACTGATCAACTTTTTAAATGATAATTTTTTAACTCAACTAATTAAGGAATCTACAAGGTGTCGCGGATCTCAAAAGCAGTCCATTCTAGACTTGCTTCTAGTCGAGGACGTCGATTTAATCAAAAATTTAGTATATA
The DNA here is from genome assembly GCA_963978895.1 of Erpobdella octoculata. NCBI lineage: Eukaryota > Metazoa > Annelida > Clitellata > Hirudinida > Erpobdellidae > Erpobdella > Erpobdella octoculata. Next base: position 14,100,797 of record OZ022240.1, on the reverse strand, counting down.
ACTCCCCACTAGGTAAAAGTGATCATTGTGTGTTAAATTTCTCCTTTATTAGAAACTTTTATAAATCAAAAACCATTAACAATATATCCAAATTTGATTTTAACAGTGGAAAATATAATTTGATGAACGATTATTTGATTGAGAATCTGTACTGTGATGAGTCGGAAATAAATAACAATGTTGCAAGTAAAGACTCGGTTAACAATATGTGGCATTACTTTTGTCAAGTAATGAATGAAGCTATTAGGAATTATATTCCTGTCATTGATGCTGATAGAATTTTAAGATTTAAGTGCCATAAAAGAAAATTACCTAAAAATATGGTTGAGCAATGCAGGACAAAAAATAAACTATGGAAAAAGTATATCCGAACTAGAGATAATAATATTTTTGCAGAATTTAAAAATATCAGAAACAAATTAAGGAAATCAATTAATAAAATTAAAGAAGCTGAGACACTGAAATTGGCCAAAAAAATTAAGACCAATCCTAAGGTTTTTTGGCAACATATAAATAAAAACAGAAACTGTCAAACTAAGTTAGAATATATGATAAAAACTGATATAAACGGGTCTGCAACAACTATAACTTGTGACGTTGATATGGCAAATTGTTTAGCTGAATTTTTTAAAAGCGTTTATATAAGCAATGATAGTCTAGAAATAAGTCCCACTATTGACAATAATATTATTGTCCACATAATGGAGGAAGTAATAATAAACAAATACGCGGTCGAAAATAAAATTAATAAATTAAATAAATACAAATCAGCAGGACCAGATAATATTTTTTCAAGGGTTCTGATAGAATGTAAAAATTCTATTTCTAGCTATTTAAGCAATTTATACAACAAATCACTGCAAGCTCAAATGGTCCCTGATGATTGGAAGTATACCATCATTACCCCAGTTTATAAGAAAGGTGATAAAAATACTGCAAGTAATTATAGGCCAGTCTCTTTAAGTTGTATCTGCTGTAAACTGTTAGAATCATTGATTAAGGATGAATTAATAATACATTTTGATAGAAATAAGCTTCTAGATTATAGGCAATACGGCTTTACGAGAGGAAAGTCAACTACAATTCAGTTGTTAAAATTGATGGATATGTGGAGCAGTGCATTAGATAAAGGAGAAACAATAGACGTGGTATATACGGATTTTGAAAAAGCGTTTGATCGTGTATCTCATGCAAAGTTAATTGATAAACTAGAAAATTATGGCGTCAATGGAGGCTTAATTAATTGGATTAAAGATTATTTAACAAACAGAACAAGTAGTGTTAGGGTTAATAATAGCACATCTAATAGATTTAAAGTTACAAGTGGGGTACCTCAAGGTAGTGTTTTAGGGCCACTACTTTACATAATTTATGTCAATGATATGTTTGAAATAGTTAAGAATAACTCGGCGGAGCTGTTTATGTACGCAGACGACGCCAAAATATTTAAAACTATAAAAAGCAGTGATGATCGATTGATATTGCAGAGCTGTTTAAATTCATTAGGAGATTGGAGTAAAAAATGGGAAATTAAGCTAAATGCTGGTAAATGTGTTGCGGTGAGATATGGACGCCAATTAGATGATCGTCGGCTATATAATATAGAAGGAGTGGAACTTAATTTTCTTGACAAAATAAAAGATTTAGGTGTTACATTCCAGAGTTCACTAACATTTGTAGATCACATTTACGAAATAATTAAAAAATGTTTTTCACTGTTAGGTATAATTTCACGAAATTTTAAAGATTTGACAAAAGATTCTTTTATATTGATTTATAAAGCTTTGGTTAGATCCAGATTGGAGTATGCAGTCAGTGTGTGGTCACCATGGAAGAAAAAAGACATAGAAGCCATTGAAAGAGTCCAGAAGAGAGCAACAAAAATGGTTAAGACATGCAAGGGATTGAAATATGAAGACAGGTTGAGAATTTTGAAGCTTCCTTGTTTAAAGTACAGAAGACTGAGAGGGGACCTGATCATGCTCTACAATTTTATTCAAGACAAAGAAGGACGTTTGTGTTTTCCTAATATAAAGATATCAGAAGAAAGAAGAACAAGAGGTCACAAGTTCAAACTGGAAACACAAAGATTCAACGGCAACAAAATATTTCTTCCTGACCAGATCGACTGCAATTTGGAACAACCTCCCTTCGAAAATCATAGAAGCCGAACACGTTAACGAATTTAAAAGATTAATCGACTGTCATTTCGAAATAAGCAACATTATGTACAACTATAAAAAGGATTTTTAATAATATATACATACATTTATTTATAGAACATATATATGAACAATATTTTATATAATTCTAGATATGGGCATAGAGACATGTAGTTTGCGCCCATCATTTCCTTTATGTTTATGTTTATGTTTATAAAATTTGATTTGATCTTTTTACCAAAACGGCCCGTTTTAAGCGTATGAGCGCAGTTTCTTTACCACTACACCACTGTGTATGTGTGCGTGTGTCCCGTGAATAATGATGCCGGGATATGCTTAAAGGTGGATACACACTGACCGGTTTTTTCAACCAGCTCCTGTTCGCCAGAACTAGTGCATAGATTATGATAATTTATTTAGGTACCAGAGCACATGTCACACTTAGCCGGTTGTTTTTGTAAACAAATGAGCTATGCACTGCCGGTGACCTCCCGGTAAGTTATAAGCAACAAAATAGCCCGCTATGGTTTAGATAGTGCTTTAAAGGGTTTGACAAGAAATTTTGAAACTCGAAAGGTTCTATCTTTTAATTTTTACATCAAAAAACTTGTAAAAAAGTAATAAAACAATGTGTGGTGGTGTATATAACTCGTTTAAATAGACTTTCAAAGAAAATGAACTGTCTGAACTCGTTTAAATAGACTTTCTTGGCTTAGAAAACATTGTACGAGTATTTTTATGTAATCATTTTTATTGTAGCTTCAATATTTTGTCATAAAGAGGTCAAACAGTCTGATCAATTCAAGCACTTTATCATCGGTCCACTCCTTCGTAACTTCTACTTAGTAAAATAAGAGTAAACAAACCAATCATCCAACCAGAGCGTGAGTTTCTCAACCAGTTCTGGAGAGAAATAGAACATGCATCGGCCGGCAAAATCTGTCACCAGAATCTGGACGTGCATAAATTAACATAATTTCTGGACAAGGTTTTGTGACACACTCTCCAGATTCTGGTGCCGAATGACTGGTACCAGCAAAAACTGGTCAGTGTGTACTGGGCTTAATGATGCTGGATTTAGCTGGGTACCCCGTGCTGATCCCCTGCTTAATGATGCGGGATTTATCTGGGTATCTTTTGTTGATGCCGTGCTAATGATCTTGGGATCCCATGCGGGTCCCGTGTAAATCTCGCGGACAAAACCCGGCGGAATACGGCCGGGTTCTCCGTGCTGAACCCGCCGGGTTCCCCGGCTCTATCCCGCGTGGGTCCCGTGCGGGTGTTTTTGCTGGGTGTATAGTTATTTTATAATCAGGTTCTTTAAACGCGGAGTGAATTTTTGTGTTAAATATTCTTGCAAAAATTTGAGTATTTTTATGAAAAAAAAGATCCGTTTACAGTTTTTATAGAATGTAATATATTTTGTAAGCATAAACATCTATATTCACCCCCGACCTGTAGATTGATTAGTGATCTAAAAACTAAGTCTCTATATGCCAGTCTATGCCCATATATAAAATTATTCCTAATTCAAAGTTATCAAATTAATATATAACGTTTGAAAAATCTAGTTTATAATTATAAATAATATCTCTTGATAGATACTTATCTATCAATCTTTTGAACTCATTTATATCTCTAGCTTCAATTATTTCAACAAGGAGGTTGTTCCATGTAGTTTGATTGTTATTTAAAAAAAGTGTAATTTAAAAAATTATTATAGGTAAGAATTTTTTATTTTTTAAATTTATTAATTATTTATTTTAAAACATGAACTCCTTAGAGTTTTATTACTATGGTTTATTGTTGCTATAATGTTCAATGCTAAGTATCCTCTCAACCATTTTCCTTTTCGTATTGTTTCGGCTCACCGCTGTCGTTTGTCGCGTTAAGTCGGCCGGAATTAATTGAATAATGGTAAGTAAAAGGCTTTTCTACTTTCTCTCGCCACATTATCTGTTTACTGCTTATATTCAAATTTATAAAAAATGAATTATAGCTATAATTTTGAGTGCTAATTTTTTTTAACGAGCGTTATTTGATTGCAGTCTAATCTGAAAGAAGTAACAAAGGCTCCAGCTGAGGAACCAACAATCCACAGAATCAGAATTACTCTTACCAGTACCAATGTCAAAAGCCTTGAGAAAGGTAAATTGTTAATCTTTTATTTTTATTACATTATTTCTAGTGTGTCGGCTATCATAATGTGAATACCCACAATATTCAGTTACTAGAGATAGCCCATCGGACAGCTTTTTTAATATTATTCTGTGACTGCCGTTCCACCTTTTTCGATCTGACAGTCTAAAATGCTTAATAACAGACAGTGTAAAATGCTTAATAACAGACCTGCATGCACTAACTTTATCAGCAAGGTGATAATCATAGAAGAAAGTGTCTATTTGCCTTCCGGAGTGCACATACCTAAACATACGCCTGTTGGCCTATGTTTAGGTATGTCCTTTTGTCCGCTAATCACTGTTGAGTTCATTGATATGTACAAACTTTTAGAGAGCACATAAATAATAATTAAATATCTATTATAGTTTATCTAATGATTTCCGCTGTCCCCAAAAGAGTGAGTTGTTAAATTGATTGCAATAGTGAATCCTGGTGTTAAACTCAGTAGCTCCTGCTCCAAGTAGGAGTCAAGCATAAGAGTACAGCGGTAAGAAGACGTGAGCCTGGTGGCCTGGACCAACAGGAGCAAAGCTGTGTCAAATGATCTGGTAAAAAAACAATGTACCCATACTGTGCACACAAAACACAAAATTTTACCTCAGTTAATTTATTTTTGATTTAATTTCTGCTATTAAGTAATTTTCATTGTTTTAATTTAATACAATTTTTTAGTCTGTAGTGATCTGGTTAGGGGTGCCAAAGAAAAAAGTTTGAAAGTGAAAGGCCCTGTTAGAATTCCAACTAAGGTTTTGCGTATTACTACTCGTAAAACACCTTGTGGAGAAGGTTCAAAGACATGGGACAGATTTCAGATGAGAGTTCACAAAAGATTGATTGATTTGCACAGCCCATCAGAGATTGTTAAGCAAATTGTAAGTTTTATTGTTTTTCTTTTTGCAAAATGATGATTATTAATATACATTTTAATTTCAGACATCAATTTCAATTGAGCCTGGAGTAGATGTTGAAGTCACTATTGCTGATGCTTAATCAAACATTTACTTCTGATTAAATGGTGTTTCAGTTTATTTGTCTACAGTGTTTTTTATGTTTTTAGTTTTATGGCACTGTCTATGAGACAAACCGGCATTGACTGAATGGTTATACCACGACATCACAAGTTTTTAAAAAAACAATATTTAATTATAAACTTATAAGAAATTGGGTATATCCATATTGATATAAAAGTTACATTTTCAATCCTCATACTTTCATATCAAATATTTTTTTTCCATGGGTTCAAAATACTGAAGCCTGCGTAAGAACCACTACTACAAATAGTGCAGTTATTTATGGTGGTGGGCAGTTATAGATGCAAGAAGGCGACAATGGTATTAAATTTAAACTTACACAACAACTGAACTTTAGGCCAACCGTCAACGCTTTACCACATTGGCAGAAGATTGGTGAATAATTTTTTAATACATGTGCTTATTATAATCAACAAATTTATTGAAAAATGTTTTCTTATTTTCATAATTGTGTCTGTCCCTCTTATGTTTTAAATGTTGATGTAGCCCCCCTGGCTTTTCTGGCACTGAAGTGAGGCCCGCGCAGTTAAGTGGGCCCTGTCCATAAAAAAGGCCCTGCCCTAAAGTGGTTCTCCCACGTTTAAGTGGGCCCTGGGCACCTAAGTGGGCTCTTCCTGATTTTCAAGTGGCTTTTCCTGTACTTTCAGTGGGTCCCACGTCTTTAAGTGGTTCCCACGCGCTTAAAAGATCAACTCTGGTATACACCATGGAATAGAATGCTTAATTGAACATAATAAGTTGCAGCTAATTCAATTTCACAAGGACAGATTTAGTGTTGCAGATCATGGCTACGGCAAAAAATAGCTTTTGTTTTATGCTTTATAAGAACTATAGTATTGTCATGCTATTTACTTCAAGGGAGAACAAAAATGGGTGACGAAACAAGTAAATAATAATTAAATGCTTTTATGTCATTAAAACTCAAGTATTAAAATCAATTTGTTTAAGTGATTTATCATTTTTTAAACTTTTTGCAAAACTAATTATTGAATTGGTGATTTTATGGTTCTGCTTTGTTGAGAATATATGGCCAAGAATATTCAACTTATTCAAGAATATTCAACTTATTTTTTTAATTTTCCCAGTGTGATTGCTTTACATTTCTGAGACATGTTTAAAAAACTCATTAGATGAAATGAAATAAGACCTCCCAATTGACAAAGCTGAGCTAGCTTATAGAAAAAGAAAGCGACAATAGTATTAAATTTAAACTGACACAACAAAAGTTGGTGCATTTAAAAAAATTTGAGTGATAGATTGATTTTTTTCAATTCAATGTTAAATTCAAAACATAAAAATCGAATGCATGACAAACCATCTTAATCGTAGAGATGAAATATAGTACAGAATTATTAATCACACCAAGTAGATAAAAGAATCAATTGCTCAAATTTCACCTGTCAACTGATACTAATTTATTCAGAGAAAATACTTATCTTCACAGTGGAATGACAAATTTAACAAAAAGTCCAAATTAAGAATCATGGAAGTAATCAAGAAATGTGAATTAACATAAACCAATTTAGTGCTGCTATCATCTATGTATTGCAAAACGAATGCCAGCAGAAATGAAAGTCACTGACAAATAATTTAACAATTGTTTGTATGCAAATCGAGTAATCAATACATGACTACAGTGATTGTTATTTACACATAATTGAAACTTTTTAAAATGCAAAGTCAATTTATCTTACAAAAATGTTTTTACAAATTTAAAAAAAATAGTCAGAAATAGGATTAAATCTGCAGTTCATTGCCTTCAAGATGTTCATTGTTTGAAAGATTTGAGAGTTCAGGTAATGAAACTTCTGGTCGCACAGCAAGAGGATCACATTTTCTAAGGCATGGCATTGTTAGAAGTAATAGAGCTGAAGAAAATATCCCAATGCCTGAGAGATAAAATGCCATGTTGTAATTTCCAGTTCTATCAGCAATCCACCCTAAAATTTATAATTTTGCAGCTAAATTTGAAAAATTTTCTTCAAGTAAACAAAAAAAGCTAGAAAAGTTGGATGGTATTAATCATATAAATACTACTTGTACTTGAAAATGTCAGGCTTACATTAGATAAGTAACAACTAGAGGTGCACTGATAATGTATTGGTCAATTGCTGCTAATTGGCCAATTACTGATTATTGACTTTAAAAGCTTGCTTGTTCATAAATGAATAATTTTCAATTGATTAATTAAATTAAACTTACTGAAATGCACAAAAAACCCATCATATTCTACTATAAAAACTAGACATACCAGGCCACTTAATAGCAATAGTGAGGTTTACTCCATGGGAAAAACACAATGAGCAACTAAATCCAATTTTATTGGAGAGACGTTTGATTGACCTTGGGAGGCAGTACATTGAAATAGGACAAATTATGACGTGATAATCTGCAATAATGTGATTGGATAAAAAAATTCTGTCTCAATGTCACTTAATGTACTGCCTCCCAAGGTCAATCAAACGTCTCTCCAATAAAATTGGCTTTAGTTGCTCGTTGTGTTTTTCCCATGGAGTAAATAAACCTCACTATTGCTATTAAGTGGCCTGGTATGTCTAGTTTTTATAGTGCTTTATTTAACTCACTACATCTGTATCATCAAGGCATATTTACTCAATTTTGAAACACTTCCTGTTATACAATTTATCCCAAATTGTGCACACAAGTTCAGTTTCCATGACATGATTCAGGATAAACATTTTGAAGTTATAATATACATACATTCAACTCAATTAAAGTCTTCGATTTATATAAAGAAATGTGTATCAGCTAAGGTAATTTAAAAGTCTTCAAAAATGTCTTGGATAACTTTCCAAAGCAACTGTTTAAATTTGAAAAGTACTATATATGATTATGCTGGTCAGGTAAGCAAAATCCCACATCGCGTAACTTCCTTGAGCAAGGAGTTCACTCTGAATTCAGTTGATCTGAATGCTCAGGTCAACTCAGCCTTTCATCCTCCTGTGGTAGTTGAATGAGTACCGGTCGTTTCACTGGAGATAATAGATATATGTCTCAACTTTTATATATATATCCGCTCATTTTGTGACCGATTTAAAATTTTTTCACAAAAACCTCCCCCATTGACTCTCAAGGTTGTGTGAAAATTTCATTATGATCTGATGAATGGTGTAGCAATGCATGAGTTACATACAGAAATGATCATTTATATATATATATATATATATATATATATATATATATATATATATATATATATATATATATATATATATATATATATATATATATAGAAAATGAAGATAGGCTGATAGTGATAGCCGCTAATTAAACACAAGTCAAAATGAAAGTCTAATCATTTTTGATTTGCACAATTCTTCGACATCGAGCCTTATTAATGTAAATTTAAACGTAACATTGGCTCAAGTTCTGTACTTATTTTTTACTGCAAGAATCACAGAAAATCCAGCTTTACAGAAACATCTTCTTTTATGGTTTTACGATCGTTTTTCTGCACTTGCATGGATTAGACCGTTTTTCTGCGCTTGCACGGGTTAGATAGTTCCTTCTTATTTAGCACTTTTATTCGGTATTATCCTGCGCAAACTGATTCCGAAGGCCAGATTGAACAGGTAGTGCCTGACGCAATATCTCCAGAGCCGGATTAAGTTTTTGTAGGCCTGTTTCACAAATAAATTAATAGGCCCCCTCTGTCTTACACATAACAGACACTATCTTAAAAATATAAAATAATATGAATGCATTTTTAATCATAACTCTAACATACCGATATGTGCTGTATAATGTCAAAAATCTCTTCTACGCGACTTAATTGTTGAAAAAGAGTCGATAATATCCCGAAAGTGAAAGCTTTGAACTTTGAACGATTTCAAATTCAATGTCCATCAGTGTTAAGCTGCTTAGTCTCTCTTGGCCCATTGTTAAAATCTTACAACTAGGACGCCCGAACTTGAAATGGCTTAATTTGTACGACTGCACGATGTTATGTACCATGTCATACTGCCATGATTTGCAGATGCAGGCTAGCCATTGCATTATCCATATCGAAACTCGATACAGTCAGCAGTCCTACACTCTCTCCTCTAAACTCTAATGCTGTTGGCTTATTACAATGTAGTTATCATGCATCGGAAGAATCAGTATCAGTAGTACTATTACTACTAGGAATGGGACAAATCCGAGAATTTGAGATCCGCGGATATGAAACTTGATGCTGGATCCGTATGGATCTGAATCCAAGTAGCAAGCATTTAAAATTAATTAAATGCCTGTATGTTGTTATCGGCTAAAGCATATCTTTGCTGACAGCATAGAAGCTCTATTAGTAATATTAAACATGGTTACAAATAGCAGCATTTTTCCAAATTTATTTAAATAAAAAAACATGTCTATATTCATTTAATATTTATTCTTGCAGCTGAATTCTTGGCAAATTTACTTTCAGGAAAGTTAACATCTCAACATTATCCATCAGAAGCCGATGGCGACCTTTTGTGATGCCTGACGACACTTTGAAAATTCTTTCAATGCAAACAGTGCAAGGTGGTGGTGTCAAGAATTTCTTTGCCATCTTTGACAAGACTGGATATTGTTTGTTGCAAGTGTTCCAAAAAACTAATGGGTCTTTGTCACGATCAATTAATGGATCCTTTCAATAGCTGTTCTCGGAGCATTCAATTTATTTTGTTGTAGATTGTCAGACTGACTTGCAAGAACATTGTAAGATGACCACAGGCTGTCGTCTTCTAGCAGTAACTTGGCTTTTTAAGCTGGTGTTTCAACCTCAGTTGGCATTGGCACTACAGTAGCAATCCCTTCAGCAGTAAACTGTGCATATTCATGTATGATATTTTCTGCTGCAGCGATTTGATGCCTGTCAGTGAGGAAGAATTTGTCTTTGAATCGTGGATCCAAGATTGTTGCCAGTGCATACAATTTATTTTCACCATATTCATGGAATCTTTTTTGAAGTTCTTCTACTAATACATCCTTCAGTGTACAAACACCAGCTTCAGTCGCATTTTCTAACATTTTGGTTTCAATCAACTTCAAAAGTGGAAGTACAGTATCACCACTTAGCAGACGAGTAGCCTCGGCAAATGGTGATAGGATAGTAATACACTTGTCCATTAATTGCCATTCATTTGGTGTTAATGACACTGGTAAATCATGCTCACTGCCTTATTCAAATATTGCTCTTTTCTGCTCTCTGAGACGTTCTATCATTGCAAGTGATGTAGAGAAAGAAAGTTACGCATTCATTTATTCATATAAATATGAGTACGAGTACTCCACGAGTTTTAAAAAGGACATTAATTTTGGAACCGTTTAAACCAAATCTTCAGTGTTGGATTCGGCAGATCCGAATCTTTTCCGAATCAGAATCCGGATTCGGAACCGTCGCAGATTTACCTGCAGTCTTTTCTCCTCCATAACTGCTTTCCACTTCTTTATCTTTTTAACCTAAAAAGTCTGCCATCAAAACCGGATCATCTGTATGCAATAGCTCTATGTGAAGACCTCATTTGAACAACCTGGATAAAGCTTCCAACACAAATGATGAATAACAATGGACAGATGAGCTTTGATGAACCTCAACCAGAAGATACAGTACATACACTAATGATGATAACATGATGATGATGATTGTTTATTAGAAACCAATGACAAATGTATTTATTTACATACAAAGTTTATTAGTTCAACCCCATCTAAGAAGAAATATCAATAACAACCTGCTAGTGGAACTCCTATAAGACTTGCAGTTCCTTCTGAAAGAGTGACGAATCCATAAGCATTTGTAAGCTGTTCCATCCCAAGCAGATCAACCACAATGATAGTAGTCAAACAGTAATTTGCACTTATGGTGAATCCAAATATTGAACAATAGATAGAAAAAAAGAAAAACTCTGAAATTGCTGGCACGAGTAATGTAGATAATCCAGCGATCGATATCATTGAAATGTATAAATAACGACTGTTGACTCGAGGTCTGTCACCTATGTATCCAATTATAACCTGAAAAAAGCAATATAACCAAGATAGAATTATTTCCCTGATAGAATTATTTCATTACAACTTAAATAAAATGTTTCCCTGAGTTATTTTTAAAATAAAAAACTTCATTGTAATAAAAACTTTTATGAGCTAGCTGAATGTACTTTATATTGAATATTAATATTTTTTCACAAATGTAGCAGGGATGGCTTAAGCATGTTTGATCACACAGTTTAACCAGCTACCAGTGTCTTTCAACTATAATGAAAATGTGTCTAACAGTTTTGACCCAACGAAGAAGCTGGTATTTATTCTGTGATTGTGCAACTGAAAGCCTGCACACTGTCAACAGCCTGAATGGCTATTGACCGTGCAAAACAAAATGTCTGAGCTAGTGTGGAAACTACGTGTAAAAATCTATTTATAGCAACACAGTCAATTTTTTTGTGATCATTAATTTACCCCTGTATCCTCCCTAAAGGGTGTTATGAAGCTGAATAATGGAAAAATAGTGCATGGAAAATTTGGCTGCAAAAATAATCTCCAGCTTCAAAAGTTCTTTGGCATTGCAATGTGGATAACTATTTATGCTGTTGATGGTGCATGAATAGTCAATTAACCCTCATTTTACTGAAAAATAAGTTTGAATATAATAAAATTAAAATTATCTAAAAAATCATTTTAAAAAAAGACACTTTTACTTAGAAAGCACTAAATAGTTTGACAAAATATAAAGATGTAGGGCGTTCATTTTTTACACACTGTCAGCCATATAAACATAAAAAGTGAACATCTCACACTTTTATATTTCGTCAAACTATTTAAAAGATATAATCGGAGCAATGACACCACCAAACTCTGATATTCTGCAATCAAACAATCAGCGTATGCACCAGTAATTTACTAAGCACCATCAAATAACACAAGCAGAAACATTCAATTCCCCTCCACTCCTTGATTTGAGAGTTCAAAATTCAACTTCAAACAGATCAGCAAGGGTGGATACAGGATTAGCAAAAGAAGGGGATCAAAAATGGTTTGGATAGACAAATTTTTTATTACTGTGTTAGCATTAGCATTATAGGTTTTGACATAGACGTTTGCTCAATATTTAGTCATTTAAAAACTGAATTTTTGTAACAGTTTTTAGCAGAATAATTTAGTTACTTGAGTTCATTGACCTTCTATGGATTCAAGTTTTTTTTTTAAAAAAACACATGGTATAACAGCATAAAAACATAATCAGATCCACTGCAAAAATCGTATCTGTGTTAACCCACAAACTATAGCAGATGAGTAATAGTTACCATCATATTTATCTATATATATATATATATATATATATATATAAAAGAATATGTCCTGACTGACTGACTGATAATCAACGCCGAGCTAAAACGCCTCATCCTAGAAACGTGAAAGTTGGAAATTATATTACTTTTATAACCTAAGCACCCACTAAAAAAGGGTTTTTGAAAATTTTGCTCCTGAGGGGATGAAAGAGGAAAATAAACTTTTTTCTAAAACAACGCCATATCTCAGAAACCAAAAATAATAAAGTTTTTAAATTTATTATCTAGATTCTTCTTAAAAAATAAAAAGACATGTGTTTCCCCATTTTATGAAAATTTGGTTTCCATGACCTCAAATGTGGGGTGGAAAATAGGGTTATTTGCTTTTTAGAATAACTGATACTCAAAAACTGTGAGGGTAAGAAATGTAAAAATTAGTATTTAGTATCTACTCAAAAATTAAAGATATACGTGTTTTACCAATTTTTGATAATTTGGTTTCCAGGACTTCAAATGTGGGGTGGAAAAAGGAGTATTTGATTAAAAACTCCAAAACTAAAAATGTAAAAGTTTTCCAATTTAGTACCGCGATTATTCCTAGAAAGTAACAAAATACATATTTTAATAATTTTTGAAAATTTGGTTTCCAAGACTTCAAATGTGAGAAAAAATAGGGTTATATTTGTTTAGAATAATAGCCACTCTGCAACTAAAAATACTACAGATATACAAATTATTATTTAAATACTATTACTTGGGGAATAAAGTTAGACATTAGTATTTAGTATATACTTGAAAATTAAAGATATCCCTATTTAACAATTTTTGATATATTGGTTTCTAGGACCTCAAATGTGGGGTTGAAAAAGGAATGTTTCATTAAATACTCCAAAACTAAAAATGTTGCAATTTAGTACTGAAATTATTCTTACAAAATAACAAAATACATGTTTCAATGGTTTTTGAAAATTTGGTTTCCATAGCTTCAAACGTGGGGTGGAAAATTGGGTTATATTTTTTGTAGTAAAACTGCGACTATGAAACTAAACATACCACAGATATAAAATTAGAATTTAGATACTACTTAGAAAATAAAGATACACATGTTTTACTAATTTTTTTATTTTTGGCTTCAAGGACTACAAATGTAGGGTGGAGAAAAGGATTATCAGCTTGAAAACTCAATAACTGAAAATGTAAAAACATTAAAATTCAGTATTTAGATTTTCTTTAAAAAAAAATAACAAGATACGTGTTTCATTATTTTTCAAAAAAATAGGTTTTAAGTTTTGAGGTTTTATGCCCATTAAAACTGGCTGAGTCCAGTTTATCGCAGTCCAGGTCAGACCTCAGCTTTTGTTCTTATGAAACGGGCCAATTCAGGTCTAAATAACAGGCTAGGCCTTAAATTTTCTGCCTAACAAAATAAGCTGGATGGGTCTAAAAAATCCGCGTAGGGCACTATGGATTAGGGTACTGCACGGCCCGGGCCAAACCTGATGTCAATGTGAGACGGGCCAAGATTTTTCGCCAAGTATATAGAAATTTTAAGCCGGGCCTGGAATTTTGGCTTGTGAAATCAGCCGAGCCAAGTTGTTGACGGGCTGGGCCGAGCCATGCATAAAAAATCGGCCCATGCAGTACGCTACTATAGAGGCATGGTTCAAATTCTCTAATTTCAAGCAAGCGAAGCCGCGTCAGGAACTGCTAGTATCTTATATGATGTAACTATTGATTCATCAAATTTCACAGCAAAATATGAGTAAACTTAAGATCTGTAGTTATTCATATTGTACAATTTAAATAACAATGTCATAAACAAGTTAAACAGCATAATTTTGTCTAAAAGAAATTTACACAAATCAATATGGACATATAAAGCAGACTAAAACTACAAGATAAATTAAAATTATGGCAACTGTTATTCTGTACCATAGGCAAATCATTACACCTAGGTGTTTTGATCATGTAACTGCCTGTAAGGTGCTAAATAATTTGAGTTTTTTACAACGAATGGGCAGGTCCGAACATCCAGGATCCTCCCCCTGTATCCACCCCTGAAATCAGCGCTTCAATGCTGAAAAAATTAAGTGTTATTCCTACATATTTCTTATTCCTGCTCATTCTCCTGTTTCCTTGAATTCTCATAAATAGACAAACCTAAATCACTCATGGTATTGCAGGTACACAAAATTATTCCCTTTAAAATACCATTAATGTCACACACCTTTTTGTACCAAGCTTTAATTATTAAGCTGCAGTATACATTGAAATAATCTTTTAGAAGTTAGTTAATTGTAAACATCATTTAGGTACCTAGTGATTTAAATTTAAATTTTTTTAAAATGATCCAGTGTACATGCATATTGTGTTTTTGCAACACATCTTCAATTTCAAATGTTGGCTATAAGTCCAGAGAAACTAAAATGCTCCATCAGGCAGACTTGAAGGTGTCTCTACTTTGTTGCTTTCTAGCAGAGTGACCACTCATAACTTCTTTTATTGAAATGCAATTTGTTATATATATATATATATATATATATATATATATATTCTTTCATGCATGCTCTATTAAAAATAACTGCCCATTTTTTGTTTATTATTTTCTTAACGTAAGATTCCAATCTGCGAACAACGACTTTGTTTTTTGAATAAAATTCTTTATTGATTTTCATAACGGGCTTACTGTACAGTTTCGGCTTGAAAGCCATCATCAGAGCCCTTGAATAGAAAATAATGCGAATATTAAAAAACGAACGAAGTGAAATTAGAATAATGGTAAAACGTGCTTACTTAAAACCAGACGATTAGACGATGAATATAATGCGAACGGGTATAGTTGCGATAAAACCAAACGGAGGTAAAATAGTGTGAAGTAAAATTAAACCGAGGTACATGGTATATAAAAGTATGTATGTGTATGTATGTATGTACATGGTATATCAAAGTATGTATGTGTGGGTATGTATCTAGGTATCTATTGTAAAAACAGAAGACATAAAGTGGAGTGAAACTGCGTTATATATTGTTGGGTGTTTGATATAAAATGAAAAACGGTTTTGGAAGATGTGTAAACTTACTAGAAACTGACTTCAAAAACCACGAAGAAACCAGCGAAACGGTAAACGAATAGCATGCCGAGAAGTAGATGTTTATGTTGTGACCAGCGAAGCGATGGCCGACACGAAAGATAAAATATGAAATATAAAATCGGAATGAAAGGATCACGAGAGTAATAGGTTACGACTGAAATAAATTAAAGTATAATCTATATTTGATTCCCCTTGACTCTCTATATATATAAAAAGATATATATATATATCTATATATATAAAAATGAATGTTTGTATGTATGTATATGTTCATGTCCTTTATGCATTGCTACACCATTCATCCGATCGTAATGAAATTTTCACACAACCTTGAGAGTCAAGCGGAATCAAATATAGAGAAAAAAATTTTGAAATCCGTCACAAAATGAGCGGATCGGAGCGGGTGAGCGAGCGGGAACTATATATATATGTATGTGCGTATGTATGTGTGTATGTATGTATGTGTATGTGCATGTATGTGTGTCTGTGTTTATGTATGTATGTATGTATGTGTTTTTTTTACAATATTTCAGCACTAAATGCTCATTCAAAGTATGTATGTGTGTGTATGTATCTAGGTATGTATGTATGTATGTATGTATGTATGTATGTATGTATGTAGAATCGGATCTAGGGGGGGGGGGGCAACTGAGAGCGAAAGAATGAGCGGGAAAGCGACAGGGAACGGATAACGACCGGGAGCGGAGTGTGTATGTATCTATGTATGTATGTATGTGTGTATGTATCTATGTATGTGTGTATGTATCTATGTATCTATGTATGTATGTATGTATGTATGTATGTATGTATGTATGTATGTATGTATGTATGTATGTAGAATCGGATCTAGGGGGGGGAACTGAGAGCGAAAAAATGAGCGGGAAAGCGACAGGGAACGGATAACGACCTGGAGCGGGAGCGCAAGAGGGAAGGAAACGGGAGCGAAAAAGAAACGCATTAGGTAAACCTCTCGCTCGCTCCCATTTCCTTCTCCGCTTTCCCGTTCCCGGTCGCTTTTCCACTCCCGGTTGCTTTCCCGCTCCCGGTAGCTTTCCCGTTCTCGGTCGCTTTCCCTTTCGATCGAGAACGGGAATGGGAGAGCAAGCATGAGCGAGAACGGGAGAGCAAGCGTGAGCGGGAACGGGAAAGGCGACCAGGAACGGGAAAGGGAACAGGAGAGGAAACAGGAGCGGAAAAACTACCGGAAGCTGGAAAGCGGCCGGGAACGGGAAAGCGACCGAGAACGGGAAAGCAAACGGGAACGGGAAAGCAAGCGGGAAGGAAACCTGAGCGAGAGAGACAAACATTAGAAAAACCTCTAAAAACCCCGGGCAACGCCGGGCACCCCCGCTAGTATATATATATATATATATATATATATATATATATAGATACGGGAAAACAAACGAAAACGAGAGAGTAAACGGGAACGGGAGAGCAAGCGGGGAAGGAAACGGGAGCAAGAGAGAAGAACGATAAAAAAACTTTCAAAAACACCGGGCATTGTACATTCGATTGCTCTTCGAGATTGATTTTTTTAAATTGTCATAATTTTGTACATTAAACTTATAATTAAAAAAACCAAAATAATTTAAAAGGCAAAACAATGTTTGCCGGGTCAGCTAGTATATATATATATATATATATATATATATATATATATATATATATATATATATATATATATATATATATATATATATATATATATACATACATATATTTTTAATTATTCATTCAAACCATGCCCCTAAAAAATTACAAAAGTCTTCTTTTTATAGCTTTCCTATTTTTTATAAATCCCTTATATTAACTTCACTGTCGGTCTTGCTTGCTTATCTGCTTGCATGAATGTTTGTAAGCCTTGAAAAAAAATTAACACTTCCTGTCATCCATTTGAGCAGACATTTGAAATATGGGCTCCCTCCTCATGACAATTTATTTAAGCTATTTATTTATTTATATACTAGCGGGGTTACCCGGCGTTGCCCGGGGTTTTTAGAGGTTTTTCTAATGTTTGTCTCTCTCGCTCCCGTTCCCTTCTCCACTTTCCCGTTTTCGTAGCGTTCCCGGTCGCATTTCCGCTCTCGGTCGTTTTCCAGCTCCCGGTCGCTTTCCCGCTCAGAAGTTCTGTTATCGATTTTCTCTCTTGCTCGCGTTTCCTTCCAAGCTTGCTCTCCCGATTCCAGTCGCTTTCCGCGTTCCCGGTCGCTTTCCGCGTTCCCGGTCGCTTTCCGCGTTCCCGGTCGCTTTCCCGTTCCCGGTCGCTTTCCCGTTCCCGGTCGCTTTCCCGTTCTCGGTCGCTTTCCCGTTCCCGGTCGCTTTCCCGTTCCCGGTCGCTTTCCCGTTTCCGGTCGCTTTCCCGTTCCCGCTCACGCTTGCTCTCCCGTTCCCGGTCATGCTTGCTCTCCCATTCCCGGTCACGGTAGCTCTCCCGTTCCCGTTTCCGTTCCCGCTCATTTTCTCTTTTACATTCTTTCATAACTTCTGTTAGCCTATAAAACGCAAAATAGATTTGCTAAGACTATATATATATATATATGAATGTTTGTGGGTTAGTTTGTCTATTATAGAAACGGGAAAGCACCCGGAACGGACAGCGAGCGGGAACAGAAAAGCAAGCGTGAGCGGGAATGGGAGAGCAAACGTGAGCGGGAACGGGGCAGCGACCGGGACGGGAAAACGACCGGGAGCGGGAAAGCGACCGGGAGCGGGAAAGCGACCGGGAGCGGGAAAGCGACCGGCAGTGGGAAAACGACCGAAAACGGAAAAGCTAACAGGAGTGGGAAAGCAGGTGGGAAAGGAAACGGGAGAGAAAGAGACAAACATTAGAAAAACCTCAAAAAACCTGGGCAACGCCGGGTATCTCCGCTAGTACATACATAAACACACACACAGACACACATACATGCACATACACATACATACATACACACATACATACGCACATACATATATATATATATATATAGTTCCCGCTCGCTCACCCGCTCCGCTCCGCTCATTTTGTGACGGATTTCAAAAATTTTTTTTTTAGTTTTGATTTTCATTGACTCTCAAGGTTGTGTGAAAATTTCATTACGATCGGATGAATGGTGTAGCAATGCATAAAGGACATTAACATAAATACAAACATTCATTTTTATATATATAGATTCTATTAAAGTATAAAAAAATTTTGAAAAAATATTTTTTTTAATTAAAAATAATAATTATCTATATTTTAAAACAAAAACAAATCGAATACAATTAGATAGATGTTTACATATATAAATTCAAAAAATGTCGTTTTAAAGAAATTTTCCTGCAATTAATGAAAAGCCAGCAAATTCTGAAATATAAGGGATTTGTGAAAAAACCTGGTTTTTATGACTTATTTGTATACATTTATAAATGCTTATGATTTAAAAATAGATTAGTCAGTTTTAATATTTAACAAGTAAAGATAAAAATTAAATTAAAAAATGCTTTTATTTGCCTCTTTATCTGAGTCAACGAACTAAAATTTTTGAATCTAAAACAACCATTACGCTCAATCTTGTTGGACCTCTGGCAACTTATAAATAAACATCCGTTCTGTTTAATTATTTTGGACCTCTGGCGACTTATACATAAACAACTTATTACAATCGCTAGATGGCAGGAATTAATTTGATTTGATTAATTTTAATTGATTTAAGGCCTAATTCATGTCGGAAACATTAAATTCATGTTGTCAAATCGTATTGATTGTTTACGTATTGTTTTGCTGGAAGAAATTGGTATATGGTCCAACTTTTTATTTGACGTTTTATTTATTAAGTTATAGAAGCGAGAGTTACATCGTTGGATTTAAAATTGAATTATCTAAAAACAAGCGTCTGGGATAATCCCAGTGCAGCAGTTAAAAACAAGTTATAATTTTTCAAGGAGAGCTAAGGTTTATTTTATGCAATTTTCGTCGGAAAATCATTGTTTTTGGCTTATAACGTTTTTATTTGTGGAACTGAAGAAAACCCAATTAAACAAAAAGATTCCATTTTCAAAACCCCATCCAACGATGTATAGCACAGCCCCAGTGAACAAAAAGTTTTTTTTTAATTTGCACGGCCACCAATATTGCTTACTTCACACACGTTATTCTTCAAAAATATTCTTGGCGCTTCCATACATTGTTGTTGAAATTGGGCTAAAAGCTAAATGCAAAATAAATCTCAAATATTTTTAGAAATAGTCATTGTAGGTTTTTTATTTTAATTATGTCAGTTTTATAATTGAATTGACTGATAATATCGATATTTTAAATATCTTGTTAAACAGTAGCTGAGAGGCAAATAATTGTTTCGTACCTACCCAACAAATAATAACAGTTGAGAAAAATATAAAAAATTGCCTCCGGAATAACGTTGTGGCACTAGTCTTATGCATAAAACCAGAACTCTCTATGTTGTCTAGTTTTTGAGTTTATTTTCCTTGCCAGCCAACCACTCAGCCAGCCAACCAGTGTGTGAAAAATGCGCTAAAAACTATTTTACTAATTTTTGATGACACAAGAGCTAATTCGTTATTCCCAATAACTTTGATAATAATGTTGTGCCCTTTTGATGATTATATTTCATTACTCAACATGCATATAAAAAGCACAAATAAAAAATTTCTGTTCACAAGCTTACATAGGTTCATTAGGTAAGGTTTAAGATAATTTTTGAATACAGGGTGTTAAGTCTGTTTTGGTAACTGTACCTACCATTTAATGAAAACGATAGTCCTTAAAAATATCCAGCTAAAACCTATTTCAGATTTATTGAATTCAATTCAAGAATCTTAAACTACATAGCATATAACCAATAAATTTGAGACGTAAATTTGTGCCATTTTTCACATTTTATCATTTACAGACAGTTCAGCTAATAACACCTTAATATCATCCCTTGTAGATAACATATCCTGAAGGATCGTAAGATGATAACTTAAAAGTAGAAGATTAAAAATTCTCTCATGTGATAAAACAAAGAAATAATTACCATCACATGAGTGTCAGTAATATGCAAACTGAAAAAAAAACACAGTTAGCTCTAAAAGACATCCTTAAAAGTCATTATTATTATTTTAAGACTTTCTTTATTGACAATCTGTAACAAATTTTGTTGTTGATGTGGTGAAAAAATGTCATTTAAAGTTTTTGTTATCAAAATTATAAATGCTTGCTTCAACAACTACTCGCATAATTACAGTAAAATGCAAGAATTTATGTAAGCTGCATACCTTATGCAACTGGGTTATATACAAAACAAAAAGAAATAAATGTATTTAAAATATGGTAAGCAAAAAATAAACCTGTCCAATAGTGCTAGCAATTCCAGCAATGGATAAAAGTATTGAAGCTCTAGTTGTAGAGATGTTGAGGTCGTTTGCTAAATCTGGCAAATACAGATGAGGAGTATCACAAGTCATATATAATAACATAACATGGAAGCAAAAGCACAAAAAGACTAGACTGCGAAAGATGGTGAAATCCATCATGTTTTTAAATGCCATAAAAAGTCCTCTGATTTTTTCTCTGAAACTTTCCTTTTTTCGCTTTGATCTTACAAAAATATCTGGACAGCTTAAAGATTGGCCTTTTCCTAGCAGAAAGCCAGCTTTCCAAAGACTGCCTTTATAAAAAACATCTCTTGGATACTTGGGAACGATATGATCTGGAAAATGAGCTTTCTTTTTTTCTTTCTTTTCACCAGACTTTAACTTTGACTTAAGTGCTTTCTTTAATACCTTGTTACTGGTCACTTCGACCTCACCATTTAACAAACTGGGACCATTCATCTAAACCACAATACATGGGTTAGTAGCGAAAAAATGTATAAAAAAACTTAAAAAAGGCACAGGTTACCTTTTCAACAGACTCTGAATTGTTCTTCAAGGTGGAAAAATTTATGGCACTTGAAGATTTTGGAGATTCAAATTGAAATTTTGGAAGTCCCCCAAGAATACTTACAATATCAATGTATGTCGGTAATTGCTGCAATGAAACAGATTTTCGTGAAATGTTACTGATATTTTGCTGGCAGAATACACATTTCTTCTCTTCTCCGTGTTGATGGTCACAAACTCCATTCTGATCGAGACCCTCGCCACTCTGTCGTCGGGAGCTGATACGACTGAACCTTTCAAGAGATCTCAAGTATTTTCGTTTCTTTTTGTATTCTTTAAAAAGAACCAAAGGTCTGAAAAGAGCACCACACAAGACAATATTCAGCATAATTCCACCAATTACAAGAAGTGCTCCTCTCCATGAATATGTTTCTATCAATAACTCTATTAGTATGGGAAACACAAATCCACCAACACCTGAACCAGCCACAGCAATTCCTGAAACAGTATGAAATAAAAATAATTTATAAGCAAAATATTTTAACACAACGAGTAAAAAAGAAACCTCAAAATTTAAACAAAATCGAAATAATTTAACTAAAGAAAAATATAAGTGTTCATTTAGTTCTACTATCACCCTTGCAACATTAAAAATATATGAAATTCCTTCTTTTTGTATAATGCTTATAATCAACTAGGCTTTGGTCAGCACAAGCCCTGTGTTTTTCAAACATATAGGCTATATAATTATAGAATAATCAAATAACACCCACGCTGTCTACTCGAATCTACCAATAATCAACAAGTAAGCTTTCACACACATACTCACATGTCTGTTGTTTTCATAATCACCAACAGGTAAGTTTAACTTCACAATAGTGCAGACTGTGACTTATGATGAAAAAAGGATGGGCTTGATAAAATATTTTAGATGTCCATTGCTAGACTGCTTGTCTATTTAGGTGTATGTGTTAGCCAGTATGAATACAACATTCCTTATTATTGCATAAAGATGGGCCAAGTGAATGATGACCAATGACCAGTTATTAAACAACGTGATCAGTGATCAGCATTCCAGACTGAGTGAGTGAGTAAGGCTGTGAGATTATATAAGTTGATATTAGGGCTGTGCCGGTATATTGGCCGGTTCCGCCGGTATGAAGGGTGCCGGAACCGGTATTGAACAATTGGCTTTCAGCACATCACGCATAAAAGACAAAAGAGTGAAGGACCTACAGCAGCAGGATGGGCAGTGCAATTTACCTTTATGCCCATTATTTGCTACACTTCAATTACGGACAACGGTTCTTAGCAATAGCATAGCACTAACGGCCTAGCACCGTTTAGCTTTTTTAACTGAACCATGACTAATTGTAGTTTATTTGAGTTTAGTTTTAATAATCCCAGCTGGCGACTGGCGAGGCGAGTGGCGACCGACCGCAGACGGTATCAATAACACAGTTTCAAACATTGTTTCTAGCCATTTTCAGGCTTTCGACCGGTAGTACTGGTTTTTGGCTCGGAAATACCGGTACCAGCAAAAAAAATCATACCAGCACAGCCCTAGTTGATATCAAAGATATCAATAAACAAAAGGGTAGAATGCTTCTCCCTCCCCCTATACATATGAAGTCTGGTAAATATTTTCAAAACTAAAAAAGCGTTAAATCAAATTGTGGTACACGTGAAATGATTGTAAAATGGGTCCTTGGCATGGTTTTAGAAAATATCAAAGTTCACTCTCAGTGTTCCAAAAATGAATTACTGGTTCATCTCTTGTCTTGTAAACACCAGAAAGAGGCAGCAAAGTAGATCCAAGCTCTTCCAGTTTACTCCACATACGGTCTTATCATCTTTATTTGTTTGCTTCAATATTTAAATCAAAACAGACTTCTTGAAAAACATCCTAAAAGCTAAATTAGGAGTATTCATACTCTTCTTGGCATACCGTTTGGTCAGGCCAGAATTGAGATGCATGACATTCTCTACTACACTTCTTCCTTGGGCATCCTGTAATGGGTTAGAATGCCAAACCATATTCTTAGCTTTTGCCATCATTACATCATTTATGTTAACATCAACAGTGTCTGACAATTCATCTACTGTCTCACTGTCCATATCACTATGATTCAAAGTTTTTGCACAGCTAATGATAAAAGGCTCAAAGTTAGAACATGAATTTGATGTAAATGTATAATTAAATATGAAAAAATTATAAGAAAAAATAAAATATAATCATTGTAATGATAAGAAAAAAAATATAATCCCTCACATAATTTCGCTGTGTCATTTTTCGATATCCGCTAACACTTAGTGGAGGACATTTTTTTTAAAATTTGGCTTTATGGTAGGAGGCGTGGTTAAAAGGTCAAGAAAAATTAGATCACTTAGTTAAACACTCTATATACAGCATCACTTCAAAAGGTTCTGGGGTCAAAAACGACCATAGCGTGTCAGTTTTTTCAGCTAGTCGCAGATGATTTTTCACTTTGAAACGTTTTGAATGGCTAAATTTGAAGAAAAAAAAACCGCTTACGAAAAAAACAACCTTTATTGGCTGATATTGGGAAAACCGCCTACGAATAAAACCATCTCTATTTATTTTCAACTTGTTTATAATGTGTGATGACGTAATCTCAAAATTATTAGAAATACACGCCTTCGGTGATTTGTTTATTTTCAACTTGTTTATATTGTTTGATGACGTAATCTCAAAATTGGGAAAAACCGCCGGCCTTCTACTTGGGTGATTTTTTATTTTCAACTTGTTTATATTTAGTGATGACGTATGATGCATTATATATATCCGCAAAGCGTTAAACTTTCGTAGCTAATAACTTTTAAATTAAACATTTTAACAAAAAAGTGCCCTAACATACCGTGTTCAGCGTCTCATAATCTATCAACGTGAGTTTTTTCAGACCTGCAGATGCTCATCTGGTGACATACATACATAATACTTACTGACATAATTGCGCTTTTATGTTAGGAATATCGTGTAAAATTGAAAAAAAAACCCTTAACTTTGTAAACAGCAGCATTATAGGTCAAGAGTTTTACACAACAGCACTTCACACACACGGTGAGTTGATAGTTGATATAAGCATTATATAACTCTACATATGAAACATGAACAATTCGTACTTACTTACTTACTTACTTACTTAATGCTGACAAACACAAATAGTGAGTTGAAAAAATAGAGTCCTTAAATTTATCTTATAATAGTCATACTTAATATCTGAAAGTAAATGCCAGACAAATCACAACTTTCTTCATTTTGGAAAATATGTCTATGTACTTTAGACAACTAAATGGATAACTTTCAAGTTATATAGCAATGAATGATAGAGTTTTTAAATAACAATGTGCACATTTTTTAAATTCTTGGATGTCGCTACAGAGAATACTAAAACTTAAAGAAATCTAAAAAAAAACTGTGCAATTCCCTCTAATTTCTTTAAAGTTTAGCAATGTTTAACGTGGTATCAGTCATTAGACTTCTAGGCCTTGAGTCTAATTTTTAATTACTTGTGGGCCTATTTTGCAAAACAACCAGAGGCAACCATTTATAGGCACCTACCCACACCCCTGCTGATGCTGGCAGGATTCAAACCACTAACTCTCAGGTCTACAGAAGAATGCTTTACTGCTATACCACCAGCACTCACTACACATTATTTGTATCATAACACTATATTTTTGTCCTCAAAAGAAAAGTTAAATATTCAAGTTTCATTAGCATTCAGTTTAGAGTTCTACCAAACTTCATTCTTGCCAGAAGAACTACTGATTCACAGCAGTGATTATGAAAGTACTTTAAAAAATATACTTAAAAATAAACTCAAGTATTCCCACAAAATTCATCTAAGTACAATATACTCTGGGCTGACAGTAATTAAAAAATTGGAAATACTTTGCAGTACTTTTACTTGTACTTCAAAGTACCCTTAAACCAGAGTACTTTGTACTAATACTTCAATACATTTTCAAGTACTTTTGTCATCAATAACACACAGACTGCAATACCATTTTTAGCAATAAAAATCAACTGGATTCATAGTACATTCTGGCTGCCATGATCATGGTTAAGACATAGAGTTAGCAAAGGATTAATATTAAAACTTGTTTTACACTTGCTCTTATCCCACTGCGTTGAATATATCAATTTTCTAGCTGGGTTCCTGCCATTGCCCAGGATTGTAAAAGGTTTTTATATCGTATTTCTCTCTCGTTCCCGTTGTGTTCTACGCTTGTTCTCCCGCTCGATCTCACGCTCCTTCTCACTCTTCCTCTTCCTTTCCCGGTTGCCTTCCTGCTCCCACTCGTTCTCCCGCTCTATTTCTTTATCCCCTCCCTCTTAACTTCTATTTGCACATAAAACGTAAAATAGCTTTGCTAAAAGTGGCTTGAAACCTTCAAACTTTGTTACAAAACAAAATTTAAATTTTGTTAAGCAACAACCTTTTTTAACTAAAAACTATCCTATCTTTTTCTACTCTATGACATCTACCTAAATGCCAAATTTCGTTAAAATTGGTCCAGCGGTTTGGATTGGCATAGAAAACAAACAGTCAGACAGACAGTAATTTTATATATATAGATTACATTTTTACAAACTTTTATTTAGGTTACAATCTCTGTTTGTGTGTGGCTTTCTCTGTACACAAATCTTGCAAGTAAAATTTAACCAGCTTTTTGACTAGCTAGGAAGCTGAAACTTTCAGCATAGCTTTATATTGGATGACAATACATGATCCAATAAAAAAAAATAAAAAAGAGAAAACAAAAACATATATATATATATATATATATATATATATATATATATATATATATATATATATATATATATATATATATATATATATATATATATATATATATATATATATATATATATATATATATATATATATATATATATATATATATATATATATATATATATATATATATATATATATATATATATATATATATATATATATATATATATATATATAGAAAAGTTTGTGCTGAAAAACTCGTTTTTTCCTTTGCTTGTTATTTATTATTTTGAATCTATATATATATATAAATGACCGTCTGTCTGTTTGTGTATGCTACACCATTCATCCGATCGTAATGAAATTTTTACACAACCTTGAGAGTTAATGGGAGACAATTATAGTGAAAAAAAATTGAAATCTATCACAAAATGAGCGGAGCGAGAGAGCGAACAGAAACGGGAATTTGAAATTGAGCGAAAACAGGAAAGCAAAGGAGAACGGAAAAGCAACTGAGAGCGAAAGAGCGACCGGGAACGCGACCGGGAAAGCGACCGGGAGCAGGAAAGCGACCGGGAGCAGGAAAGCGACCGGGAGCAGGAAAGCGACCGGGAGCAGGAAAGCGACCGGGAGCAGGAAAGCGACCGGGAGCAGGAAAGCGACCGGGAGCAGGAAAGCGACCGGCAGCGGGACAGCAAGAGGGGAAGGAGACGGGAGCAGAGAGCTAGTAAGAAATAAAAACTCCAGAAACATTAACAACTTGGGAACAATTGATTTTAAAGATGACACCCACACATTTTTATGAAACTTTACTTTTCCCTTCATCTCAATCTTTACATTCTCCCAATTATTTTAGTACAGTTCTGTCACCTCTAAAAACACATTAAATCTCGATTATCACCCTTTCATTCCCACAAAATTCATTTAAAATCGTCTACATAAAAAACATATGCCACCACATTGAATTAACTTATTACATTACATTACTGATGAATGAAGACAGCTCAAAACATAACACCAGCCTCCAAGAAAGTAAGAACAATCTATCTAATCAATGTGATGACGGCTAGTAATGGAATAACTTGCAGAAAATAAAATGATTTGCTATCTAATTTGATTCAATTTCATAAAGGCATGAATAAATGTCAATGTTTTAAATTTAGAAAAACAGTTTTCATACCTTTCACAAAGCTTAGCTTACTATTTGACTTTAACTAAAATGATTATAGCTTATGTTTAAATATGCATTTTATTTAATTGCTAAGTTAAAAGTAATGGCACTAACTTTGCAAAAATGTGTAATATTGCAAGATTATTTCAGGAATTTTGTTCTGTTTAATGCTCCACTTCTCTACTATTTGCAAACCCCAAATAAATATTTAGAATGAAGAAATATTAGAATATTTAATGACCAAGTGAGACTGAATAATAGAATGGAGACTGAATGATAGAATGGAGACTGAATGATAGAATGGGGACTGAATGATAGAATGGAGACTGAATGATAGAATGGAGACTGAATGATAGAATGGGAACCGAATGATAGAATGGAGACTGAATGATTGAATGGAGACTGAATGATAGCATGGGAACCGAATGATAGAATGGAGACTGAATGATTGAATGGAGACTGAATGATAGAATGGGGACTGAATAATAGAATGGAGACTGAATGATAGCATGGGAACCAAATGATAGAATGGGGACTGAATGATAGAATGGAGACTGAATGATAGAATGGGGACTGAATAATAGAATGGAGACTGAATGATAGCATGGGAACCAAATGATAGGATGGAGACTGAATTATAGAATGGGGACTGAATGATAGAATGGAGACTGAATGATAGCATGGGGACTGAATGATAGAATGGAGACTGAATGATAGCATGGGAACTGAATGATAGAATGGGGACTAAATGATAGAATGAAGACTGAATGATAGCATGGGAACTGAATGATAGAATGGGGACTGAATGATTGAATGATAGAATGGGGACTGAATGATTGAATGATAGAATGGGGACTATATGATTGAATGGAGACTGAATGATAGCATGGGAACTGAATGATAGAATGGAGACTGAATGATTGAATGGGGACTGAATGATTGAATGATAGAATGGGGACTGAATGATTGAATGATAGAATGGGGACTGAATGATAGAATGGGGACTGAATGATTGAATTATAGAATGGGGACTGAATGATAGAATGGAGACTGAATGATAGAATGGAGACTGAATGATAGAATGGAGACTGAATGATAGAATGGGGACTGAATGATAGAATGGGGACTGAATGATAGAATGGAGACTGAATGATAGAATGGAGACTGAATGATAGAATGGGGACTGAATGATAGAATGGAGACTGAATGATAGAATGGGGACTGAATGATAGAATGGGGACTGAATGATAGAATGGAGACTGAATGATAGCATGGGAACTGAATGATAGAATGGAGACTGAATGATTGAATGATAGAATGGGGACTGAATGATAGAATGGGGACTGAATGATAGAATGGAGACTGAATGATAGAATGGGGACTGAATGATTGAATGGGGACTGAATGATTGAATGATAGAATGGGGACTGAATTATAGAATGGGGACTGAATGATAGAATGGGGACTGAATGATTGAATGATAGAATGAGGACTGAATGATTGAATGATAGAATGGGGACTGAATGATTGAATGATAGAATGGGGACTGAATGATTGAATGATAGAATGGGGACTGAATGATAGAATGGGGACTGAATGATTGAATTATAGAATGGGGACTGAATGATAGAATGGGGACTGAATGATTGAATGGGGACTGAATGATTGAATGATAGAATGGGGACTGAATGATAGAATGGGGACTGAATGATTGAATGGGGACTGAATGATTGAATGATAGAATGAGGACTGAATGATTGAATGATAGAATGGGGACTGAATGATAGAATGGAGACTGAATGATAGCATGGGGACTGAATGATTGAATGATAGAATGGGGACTGAATGATTGAGTGGAGACTTAATTATAGCATGGGGAATGAATGATAGAATGGGGACTGAATGATTGAAGGATAGAATAGAAACTGAATGATAGGATGGAGACTGAATGATAGGATGGGGACTGAATGATAGAATGGAGACTGAATGATAGGATGGGGACTGAATGATAGCATGGGGACTGAATGATAGCATGGGGACTGAATGATAGAATGGGGACTATAATATACTTACATGACAGAAAGGAAACAATAAAGTTGATCAAATGCAACAAATTTATCTTACTTCTAGATAGGGAGCATTCTATAGTTTTTAAGAAACCATCAAATGTTTTTTGAGTGATGTGAGATATGTTTCATGGCCTTGTTATTATTGGTTAAATTGTTCATGCAATCAATCAATGCATAAGAATATGTATAAAGCACCTCTTGCAGTCCTCTGTGTTTAACAATTATTTTGTTATTTCTGGTAAAATAATTTGCTAGGCACAAATTATAATCTTGAAGTTGTGAGGTCAAAAATTGGAGCAGTGCCTACTTCATTGATCACAATGACCTCAAACCTCAATGAAAGGTTTTGTAAAGTTAGTAAAATACACTTTTGTTGAAAACTTCATACCGGCACTAATCGGCCTCAACGTCCTCTAACAAGAACTAATGCTGTTTCAATAAATTTGAATATAGAAATAATTGAAAGTTCTTATGAATTTAACATAATTGATATTCAAGAATAATTTATTTATTATTTATAATCAGTTATAATAAAATTTTGTTTTAATTATAAAACAAAATGATGCAAATAAAAAATGTTTATCACATAAAAAAATGCAGACATAATAATCAGTGCTTTACATCTAAGTTATCTACTCTCATAAATGCAAACCTCTTAGCGTTTAGAGCAATCAATGCAACATGCCTGAGCATTCAAAGGTCTCTTTTGAAGGTCACAAGAATGGAAAAATACTTAAAATTCATTCTAGTTCTGTTGTTCTGAAATCTATGGTAACAGAGACAAACAGTTCTAATTTCATGCATAATTTATCTTAAAAGAGACAAACAAAAGCTAACACAACATAGAAAAGTAAGTCTTTATAATTCATTATCTAATTTCATAATTCTACATGCATGTAAGTAAGAACATTTTTATGCAAACTGTCCCCAATAAATGATAGAAAGTAGTTCTGTCATTGGGAGCTACAAAACTCTGGCTTCCTAACAGGCAACTTATCGAAACACTCATCTTGCACAAAACAAAAAATTCCAATTTCACCCATGAAATTTATGCAAACAGAAACAAACAATTAAGAAAAATATCAGGAAACATAGAAAAGTAATATTTTACAATTCATATATATGTATGAACTAGCAGTACTTGTCGCGGCTTCGCCCATTGAAATTAGAGAATTTGAACCGTGCATCATAGGCCCATGCACAGTTTTTTAGACCTG
Organism: Erpobdella octoculata; assembly: GCA_963978895.1. Taxonomy (NCBI): domain Eukaryota; kingdom Metazoa; phylum Annelida; class Clitellata; order Hirudinida; family Erpobdellidae; genus Erpobdella; species Erpobdella octoculata. The sequence continues at coordinate 14,069,984 of OZ022240.1, read as the reverse complement.
GTCCAGCTCATTTCATAGGCAGATAATTTCAGGCCTGACACGTCATGAAATTCCAGGCCTGAACCGGCCCGTTTCAAAAACTTGAGGCCCGGCCTTGTTTATGCTGAACTGAACCCAGCCAGTTTTAACGGGCACAAATCCTCAAAGCTCAGAAAACTAATAAAACACTATTTAACTAGTTTTTTTTAAGAAGAATCTAAACACTGAATTCCAAAGTTTTCACATTTTTAGTTTCTAAGTTTTTAAGCAAATATTCCTTCTTATCTATCCCACATTTGAGGTCCCGGAAACCAAATTACCAAAAATTGGTGAAACACAAATATTTTTATTTTTCAAGCAAATACTAAATACTAATTTTTAAGTCTGTAGCACTTACAGTTTTTGAGTAGCAGTTATTTAAAAAAAACAAATCTTCCACCCCACATTTGAGGTCCTGGGAACCAGATTTTCAAAAAATGGTGAAACACATATTTGTTATCTTTTAAGAAGAATCTAGATATCGTATTTCAAAATGTTATGATGAATGCCGCATTATGCGAAAATGCTAACATACATACAGACATAGAAAATTATGTATCATAATTTATTTATGTTCCGAACATACGATTATTACAACCAACAAATATATTTTGTATCATCAGTTTTGCTCACAAATGAAATAAATAGTATACAGTGAAATTTTACCAGGTAATTTATTCCTCATTTGCATAAAAAACTAGTGAATGAATTAAATTTACTGCTGATTGAACTAGTTCTTATTAACATTTCCCCATCACTAATGCTAGCAATAAAATAACTACAAACTTAAATAAAAAAAGGCAATGATGACAGCTGTGAAATAATAGAGATACAAACTTAATTTTTATTGTATTACTAGCTGACCCAGCAAACGTTGTTTTGCATTATAAATTATTTTGGTTTTTTTATTATAAGTTTAATGTACAAAATTATGACAACTTAAAAAGATCAATCTCGAAGACCAATCGAGTGTACAATGCCCGGGGTTTTTGAAGGTTTTTCTATCGTTCTTTTCTCTTGCTCCCGTTTCCTTCCCCGTTTGCTCTCCCGTTCCCGTCTCAACACAAAACACCTCTTTTTTCATCATGGAGTTAGGTCATCAGACACTTAAAAGCTAAAATTAAGTGAACCATGAAAAACTTTTGTAATTAAGCGGCTACTAATTGTTTGCAATTTTTTGATGATAATAAGTCTATAAAATAGAAAAGCCTTGACCACATTCTTCTAAATATTTGATATGTGAAATATGTGTAAATTGAAAATATAAGAAACTTTAGAATCAATATGGATAAAACTAAAACTAAGTTTTTATTATAATTTTTTACTTTAAACAATCAAATATCGCTTTCATTAAATAAACTAAAACTGGTGGTTTATTTCTTTACAGAAAAGTTCAAACCTCTAAACCTTCTTTTACACTTCTTAGGCCAATTTAGGGGCCTCATTTCTATTTCTTGGGGGCCCAAAACTACGTCCACTGAAAAGTCAGAAGGCGAGTACCCGCTCTGCTCCTTTCAAATTGACGTCCCTGAACTTACAGCTTTTATTCATATTGCAAATGATTACTGTTTTAAGAACTTGTTGTTGAGCCATCTAAACTAATTTAGAAAAGGATGGTTTCATTTTCAACTTCTTGCTGAACCTGCTGGTGAAAGTCTAAATGTTTTTTGAGATATTATTTGAATTATATTTTGTATTGAATTGGTTTGAACAAGGTCCAAAATTCTTAAATATCTGCCAATTATCAGAACTATTGATGGTCGAGAGGTGAATTTAGTAAAAATAAAGCCTCAGGATACCGAAACAAAAACTTTAAGCTAAAAATAGCAATTTTTTTATTTTTTTAAAAACTCTAAGGGGGGGCCCGGGCCCCCTAGATCCGCCACTGCTAGCGGGGTACCCGGCGTTGCCCGGGGTACCCGGCGTTGCCCGGGGTTTTTAGAGATTTTTCTATCGTTTTTCTCTCTCGCGCGAACTTCTTTCCCCGCTTGCTCTCCTGCTCCTGGTCGGTTTCTCGTTCCCGTTTGCTCTCCTGTTCCGGCCACTTTTCCGCTCCCTTTCCCCACTCTCGGTCGCCTTCCCGCTCCTCTAAATAAAAAGAATATTTTTAGTCTAAAATGTTATCTGCAATCACAAAAAATCTGATAATCAATAATTTATATAAAATTGGTATAAAATCAATTTTCCATTATAAATAAAAATATCCTAATATAAATGAATTATCGATTCAACTTAAAAAACTTCAGATCGTAGGAATACGTGAAATGGTTAAAAGTTGACTTCAAAATTTGTTGTCTTTCAATGAAATAAACAATGACGCATAGATTTTTTAAGCTGAGCGTTTCATTATTTTGTTATCGTGAACATCTCAAAGTTATTGTTTGGTCCTCACGAGTCTATGGACCAAATTTCAAATCGGTTAGTTGACGGCAAATGGGTTTGTGTTCGTTCAGAGAGACAGACAGAAAGGCAAAGTTAATATAAAAACAAATAAAAATAAGGAACTTGAAACATAAATTGGTTCAAGTTTTTAAATAAATTTTATCAATTGTAATAAACTTAAAAAATTTATGATTTTCTGAAATTACTAGTCTGCCTCGCCAATAATGCCTTCGATATAACACAAGACTTCTGTATTTTTTAAACATGTCTTAGAAATGTAAAGCAATCATGCTGAAAACAAAAAAAAATTAAGTGAAACATAATCACAAGCTAAAAGTTCTTGGCCATATAGTCCCGGTAAATCTACCATTAATATCATCGAACACAAAGAGAACAGTGGAACCATAAAACCACTACGGGTGGTAAGAAGATCAGATCATCAAGTTTTCAACATCATGAAAACACTCTATATAAATGGTTTGTCTATGTTAGATCACAAAGCAACACAGTCAGTGGACCACTAGTCAGAAGAAAATGACATATATTTTTTATGTACAATAAATGCAATTTGTTTTTCCATAATAACTTGATATTTTTTTCATACCCTGGATATAACGTACCCATTTCTTGGGTCCCTTTGAAGTATGTTACAGCATGATTATGCTGTTTATATAAGCTGTTTATTTTTTACAATATATATCCAAAACGTTTTTTGATTTTGTTTTAACTATCTAATTAATTTTATTAAAACAATTAAATAGAAAATTGAATTCAAAGAAACACTGAATTGAATAGTGTTAAATAGATAACTACCATATGATTGTAAGTACCTTGATATTGTAAAAGTGTTACAAAGGTTCAAAATTAGAAGTAACAAACTCCAAACCCTTCTTTACTGGTATGATCTGTACAGTTGTGGAATCACTCAATAAGATATTAGTTAAACAAATTTATTCTATTTTAAATTTGTTTTGTAAAAGGTGGCTGAAAATGTAGAGAGGATAGAACTTTTAAAATGAATACAGAAAGCTCTAATTGTCATGAGGCATAATTTTTAAGCAAAAAATAAACAAGTAATTTTGTTAGTCACAATCCCACTGCTGTGCATCATCACAAATGCCTTCACCCTCCCTTCCTTTCCCCAAGGACATGACATATTTTTTACTTGAATTAGTTTTATCAAATTAATTAATAATATAATTTACACAACTAAGAATACCAAATCTGAACATTAGGATGATAACAAATAACAACTTTCAATAATTGTTATATTGCACTTCCTGTTATGAATTTAAAATCTTCAGTAATGATAAATCAATCACATGAATATCAACTGCATTTTTTTAATATGCCTTGAGATTTTTTAAAAGTAAAAAGCTTTATTAAACTGAGAACTAACCTGTAGCAAATGCTCTTTTCTTTTCAAAATAGTATGCCACTATTATGACAGCAGGCACATACACAAGAGAGAGCCCAAAACCAGATATAATACCAAAAGTGAAACAGAGTTGTTCAATTGAGTTGGCAAATGCACTAATAATGCAACCAAAGGAAGCAATAAGTCCTCCAGCGATTGTTGTTTTTCTGCACCCAAACTTATTTGTACATATGCTGCTAACTGTATTAAAAAATGTAACAAATCTTATTACAACTCTCCATTTACATATACTATACATATGCATAAACAAAACTGAAAATATTTAAATATACATTACAAGTAGTGTAGTAGAGCTAAGCAAAAAAAATTGTGCAATAAGAAATATTAAAAATAAGCAAAGAGTGCTGTAAAATTACTTGCAACAAACAATAAACCCTAATTTTATTACAATATTCAATCAGTAATTAAAAACCTTCCATTTATTACTTCAAAAAAAATTCAAAGTTTTATAACGTTGGTTCCACAAAAAACTAGAATGTTAATTTCTTATTAAAAACTAATTTTTCTCATTAGTAATATAAGTTTAATAAACTATATAATAAATGCATACACAAACCTGGTCCAAAAATAGCAGGCATTGACACAAACAAAGCCACAATCCATGATGTTCTAGCTTTGCTTTCTTCAAAAACTTCAAGCCACTCAACCAGCAAAATACCTGCAGAGTAACAACAGCCATCTACAATGACATGTGCCATAAATGAGGCTAGAACAACCATCCATCCCCATCCTCCATCCAATGAGGAAGTATCAGAAGATGATGAAGAGGATGATGAAGAGGAAGAACTATAATCATCATCTTCACTGTTGTTTTTCTCTTCTTCTGAAGACTTTTTATTTATAAGACTTAGATTTTTATCTTCAATATTAGATAAGTTTTCACTATTTTCTCCTCTTAAGAGACTGATTTCTGTGTCTTGATTTTCAATAACGTGCTCACTGATTTCTTCTGTGACTTTCTTTGACATTTTTGAGACAATGCAACAGGAGAACTAAGTAATAATCCTATTATTCTATATTTCAAAAGAAACAAACTAAAACTAAGAAGTGTAGTAGTCAAAAACAAAAAATCACTATTTTTTTCATAATTGTGTTTGTAAATGTTGCTTATAAATGTTGTCAGTTCTAATTGGGCTATAACACTTCTCAAATTCAAATGTAAACTGTTTAGTATCAGATCATCCATACGCTCCTGAATTGCAGACAGCAACCTAAAATACACAAAAACCAAACTTCCTTAATAAAAGAAAAAGTGATAAATAGGATAAGCATTAACAAATTATCTATATTTGCAATAATAAAACAGCATTATACTCCATTATACCTCCTACAACCATGACTTAATTGTTTAGTCTAGTCTCTATTGGCACTCTATGCTCCTAAATGTTAGCTACCAAATACAAAATAATACACTACTTTTCAATATAAAATTCAAAACAACCACAACTTTTCACTTTCAACATACTGAATACTGAAAATAGAAGAGGTGTATTAAAAGAAAAAAGTTCTAACACTCAAACAAATTTACGTCAAAAAGTTAAAATTTTAATTCTAGATTCTAGAAATAAGAAAATATAAGAAAATCTTATTAAAAACACGTGACGAACGGATTTTTTAAACAACGACAAACAATCAATCAAACTATTAACGGTTGTTAGACATTACATTTACTTACATTTACATTAAAAACTAATTAGTCTGGTTTAAACAAACTTGTTAAGCTATCTAGTCTAGATTCGAGAAGAACATATCAGCGCTATGAAACAGTGCGGAAAATAATCCAATAATTAAAGGACTAACCTCATAATTTAAAAGCAGCAACGCTACAAATTATAACCCGGTCACATCACTTCTAAAACTAAAAGGATCGCAACCAAAAGTTACTATAGGTTCTAGATCCAACATAGTTATATATATATATGACTTTTTTGACACAACATAACCTCTTAAATCTAAAACTAAAAAACTGAAAAGAAAAAGTTTTCTTAATACTAACCACCTCTGAAAAGTTGTGTCATTTCCTTGCTGAGAGAAAGGGGGAGCCAGGAAAGTCATTTCAGCAAAACCTTGGGGGTAGGCAACACTTCAAAGGGGCCCACGGCCACACGTTCAATTTTTTTATCACAATGCTAAGCTTTTCCTAACAAAAAAAACTGATGACCGGAGGAGGGGGCTGTCGGAGGTACTTTTCCCAAAACCTTTTACACTTTTCCTGTCAGAAAAAGCTGATGAGCTGGGCCTGGAAAGGGATAGTCGGAGGTAATTTTCCCTACAATTTCTTAAGAACTTAAATACTTTTCTTGTAAAAAAGACTGATGACCGGGAGCAGTCGGAGTAGGGACGTAACCAACAGCGGATCCAGGGAGAGGGCCCGGGTCCCTCCTCAGACATTTCAACAAAAAATTTCAACTTTATATTTTTACTTAGCTTGCAACTTCATTTTGAATGACTGTATCCTGAGGCTTTATCTTTAATAAATTTACATCTAGACCATCAATAGTTCTGATAATTGGCAGATATTTAAAAATTTTAGGCCTTTTTTACGCCAAGTCACTGCAAAATTTATTTCAAATAATATCTAAAAAAAATATTTAGACCTCCATCGGTAGGTCCAGCAAAAAAAGTTGAAAATGACACTTTCATTACTTTCATTTGTCTAAATGAGCTCAGATGATTTAACAGCAAGTTTTTACAGCAGGAATTATTTGTATAGTTTGAATGAAAGCTTAAACAAAAATTAATATGTTTCCGGATATTTCAGGCCGCGGATTTAACAAATACCTCAACTGTTGACTGGATTTTTTGGACATGGGGTCCGAACCGTAGATTATTGCTGATAACCGAAGTATTACAGCGCAGCCTTTTTCTAACTCTGGTCCCTTTCTCTGGAACTCTCTTCCTATTTCTCTTACTAAATCTACTTCTCTCACAATTTTCCGTCGTGGACTTAAAACTCATTTATTTAATAAGTAAGAAAATAGCGCTATACAAATTCAACCGATTGATTGATTGATTGAACAGCTATAATGGGAAGGTTTAATGGGAGCCAAGCAATCATCAGGTATTATCTGCTTTATTCAATAACCTGCTTCAACTACCACTTAAACTTGGCTGGCTCCTAGAGCTGTGATGATCCAGCAATCAGGAATATGTTCAGATGTACGAACGGATTTTGTAATTTTATTCTTTACACTCCAAAGCGTGTAAAAATGATTTAACAGTTCACTGACGCAGTCACGAAGCAGTATAACGGATCCCTGCAAATAGTTAAAAACTGGCTAGCTAAAACAGTATTTTTCAGCAGGTTTCTTTAGGGTTTTATGCAGAACATCAAAATTGGCATAGCGCAGGTCACGGCTGTTTGAAACTTTGCATCTGCAATGCCTTTTTTGCCTTCAAAAAAGGAGGCATTGCGGATGAAATATTCTATTGAGTTTTCATTAGTGCATCATAATACTCGGCAAAAACTAACAACTCCAAGAGAAACAGAAATTGCAATGCAGATTTTCTCACCGATGGTCCAGAATAAAAGTACCGAAAAAATATTTTCATTTCATTCTTGGACCATTTCATCAACCAGCTGAAGGTACGGTTTAAGAAAGAGGACGATTTCCCATAATAAACGCAATCTCTCAAACTTATCTTTGTAGCCATGAAAAAATCTCGCAAAGCAAAATCATAAAAGTAGTCGAGTTGTTTAGCTTGAACAGTTCCAATTTGGAGGTTAAAACATGGAAGAGTCTTATTTGGTCACTCCCACAAAAACGTCCACCAAGGGACATAAAAAAGACATTCTTTTCGAAAAAAATATTTTGTTATCTGTGATAAAAGAAATTTTTCCGTCTGATTGAAATGATCTTACTATTAAATACTGCAGCTAAAAATCATTGCCAGGTTTGAAGTAACTGATAAAAAGAAGTGTCTTGTGTTGACGTTGCTCCAGAAAGAAACAAAAAATACAGAAAAAAAGAGGAGAGAAAGAAAAAGAGACAAAATGAAAGAGAGTAAACAAAAAGTTTTATTTCAATTCCTTTTGTTTGGTTTAAATGAATAAAAGAAATTCAAGTTATCTTACAACGGGCTGCATAACGACAGTAATCAAACTTTAAAAAACTGAAAAAATTTCGGGCACCCCTTGAGAAATGGGGGAGGTGAAGGAGCTCTGGAATTTTTAGATGTGTTCAACTTTTGTAAATAGATCTATACAACTTTTGTTGCACTAACGAGGTCAGCAATTCAATATATATATATATATATATATATATATATATATATATATATATATATATATATATATATATATATATATATATATATATATATATATATATATATATATATATGGTCGGTGGCTCAGTTGGTAAGAGCGCTTGCATTTAGGCGAGGCTGTGTTGCCGTAGACACGTGGGTTCTATTCCTAGTAGAGTCTTATAAATATTTGCGTTACTTGTGGTGACAGTTAGTCATCCTATTTGTAGGCTCTTGAAACATTTCAACGCAGTGTTTCACTTCGCATATAATTACCTATCTGGCAGCAGTCTAGCTGTCGAGTCGAGCCGAAGTAAGGAGTTCCGAGCCTATCATAGTCGTAGTCTAATGTTAAGTAGCTCCGAAAGACTGAGACTTCTAGCCATCATTTTTTGGTGATGGTCGGTGGCTCAGTTGGTAAGAGCGCTTGCATTTAGGCGAGGCGGTGTTGCCGTAGACACGTGGGTTCTATTCCTAGTAGAGTCTTAGTAGAGTCTTATATATATATATATATATATATATATATATATATATATATATATATATATATATATATATATATATATATATATATATATATATGTTGCATTTTCCTATAAAAAGAACATAATTGCACCTTATTGTTTTTTCCAAAATAACTTTTTTAAATAACTTAAAAAAATATTCTAAATAGCTTAAGACCTATCGTCAGACATACCAAATGTACACAAAAAATTTCAGAAAAATCGGTTCAGCCGTTTCGGAGGAGTTCAGTTTCAAACACTATGACACGAGATTTATATATATATATATATATATATATATATATATATATATATATATATATATATATATATATATATATATATATATATATATATATATATATATATATATATATATATATATATATATATATATATATATATATATATATATATATATATATAGTACATCTAATAATATAGACAGAATCCCGGGATTCCGGGATCCCGACGTTTAATCCGGAGATTACGATCCCACCAAAAACAGTTAAATCCGGGGATCCCAGGATTGTAATCCTTAGTCGGGATTTAGTCTATTTTATTAGTTATCTATATATATATATTTATATATATATATATATATATATATATATATATATATATATATATATATATATATATATATATATATATATATATATATATATAAATGAATGTTTTTGAGTCTGTTTGTCTTTTATAGAAATCTAAACCGCTGGAACGATCTTGATGAAATTTGACAAGGAGGTAGTTCTCATACAAGGGAAAAAAGTTAAAAAATGTTTGACTCCTTACTCCAATCCCCCTGCTCAGGGGGCCAAGAAAACTTTCCAGGATAAAAGTGCCTATGTACGACCATCCATGGAATTCTAGAAATAAAAGAGAAAATGAGCTCTAGTGGGAACGGGAACGAGAAAGCAAGCGTGAGCGGGAACGGGAAAGCAACCGGAAGCGGGAGAACAAGCGGGGAAGGAAACGGGAGCAAGAGAGAAAAACTATAAAAAAAACTTCTGAAAATCCCGAGCAACGTCGGGTAACCGCGCTAGTTAATATATATATATTGAGATAATAATCGCTGATTTTAATTATCAATTTCCGCTCGATTTGACTTTACAAAATTTAAACCATTATTATTATTTACATATTAGTAGGTATAAAAAGACTTATCAAGGCTCATTCATTATTTTCCAATAAACTGCAAACCATTCCAGCGAACCCGGTATACGATTTGGCTATATCGTAACATTGATGTCAGAAGTTGGATTGAAAGAATGGTTTTGAAATCATTGGATGAGCTCTTGATACTTGAGTTGAAGCGGGAACTTAGAAAACGAGAACTCAATGATAAAGGAAAAAAGTCTGAGCTCGTGGACCGCCTCCGGACGTCATTGGAGGACAATGGGTTTGATCCAGAAAAGTACAAGTTTGAAACAGAGGATGAATTGACAAATTTTCTGAACAAGATGACGGAGGAAAACAGAGCAGCGCAAAAAGAAACCAAAGCAGTTATGGAAGGAATAAAAGAATTGATTTTCGGTGATCAAGTCGATCCTAAAAACAGAATAAAAGAGGCCGGTGTGGCGTTGTTGTCAGAAAACAGCAACAGAGAAAATGGGACTGTTTCTGGCAGTGGTTTGCCTGAGTGCGGACTAAACGGTACGAATGTTGCGAGTTTGGTCGCAGAGATGGCTGAGGCAGTGGTGGACACGGTTCTGGACCAGCGCGTTGCTGGTGAATAAAATGATATGGGTTGCTGCGGCAAAATCCAGTTTGAACTGGAGTCCACCAGCTGTCTGAGAACATGTGACAGATGAAGGCCGTACAGACTGCACAGGTCAGGTGGGTCATGAGGAGGACAGTGAAAAGAGAAGTGGTCCAATTTTGTGTCAGAGTGCCTGTGTAAGTGATGATACCCCGGATGAGTCGGCTGAGAAGGTTGCTGCCCCGGATGTTGCAAAACAGTCTGAGTGTTGCTGGACTCTGACAGATTCTGGGAAGTCCTAGGACCCGTGGGAAGATTTTCGCAGACGCCTGGTGGTGCCGGCGGCAGGTTGCAGACAACTCCTGGCGTGTTGGAAGAACCGGAGTTTTGCATAAGGGTATGCCGGGATTTTTGTGTGCAGGCCATAGAGGAGTTGTGTCCAGGTGATGAGCGTCTTTTAAATTTAAATGGTCGTGGAAACTGCACAGAGTGCCTTTCAAATGTAAAGTGCAAGGCTTGCTTGTGAGAGACAGGAGGATCGCTTGTTCCAATGTACATAAAAAATACCTGTTGTAGAAAATGTTTCAACAGTTTCGTGTTTAGTGGCAGTAGACGACAATCCTGTGTTTTGGGGCTTGAGGAGTGGTGAAAAGTCGGAAACTGATTGTGTCGTGCAGTTGCGGCATCGGTTGCGTAGAGCCGTCAGTGTGGGCCCGCTGTGATCGGCAGTCATATATGAAGAAATTGAGAAATAACGATTTGGCATGGCATTCAGGCCTACAAAACCGAATCGGAAGATCGCACAGGCTCCAGCGAGACTGGACGAAACTGCGTCAAACAGTCAAAAAACTTGACCATGTTGTTTGCGTTATACATTTAAAAATACGGTCGAAAAGCAAAATCTATTAATTGTCAAACAATAGATCTACGTCACATCTCACGCAACCATGATATTGTTCAAACGGAAACCATCTCTGATAAATTGCCAAAATTAAATTAATTAATTAAAATGCCATGTTATTTTACACAAAACGTTATCGTCGACGTCGCATAGTTATATTGTCACAATGCAGAACTGCCGCCATTCTTGCCAAAAGAACATTTTCATAATTAACTGCTTCATTTATCGAAACAATCTCATTAGGCACAGCTGAAACAGCACGGTCGTCACACAATGTCGCATCTACCGAAACCCGTTCGCACGTAGATGACGAGTTGTCACGGACCAGTTGGCCAACTCTTTCGTGTCGAGAGCCGTCACCGCTCTCATCGCCGCCACTTTCAAAGTCCACGACATGATCCATAGCAGATGTCGACATGGACGAGGGGCCGATATCTAAGTTATCTTTGACAGGATCACCACACTGCTCCTCGCACGGCTCGAAAGAAAAAAATGAAGTGTCCGCATCAAAAAAGATATCGGTGGCAGGACTTGGAACGGGACGACTGGAAACGGGCTCACCACTGTAGCCACTGTGTAATTCAAAAATCAGTCGCACCACCTGTAACTCCACCGACAATCTCAGGAACCTGGGTACAGATAGAAGTTAATTTTTCCGAAGAATTGTTGAGTTTGGGCTTTACATTTTTGACCTCGCAAGCTAGAATCTTATAATCTCCAAATAGCTGTAATGTGAGATTGAAGGCATCTCGCTGAATGTTCATGATAGGTGCTTCTCTATAAGGCCTCCTGTATTTTTAACCGCAATATATCATTAGAAGAAGATAATATTGTAGTATTTTCATTCAATATTGATCTTGTAAGAGGAATGGCTTTGTGTTCACGTAGGAAGTGAGCACGGATACTCCCGCCCTGAACGTGCATTGTCAATCTTCTAGCCAGAGTTGTTCGAGTATGTCCAATCATTGGACATACTCGAACAACTCTGGCTAGAGGTTTTTTTTCCAAGTTTTTGAATTTCAGTTATTAATTTCTTATCATTTTCTATCTTCTATAGGAAGATAGAAAATGGCGGCGCTTCGGCGCGTGGCATGCCTTGAGCTTCTTCTAATTTCGACTTTTTAGCTGACTTCTGAATTTTTTTTTCAATTTTAAACTAGCAAGATTTAACTGAAATTAACTTAATGCATCGAATGACAGTTGTTTTTGCGGACAACTTTGCGTTTTAATAGTGTTTTAGCGTCGTTTAAAAATTTAAATTATCACCATGGATACAAATACGCTATTGCTTACGGCGTTTTATGCGACGTTCAAAATGACTTTAATCTGGCACGTCTTACTGATTAAACTCACTGTATCTAGTCACAGTTGTCTTTACGAGCAATTTTGCGTTTTTTTTAATATTGTGAAATTGAGTTCCATTGCCGCTTGACTTGACTACTACTCAATTATTCATCAGCAATGCACACTCGAGTTGTCAGGCCATGAGTCAACGAACTACTTTCACACGTGATGCTCTTCTCGAATTCCGACAAGCAGCCCCTCCCATTCATCGTCAACTGCGCAAAATCTTGTTCTCCTTGCAACTATGGCTACCAATATGTAAACGGTGGTCGCCTCGCCGCAGTGATCACAACTGGGAAACCAGTAAAACCAGGCAAGAAACCAAGGACCTAAAACGAACGAATCTATCGATAAATGCTACCTCAACTGGGGCAGCCGATGTGTCAGCATTGGGGACCCATGGTGCGGACAAAAAATGGACTACTGGCCGAACGACTAAATTTATCAAACCAAAGAATGAAAAACGAATTGCCGCGTGGAACGTACGAACGGGTCATCACGTCGGCCAAAAGGAGATTATCGCCACCGAAATTACCAATTACAAAATATCGATCGCCGCCATATCGGAACTACGACTCACAGGATCCGGGACGATGATGATTAGTCCGCCGACGACCGACAAGACTATTACGCTCTTCTACTCCGGTGGTGACAAGCGAGAGGCGGGTGTTGGATTTATGGTCGGCCAGCGGGCTGCCCACAGTGTCGTTGCCTTCCAACCAATTTCTGAACGTCTGGCAGTCCTTTCCATCGATGGCACAATCAAAACACACTTCCTATCCGTCTACGCGTTGACCGAAACAAGCTCAGATGCAGCAAAAGACGCTTTCTACGCCGATCTACAAGCTGCGACTGATTCTATACCGCAAACCGAAGTTACCATATTGGCAGGCGACTTTAACGCTCACGTCGGCGACAACCGTAGTGGCTGGGAAGAAACGCTTGGACGATTCGGCCACGGAAAAATCAACGACAATGGGCAGCGACTGTTGTCGTTTGCGTCAGTAAACAACCTCGTCATTGGCAACAGCCTTTTCCAATACCCGAAGAAGCATCGGCTCACGTGGAGAAACCCGTCGGGGAAAGATTCGGCCATGTTCGACTACGTTCTGATCAACAAGCGTTTTCGATCGACGCTCAACGACGTTCGAGCAATGCGTGGCCCTGATTGCGGATCTGATCACTACCTCGTGCGGGCCAAAATACAACTTCGACTCCAAAAAGCAAAGAAGAAGACACCGGCGGCTGTAAAAGGAAACTGGACGTGCCTACGCGATCCGGCAGTTTGACACAATTTCCAGCTTGCTTTATCGAAAATGTTTGCGATCCTTAATACATTGGACGATGTCAACGATGAAGAAAAACAAATAACCAAATCCGTCATCAAATGTGCGGCGCCGTTATGTCCGCCGATCCGTCGACGAACGCAGCCATGGATTTCGGATGAGTGTCTGGATTTGGTAGCTGAGCGGAAAAGAATCAAGCACGTCGATTTCGAACAATACCGGCGACTTAATCAAGAGGTAAGGCGGAAAATGAAGATCGAGCGAGAGGTGTATTGGAACGATGTTGCAGCCGAAATGGAAGAAGCCGCATCACGACATGAATATCGAACATTGTATCAGACACTACAACGTTTAGGCGGAAAAACGAAATCGATCAACGATAACATCAGGAAAACGGATGGAAAGTTTGTTAGTTCGTCCTCCGATCGATTACAGAGGTGGCGGGAATTCTTCCACGAACTATACAACCACGATCCGCCTGCAGGACCAGCCGCGGACCCGCCACAAATCGATCAACCGCAGATCCCATTTCCCGTCGACGTACCAACAATCGCCGAAGTGAAAGCGGCCGTCAAATCGCTCAAGAACGGAAAAGCGCCGGGCATCGATCAAATTACAGCCGACATGATCAAAGCTGGTGGTGACATTCTATTGCAACGTCTACACGTCCTATTGACATGCATCTGGGACACGGAGTACGTACCATCAGCGTGGAAGAAAGCGATCGTCGTTCCCATTTTGAAGAAAGGAGACAGTCGAGAATGCATCGAAAATATCACTACAACAAAAAATCGATCATCTTCTTTTAGAATAACAATTGAAGACATAAATATGCCCAGGGTACTTGATCCCAATTTTTGGCCTCAACATGTATTAGTTAGAAAATGGATTTTCAACCCACGTATTGCTATCGAACCGACAAAAAGCGAAAAACAGGCTGCCGTCGAAGTTGCCGGATCGGAAAATGCAGTTAAAACTATAACTAACAAAAATGGCAATCAACAATGAATTTGACACATTGTGACACTTTAGAATCAATAGAAAAAAGACTGTCTAAAACTTCATTTAATATAACACATATTAATTGTCGAAGCTTGAACAAACATTACGCTGAAATTCAGACGTTATGTTACATTCTAAAACCCACATTAATGGCTTTAACAGAAACATGGCTTAAAAACGATCAAGTAAACTTTAAATTTCCGGGTTATAAGTTAATAACAAAAAATAGAGATGAACGACCAGGTGGAGGAGTTGGATTTCTCGTTAAAGAAACCATAAACTTTCAGTCAGTCGAATGTAACTTTATTTCGTCAACCTTCGAATACATACATATCAAACTCTGCTACAAAGAAACAAAACTAAACATTTGCTCAATTTATCGACCCCCTAACACTAAGCCTTTAAACTTTATAGAAGAGCTTTCTGATTTTCTCTCATGTACCCTCAAGCCCAAAAAACGTTTTATCGTCGCTGGAGATTTCAACATAGATCTCAACAAAAAAGACAAAATTTCTTCTCTTTTTGTCAACATGATGCAATCTTTCAGTTTTTTCCCTGTCATACAAAGAGCAACCAGAACAACAAGTACTACCTCTTCCACAATTGATAATTTATTTGTGAACTTCTCCCTGGAGCACAGTTTTTCTTCAGTTATTACTTACGATATCTCGGACCATATGCCAATTCTACTTTCAATCGGAAACTTTCCTAAAACCCACCATCAAGAACCGTACTTAGCTCGAAACTTTTCGGAAAAAAACAAGAAGCATTTTTTAGAAACCTTAAATAATCTTGACTGGTCTCAGGTTTATAACGCTTGTAGTCTTAATGAAGTTAATCTAGCCTACAACACCTTTCAAGAAATTTACCAATCTCACTATAATCTATGCTTTCAACATAAACCTACAACAAGAAAACTAAAATTTAAACAAGAATGGATGACTGACGAGCTTCTTAACGCCTGCAAGTTGAAATCAAAATTATACAAAAAATTCATAAAAAATCCTAACGAAAACACCAAAAAAGTTTTCGTAACTTTCAGAAATAAATTTAAAAAAATATAAGACATAACTATTAAGAATTATTATCATGAAAAATTTACGAGCTACAAAAACAACTCCAGAAAAACTTGGCAAACAATTGGCTCCATCATCAACCTCGACAAAAAACAAAGTGATGACACCGACTACTTCAAACTACAAAATAATGAAAAATGTACTGATCCTTTAATAATTGCTGATTCTTTCAACAACTACTTCTCAAACATTGGTGACCGTCTAGCAGAAAGTATTCCTAATTGCAGCTCATCTTTCAGGGACTACCTATCTACACCCACCAAGCACAACCTCGATCTTCAGCCAACGGATTCCAACGAAATAATACTTCTTACAAAATCACTCAAAGTTTCTCACAGTTGTGGCGTAGATGATCTGGATCCTTATATCATTCAAGCATCCATCTCTAAATTAGCTAATATTTTGTCATATATCATCAACGTCTCACTAGTTACTGGTACATTTCCTGATAAACTTAAAATTGCAAAAATAGTTCCAATATATAAATCTGGCTGTAAATCATCTGTTTGTAATTATAGACCTATTTCTTTACTACCGTATTTTTCCAAGTTATTTGAAAAAATCGTATATATTAGGCTCTATCATTTTCTAAGTGCAAATTCAATAATTAATGATTTTCAATTTGGTTTTCGAGCTGGCTATTCCAGCTATATGCCAATAATGCAGATGTATGACCACGTCTCTCAAAACTTAGAAAATAATTATTTTTGTATAGGTATATTCTTTGATTTGAGCAAAGCTTTTGATACAGTAAATCATGAAATATTATTAAACAAATTGCAATATTATGGTGTTCGCAATGCAGCTTTTAAATGGTTTGAGAGTTACTTGTTTAATAGAAAACAATATGATGTTTTCTATAAACGCAGGTGCTCAACCCTGAATAAAATAACTTGCGGAGTGCCCCAGGGCTCAATATTAGGTCCACTTTTGTTTATCCTTTACATTAATGATATTGTCCATTCGACAAAGTTTTTTAACTTTTTTCTATTTGCAGATGACACTAATGCACTAGCAGCAGATAAGAATCTTAAGGACCTAATTAGTAAAACCAATACCGAACTGAAATTAGTTTCGGACTGGTTCAAAAGTAATAAACTATCACTTAATGCAGCAAAAACTAACTTCATAGCATTCCACAAACATCGCTCTACGCTTATGCCAGCAGCCTCTATAGAACTTTTTATTGAAAACTCTAGGATAATTAATGTATCTTCCACTAAGTTTCTAGGAGTATATATCAATGAATTTCTTACATGGGATGATCATATAAATAGTGTATGTAAAAAAGTTTCTCGCAATATTGGTGTTCTCTATAAGTCTTCTCATCCATTAAGCAAATCTACTTTACTTACTATTTACTACTCTTTTATCTATCCTTACTTCAACTATTGTAACATCATATGGTGTCCAACATCCAAGAAAGCAAGAAGACAATTGTCAACCCTACAGAAACGATGCATAAGAGTCATCTTCAAGGCACCCCGTTTTGCTTCTACTTCCACATTTTTTGACCAAGGACAATTGTTGAAATTGGACCAAATTTATATTTATCAAGCTTTAATTTTTATGTTTAAATATTTTAATAATGAATTACCCGCAATATTTACAAATTACTTTATTTTATCAAAAAATGTCCATTCTAACAACCTACGTATAGTAGACAATGTTAGAATAGGTACTTATAAAACTAATCTTCGAAAATATTTCATTAAATACCTAGGCCCGAAGATTTGGAATAATGCGTTTGCAAATCTAAATATGTCTTCTTTACAAACCTTCAAAAAGTCAGCAAAGGTTTTCAGTGTAAATAAAGACTTAGATTGCTATACGAACATCTTATTATAATTTTACCTCAATTTTTTTCAAATTTTTTTATGACATTTTCAGTTGTCTGTTGACTTCTTTTCTTTTTGATTTTATTATTGATTTGTATTGATTTCATTTGTTCTGAAGTGATTACAACATTTTAAGGTTGATTGTCTCGCGGAGGTAACTCCTTTCATCAACCTGTTGACTTAATAAACGTTAAAAAAAAAAAAAAAAAAAAAAACTTTCGCGGCATTAGTCTCCTTTCAATCGTTGGGAAAGTATTCACGAAGATCATTCAGTCCCGATTACAAAAACATTGTGAACAATCGTGCCGTGAGGAACAGGCCGGATTTCGACCGAATCGTGGATGCATCGATCAAATCTTCGCACTACGCTAACTCATAGAAGAGAGGGTTCGATGTGGCCGGCGGACTGTTGTTGTCTTCATCGACTTCAAATCGGCTTTCGACTGCATCCATTGGCCATCATTGTGGACGGCATTGGAAAGAGAAAACATACCACCGAAAGTCATCCGTTTGTTACAAGCGTCGTATAGTGGTTCGACCAGCTGCATCCGAATTCGAAACGACCTATCGGACGAGTTTACCATTCAAACCGGTGTCCGGCAGGGAGACGTTGCCTCTCCGCTTTTATTTAACGTCGTGATCGATGCGATCATGAGGACATCGTTCGAAGGAAGGCGTGGTGTTCATTACGACAAAAACAACTTTATCACTGATCTGATGTTCGCGGACGATAGCGCCGTATTCGCCGACACCGACGTGGAAGCTACAGATTGCCTAAACGACATCGGCGATATTGCCAAGTCATACGGCCTAAAGATCAACGCCGAGAAGACTAAGGTATTAACAACGGACGGGTCGCCGGCTCATGTCCACCTAAATGATGTCCAGATCGAGCAAGTGACGAAATTTAAATACCTTGGATCGATCGTGCAGGAAAAGAAGACATCGGCCGACGTCCACAGCCGCGTTGGCCAGGCGACACAAATTCGTCTTTACCGAACATTGATTCTTCCGATCCTCCTATATGGCTCTGAGACATGGACATTGTTTAAATCCGATGTGAGTAGACTTGAAGTATTCCAAATGCAATACCTGCGGCGAATACTGGGAGTCTCCATCCGCGACCGCATTCGAAACGAGACGATGCGTGAACGGTGTGATCGACAACCACTGATCGACGAACACATCCAAAAACGGCGACTACGGTGGTTCGGGCACGTCTGCCGAATGGATGGTAAACGGCTTCCCAATAGTTTACTTTGGCGGGAGCGACCGCCTGGCTGGCGCATCCAACGTTCGGCGCCAAAGAAAACATGGCTGAAAATTATTGATGGGGACCTCAAGAGGAAGCGACTGACCGCCGATGGGGCGAGAAGGGTTGCAGCCGATCGAGGAAAATGGAAGATTGTCGTGGAAGACGTTCGTGGTCCCGTGCAGCGTATTGGCTTCGAGGACATCCTCTTCCCCAAGCGCCGGCCACGGACTAAATAATAATAAATAATTTCTTATCAACACGTTCGAATATATTTTTAAACATTTTATTATCTTGGACTAACTGGCCAGTTTCGGCTTCTAGTGCAATCATCAGAGTCCATACAGTAAAATCAAGAAATGTTTATAACCGAACGAAAAGTTAAATCTAAAATCTATCTACAAGGCAATTTGCCACGTCCTCACAAATTTAGTCAAGAATTTTTAAGAATACGAAACTACTAAAAAACAGAGTTAAAATAATAAAATCGCAAAACCTGTCATCAGTTCGTAAAACTATGCCTTTAAAGTGCGCTTGCCGCCACAAACGCTAAACTACAAACTATCAACAACCAAAGAATTGATACGGTAATCATTGTACACAAGATTTTCAAATTATCTTCTACGAGTGGTAATGTTAATATTGTCAAGAAGATGATGAAAATTATCAAATTTACTATTGGCCTGATTATTTCCATTTTGAACGATTTCGCAGTCTTCATCAGTTATCTCTTTGACCAATTCAGTCTCTTGTGAGCAGTCATTTATGTGATCCTTTTTTGAACAATCAATCCCAGAATTGTTTTTTCACATAATCAGCCACAGGATCGCCTTCGAAGTTATCAACCGAGTGACCATCTCTGGAGCAGTTTGTCGTATGATCTTCTCCGGGAACATCTGCTAGTTGAATTTTCTCCGAAAATTCAATAACTGATCAAAACACTCACTACATGTTTGTTTTCTATCAGTTCTCTGTTCTTCAATGTTGTTCTCTTTGGGGCACTTCTCTGTCAACATATCAGATGATACAACCAGAAACGAATCAGGATTTTTAGAGTCACAGTTATTTTTATTTAATCCGGTTGTCCATCCCATCCGCATGCTAATGTTGAGAAGATCCAAGTACAAATTCACTTTCATTTCCAGTACGACTTTCATTGACTGATTTTTCTTTCATTTTTGAAGCCAGCTCCTGCCCCTCAGTGTCTGGTTTTCTGACTACCACGCTGTCGTCATTTCTCTTTTGTTTTTGATTTTTCCAGTCAGATCCGACAAT
>OZ022240.1:14012219-14044719 GCA_963978895.1 Erpobdella octoculata | reverse complement strand
TTTGTTATGATGCGACCCGGACTAGTTTATGATTTCTTCTATCATCTAACAATTTTTAAAAAGCAAATTTAAGTGAAACCTTTGTCGTCTGATATTTGAAACTTGAGTAAAGCGGGCAATTACTAAGCTAGACAAACTATTTCTATAACTTTTTCATTATAATTTATAGTCATTTATACAAAATATTACTGGTAGCACTGCATTCTCTGGTTCGCTGTCATATAGCGAAAATGTAATTATAAAATAAATCAAATATATCTCTAAAATAGAATACATTATGTTCTATAAATGATTTTTAGAAAGTTTGCTCATCACATAAAATTGTATCACCCAAAATGCTGATAAAAATATTTCAGGATTTTTATCTTAAAAATTATTTAGCAATAAAAGTATTCAATCTGAGTTGAAAGTTGTGCGCCACAAAATTTTCGATACTGAAAATCTTTACCGTTTTGTTTTAAAATGAGCGGAGATCAGCTAATATATATCATCTGTTGCGTAGTTTCCAGTAGGCTGACTTGTCAAAAAATCAATGATTTGGAAAATTGTAAGATTTATTAATAATAATTTATTTGTAATTATTAAAATACATCATTAAACAATTCAAAGAAAATCTTACAGATTTGAATAAAACCAAATAAAATACTGTTCAAGGGCGGTTTTTGAAAATTGTTCATGAGGCAAATGTTTCCAGAGGTAAAAACGGGTGAAGAGAGAGAGAGAGAGAGAGAGAGAGAGAGAGAGAGAGAGAGAGAGAGAGAGAGAGAGAGAGAGAGAGAGAGAGAGAGAGAGAGAGAGAGAGAGAGAGAGAGAGACGCTTTTCCGGGAAAAAAGCTGGGACAAACATTTTCTATTCCGTATTATTGGCATTTATTCCATTCACTTTTTTGAAATATTTTTTCAGTACCCACCAGTAATTCAGTTCAAAAATGTCTGTTTATCATAACAAATAATAGGTCCTCGCTCTTTGGTCCAATTAGCACCAAAGCATCAAACAAAAGCTCTAGACATGGAATTCTATAAACATACGTATATAGAATTCCATGTTCTGGAACATGAAAAATAAAAATTGAACAAGCGTATTCAATTTGCTCTTTTTGACCTCTCTAAACAGACATTTGAAACTCTAGCTAGCGAATCAACCAAATGTAAAATGTGTTTTATGACGAAAATCACATAATTAGTGAAATTGATAAACGATTGGAATCCAATTGCCTAAACTAGGCTAGTCGCTATTCAAACACAAAATTGAACTCTGTGAAATGAATTTAATAATACTTTAAAATGGATCACATCAAAAAGGAAAAGGGTTAAGGTTTTTAAAATATTCCGAGCTTGTATTTATAGCATGTTTACTAATGTTTAGTCATCTTCTAGAGTTTAACGCAGGCACGATGAAGAAGACCCAGCCCAGCTGTATTGCAGCATTGAACTGTATATAAGCATCTTGAATATAATATATTAGGTCTAAGTGAGAGGTATCATTGCAGTTGAAATGTCTAGCTTTATCCATTGTACGAAGTCATACCCGATGTTGATCATACATGAAGGAACGAATAAGGAATTACATATTTTTAACTTCATTTATTTTTTGTTTTAAAATTCAATTAATAAACAAACAAGGAAACCGTAAAAAACTTTGTTTTTTAAAATCCTTCATTAAATATATTTTGATGATAGTAAGTCTATAAAATATGTGTTTGTTGTAAGGTGATGGAGACATTTGTGAAGGAACATTTGCTGTGTTATTTTACAAAAAAGAGCAATATGGCTTATTGGGAGGTAGATCTAGTGTTCAACTTCTGAAATTTCTTGATGATGTGTCTCATAGAGTTATGATGACGGGTATTAATGCTATGTAGATTACACTGATATCGAAAAGGCATGTGATAGAGTACAACATAGCCGGCTCTTATATAAGCTGAAGAAATATGGTGTTGATGAAAAAACATCGTCATGGATTCATAGCTTCCTGGTCAACAGATCCTTTCGAGTGCAAACGAATGATTCTTATTCAAAATGGTTAAAGGTAGAAAGTGGGGTTTTTCAAAGTATTGCATTGGAACCAATTTTGTTTGTGATTTATTGGTTCAAGTAATGAAGGAGTATGGTAGACTGCTGTTATTTGCAGATGATACAGAATTATACAAAACATTTTGAAAGAAGAAAACCGTCAACAGCTGCAAAACTGTATCAACAAGGCCATGATATGGTTTAATAAATGGTTGATGAAAGTTGCAAAGTACTTAAATTTGATGGTAAAGTGAAGTTAGATCATACTTATTATGTGAATGAAATGGTATCAATCAAGGATTAGGGTGTGACTTAAAGTTTAAGTGCTGAACAAGATTTATTCAACACTGGGAAAGATTATACAAAATTTTAACCTGTTCGACAAAAGATCATTTACAAGTTTGTACACATCGCTGGTTAGAAGAAATCTATGCCGTCAGTATCTGGTCGTCTCATTCACCTGGATTAATGGAAGAGCTAGAAAAAGGCAGAAGAAAGCAAGGAAATACTTAAACGGTGCAGAAAGGTGAATTACAAACAAAGGCTGGAATATTTAAACTTGCCCACTCTAAAGTATACAAGAGACCGGGGTGATATGATTGACACGTTTAAAATTCTTAATGGTTTTTATAACAAAAATTAATTGTTCTCCTATCCTGAAGTTAATGAAAACAAGGAGAACAAGAAGAAACTCTTTCAAGCTAGTTGTTCTACAGGCACACAAAGGTATAAGGAAGTATAGTTTTTCCGAGTGACCGGTTTATGGACGGATGGTGTGGTATGTTCAGAAGCAATAGACAAATTTACAAGGAAACTGGACGATGCGGGGTTGATGAAGAAATGTTGATTATAAATGAGAGGCAAGAAGGCAATGTGCCTTATTCAACTAACAATCATAATAGAACATTGACTACAGTCTTCAAAATACTTAATATGTGAAGTATGTGAGGCTTGAAAATTTAGGAAACTTTCTAATCAATATGGAATAAACAAATTTTTTATTAAAAATTCAATTTTGAAAATTAAATGCTGCTTTTTTTAAATAAACTAAAAATTTAAAGTTTGTTTCTCTACATAGAATTTGTAATTTGTAATTTTTTAAAAGTTTTTATTGATTTTCTATAATTTACTCAAATGCTGTTTATTTGATCTGAAAATTT
Organism: Erpobdella octoculata; assembly: GCA_963978895.1. Taxonomy (NCBI): domain Eukaryota; kingdom Metazoa; phylum Annelida; class Clitellata; order Hirudinida; family Erpobdellidae; genus Erpobdella; species Erpobdella octoculata. Next base: position 14,041,546 of record OZ022240.1, on the reverse strand, counting down.
AATAGAATGTAAAATCCACAGTGACAAATACACTCTCCAAATCTTAACTCGATTGTGAAGATTGAAAATATAAACTATTTTCGAATCAATATGGACTAAACAAATATTTTATTATACATTTTTGAGACTAAAAATTAAATATTGTTTTTAAAAAAAACAAAAACAAAAATTGATGGTTTGATTTTGACATAAAAATTTTAATTTAATTTTTTTTAATGGTTTCATTGATTTTAATATATAATTTACTTATATTTTGTCCAATCAATCTGAAAATTTAATAGAATGTTTAATTGTCTGCAGCGACAAATAAACCCATTAAATTTCAGCTCAATTGTATAACGGGAAGTTGGTTTTATTGATCAGTATAGGGTCCCAATGTATGGCTCAAACAAGCAAGCAAACACGGTGAAGTTATTATAAAGGATTTAAAAAATGTTTTCATGATTATATCATAACTTAAATGAAACGTTTTTGAGTTTGAATAAAAAAGCTTGGCTAAACCAGCCTATTGAACCAAACCAGAACCAGTGGTGTACCTATGCATAATAAGTTCAAAATTTTTTAAACATGCGTTTTAAATCCTTAAGGTGAAAATCCATGTACATTTAAATTTACACCACTCAGTTAATTTATTTGTATGAAAACCATGCAAGTTATTTGTTTCTGAAAGCTTTTGCTGTGCACATCAATACAGCAATCTCGAAAGCTCTTCATTTTTCACGTTGATAACCTTTTTCTGGTTGCAATATGATTTTTCTTTAACTTTAAAGAACCACTCTCTGTCTTAATCTCCACAAATACAGCCTATTTTGCTAGCCTCTTTAATCCTTAAACCAATTTATTATTGTTTTTTCAGCATATGTTAATTTGTATCTATTAATCTTTAATAGGGATGTCACGGGTACCCGAACCCGAGTTCGGTACTACCCGGTCTTTTTCTGATACCCGAACCCGAACTCGAACCCGAAAGTCTGAAAATTTGATACCCGAACCCGAAAATGTGAAAACTTGATACCCGAACCCAAACCCGAAAATGAGAAAACTTGATACCCAAACCCGAACTCGAAAATGTGAAAACTTGATACCCGAACCCGAAAATTTATAAGCCTAATACCCGAACTCGGAGTTGTGAACAAATAAATCTTTATAAAAGCTGTGTCTTAGAGATTAATAAATTACAAGTTTTGTTGACGTAACATCTAATCGCGAGCGTAGAAGTTTTGTATTATCACCTTTGCGTAACAAATAACACAAATACGTCATTTTATTAGTGATTGTGTGAACTAGACCACTAATCCGTTTGATTATCAGGCCGGACCGAGCCGCGAACGAACTAAAATAATTATGCCTCCTTCGGTCGAAGAATTCGCGGATAGCCATGACTCTAAACTTTTTACTTCAGTTATATAACCTTATATTTATTCATTCATATACTCAAAGTTTTTCTGATATAACAAAGACCCTTTGTTATAAAGATAATCTTGCATAATCCTAAACTTTAACTGGCAAACTCTATAAATGATCTATGCGTCACAGTCATTTTATTGGCAAATGTGTAAGCTAGGACACTAATCCGCCTGATTACCCGACCGGACCGAGCCGCGAAAAAAATAATAAATTACAATAATTTAAGAGGTAACGTATTATACTAAACGCAAGCTATGCAAGTTTTGTATTATCACCTTTGCGTAACAAATAACACAAATAGGTCATTTTATTGGTGAGTGTGTAAGCTAGACCACTAATCCGCCTGATTATTTGGCCGGACCGAGCCACGAACGAACTAAAATAATTAAACCTCCTTCGGCCAAAGAAATCACATTATTTGGAAGGCTAAAAAAATAACTTGTTAGAGTTTATTCAATACGTGTAATGTCTATTGCATGAATTGATCGCTCTCGTTTGTATATGTATATACACTAGGTAAATTTAAAATCAATCCAGGAATTTGAAATCATAAGCCAGTACCCGAACCCGGTTTTTGGAAAACTACAAACCCGAACCCGAACTCGAAAACCTGAGTTTCACAAACCCGAACCCGAAAACTCGAGTTTTACAAACCCAAACCCGAAAACTCTAGTTTCACAAGCCCGAACCCGAACCCGAAAACTCCAAAAAGTACTACCCGTGACATCCCTAATCTTTAATGAATAATTTTTAACTAGACAACTAGTTTACCGCAAATTGCGTCCTGATTTTGACTAATACGGTAAAGTTTTTACAAACTGCGTGTTATTGACTGTGAGCTGAAAGAGAGACCATCTTGCAATGCGCCCCTCTGCATACGCCATTGCCAGGATGGAATTATTGCTATGTCATAAGAATGCACTTAATGTCACTTATCAACCTGAGAGAGAGAGAGAGAGAGAGAGAGAGAGAGAGAGAGAGAGAGAGAGAGAGAGAGAGAGAGAGAGAGAGAGAGAGAGAGAGAAGCCTGAAAAAATGATAAGCTGAAATTTTATTGGTTTTTTGGGTTACGAAAACAATTTATTAATATTAATAATGATCTAATAATAACAATCATGATAATGATTATAGACCATTTCTATTATAACGGTAAAACTTTCAAAAGCTCTTAAAATTGGAGAGTTGCCAGTAAGAAATATAAGTCAAATTATTAAAATAATATATATAAATAAAATGTAATAAACATTTTGAAACAAGTGAAAGTTAATCTAAAAAATTAAAACATGCTTTTAAGATAACTAAAAAATTTCATAGCGACTTCGTATCTAGTGGACCGGCTAACTGCAGCATCGTGCAAACGCTATTGACAAGCAAAAAAATTACATATTTGTAATCAGAAAAATATGCTTGTAATTACCTGATATCGCCACATTCTGCAAAATTGAGAAAAAAAAATCACCTTTTTTGGTCCCGCTCCTGTATGAATAGCGTATTATCACAGGCGATCAAACTGGCGAAAAAATTAAAATATTTGGATTTTTTGGTTGATTTGCATATGTTTAATATAAAGAATGAAGAAAACAAGAAAAAATAGACGAATAATTAAATTTTGAGTAAGTAAACCTACGGAAACGAGACATGACTTCTGCCTCAAGTACGTGTCTCGTCTACTCACTCAAAATTTAAATATTCATATATTTTTTCTTGTTGTCTTTATTCTTTATATTAAACATATGCAAACCAACAGAAAAAAACAAAATATTTGATTTTGTTGCCAGTTTGATCGCCTGTGATAATACGCTCATAGATATATCTATGAATACGCTATTCATACAAGAGCGGGACCAAAAAAGATGATTTTTTTCTCAATTGACAAACAAAAACAAGCAAAACAATTACATGTTTGTAATTAAAAAAATATGCTTGTAATTATCTGATATCGCCACGTTCTGTAAAATTTAAAAACATTACCTTTTTTGGACCCGCTCCTGTATGAATAGCGTATTATCGCAGGCGATCAAACTGGCGAAAAATTCAAATATTTTATTTTTTTTGTTGGTTTGCATATGCTTAATATAAAAAATGAAGAAAACAAGAAAAAATAGATGAATAATTAAATTTTGAGTGAGTAGACCTACGGAAAGAGACACGCACTAGAGGCACTCGTTTCCATAGGTCTACTCACTCAAAATTTAATTATTCATTTATTTTGTCTTGTTTTCTTCATTTTTTATATTAAGCATATGCAAACCAACAAAAAAAATAAAATATTTGAATTTTTCGCCAGTTTGATCGCCTGCGATAATACGCTATTCATACAGGAGCGGGTCCAAAAAAGGTGATTTTTTTTTCTAAATTTTACAGAATGTGGCGATATCAGGTAATTACAAGCATATTTTTCTGATTAAAAATATGCAATTTATTTGCTTGTCAATAGCGTTTGCACGATGAAGGGGTTTTTGATCAGTTAGCCGCCCCACTAATCGTAAAAACATTACCCCGGTTAATAGTAAACAAAAGATGTTTGTAGTTAACATGACGATGAAAATTTTTGTCGTCATTGCTTCTATAATTTATTTTGTAATAATTTTTGTTTCTTTAATTTCTTCATAGTTATTTTTGTTAAATTAAACACTTTTAATTTTTTGAAGTTGGTTAATTCATAGAGTACTAAAAACTATATGATATAGTAGGGGAGATGGGGGATACTTGATCTCTGGGGCATATTGATCTTTTGACAATAACGTAATTATTTCTAAATAAAAATGCAATGCATAATTGTTTATGGTCTTTAATTGTCTCTGTTCTATTTTTAGTCCTATTTTCTTTTCAACAATCCGCCGTTGAAAGTTGAAAAATACGAAAGTTTGTTTTGACCGGAGAAAAGTAAATCTTCACAACAGTTGAGTTTCTGTAATTACAAATTAGATAAACATTTATTGATGAGATATCGCCATTTATATTATGCTCCATGTCATGGGGGATGTTTGATCCTTACCAATATTGGGTACGTTGATTTGTAGATCAAAGTGCCCCATGTCCCTAGATACTAAATGTACAATTCTCCTGGCATTGGAGGTTTAGTGTAGTCATATAATTTGATATTTTCTATTATTGCAAATACGCAATTCGTTTTATTCGTAGGTTTGGTTTGGTTTCACAATGGTTAGATATGTCAGCGAAAAACACCGGTTAAAGTGATAGGAATAGCTAAGTCAAACCTTAGTTAACAGCAAAAGAAATCCTTGTTCTGGACTATGACTGTTATGTGTTGAAAATTAATAAATATGTTGTGGTTAGATTTAAAACAAAAAAAGTTATTCACTATATTGGTCAAATAATGTCAGAAGATGGTGAATTAGTAATAAAGTACATGAAAAGGGAAAAGATGTCGTCATTCAATTTTATTTGTGCAAATGATGAACTACTTCAATTTGCAAGAGAAGGCATTGTAGACTTCCAGACCCAATTCAGCATGGCGGACTGCTCGAGTCAGTCGTCACTTGGTCTTTCCATTTGATTTATCAATTTTCCAGAACCTGTGTTGAATTTATACAACTTAAATGATTATTATTATTAATAATAAAAACTAGTATACCTGTTTTATAGTGTTTTTTGAAATAACTGGGAGTGGGATCAAATTGAATTGTACCTAGGATCAATGTGCCCCATGGGGGGATCATAGTACTCCGTATGTGGGGTACTTAGATCTTTTTAAAGGCTTCCACCAAAGTTCAATTTAACAATAGTTCTCTTGCATTATAAAATTTCAAACTAAAGTGAATACATAGAGATGTTCCTCTATAAAATTTAAAAAAGAAAAGTTTTTGAATGGCTTAACAGTTATCTCCAAAAAAACCTCAAAAGAGATCAATGTGCCCCGATTAATTTTATAATGATCTCCCGAGCTTCTAAACGTCCGCGGATATCCCGTGAACCTCCGGACAAGTCAAATGTAATAAAAGCATGTAATAAGCATTTATTCAACGCACCACTGCGAATCGGAAGATTAGCGTTTAAAATTTAAACTTTAAATTCCTCGGAGATGTTAATTGGCGATAGTGGCGCTCAATTTCGATTTATATTAAATTTTATGATTGGTTTTGATGTAAACTAAAGAATTTTTTCTCGACCAATGGTGTTTTATCACTTAAATTAATTATTTTTTTATTCACTAAAACTTGTTAGCTAAATCATGATTTAATTTTAATTTAAGAAGTTATGACATACTAGAGATAGCCCGTCAAAAATGACGGATGTTTTTAAATCTCATTATATATTATTTTTTGATTGCAGCGTCACCTCGTTTGATCTTTAGGACTGACAGTGAACAATTGCATAAAATCTTTTATTAAATACCTGCGCGCACTAATTTTATCAACTGCAGACTGCTGACCACGGCGTCCACCGCGTTAAGCGAAATTGCTAACATACATACATACATACATACATACATACATACATACATACATACATACATACATACATACATACATACATACATACATACATACTTACATACATACATACATACATACATACATACATACATACATACATACATACATACATACATACATACATACATACATACATACATACATACATACATACATACATACATACATACATACACACACACACACACACACACACACACACATACATACATACATACATACATACATACATACATACATACATACATACATACATACATACATACATACATACATACATACATACATACATACATACAAACATACAAACATGCATGCTTACATACATGCATACCTACATACATACATACATACATACATACATACATACATACATACATACATACATACATACATACATACATACATACATACATACATACATACATATATAAATACATACATACATACATACATACATACATACATACATACATACATACATACATACATACATACATACATACATACATACATAGCCGTACGGGGTCTAATCGAAGTGGGGGGCTGGAAATAATTTTTGCCCGAATGATATATATATATATATATATATATATATATATATAAATTTTATTATATGTTCATTTCTGATTGCAATATCACCTTTTTTGATCTTTGAGACTGTCATTGTACACTTGCGTAATAAATTTGGTGTATAATAATTGTCCCCAATAACAATGCATTTTTTACATTTTTAAATTTATTAGACAAAATTTAAATAAGTTTTAAAATAAATGTAATTATTATTTTTAAAAATTTACAAAATCAGAAATTTTCTTCAGAAAAATTAACCGTCAGTTTTTAGTTCATTCAAAGGAAACAATTAACTGTGGTTAATGTTCTATATTTTATAAATTTACTAGCTGGTTACCCGGCGTTGCCCGGGGATTTTAAAGGTTTTTTATCGTTTTTCTCTCTGGCTCCCGTTTTCTTAACCGCTTGCTTTCCCGTTCCAGGTCGCATTTCTGCTCACGGTCGCTTTTCCGGCCCGGTCTCTTTTACTTTTCCCGATCCCGGTTGCTTTTACGCTTTACCGCCACAGCTTGCTTGCTCTTCTTTTCGCTCTTCCGTTCCTCCATTAAATTTTAGAGCCTTCCCAATGTGGCTTAGATGGGCTGTAGCAGAATGCTGTGCACAGTGATCAAAATTGATCTGTTCTCTCGTTAACACTTTGTTGTTTGGTTTGCTCGTTTAGTTACGTCTGAACTTCCTCAATATTGGTTCCACTCTGCAAGTGTGATCTTCTGCTTATTACGATTGACTAAAGCTGAAAATAAAATTTATTAGTTAACGCTGCAATAATGTTAAAATCCGCTCATATATCTCAACAAATTATATTTATTTTAAATACTTGTAATATTAAAAACCTTCAAAGCATTAACTTAATGAATTTTCCGAGAGTTTTCCGAGATCATCAATTTGGAACAATCGAAGAGTACCACTTTTATTTAGCAAATGATGCAATTATAAATTGAATGAAACAGCAGCAGATTGATAGGCTGGCTTGAGAACTTTGTTCATGATTTTGTTGAAACACAAAAATACTGCACTTGCTTTCATTTCTTTCAAATTTCATGCACCTTATATATCAGTGAAACTTTTACAATAAATTGGTGTTGCATGTAAGATTTTCTTCAAAATGTAATTTTCTAATTTCCTCTGAAAAGTAAAAAATAAAATAAGACCGATAAATTAATTCATAATCTTATAGTCATAACTACTCGTCAATAATAAATTAATACCAAATCGGCTAATGCCATCACATAAAAAAACACTTACCTGCCCAAAAAAATTTCTCATTTACTGATTTTGTTAAGTCTGGAACTCTTTTTGTGAAGCACAAAATGTCTCTAAAATTTAGAGTCTAAATTTCTAAATAGAAGAAATTCCACCTGCAATTTATTGATTAGTCCTGAAAACCAAAGTTATCTGGATTTAAAAGATATACTCACTCACAATAATATATACACAACAATAATAATTAGAAAATCTATATATATAAAAGAACATGTCCTGACTGATAATCAACGCCGAGCTCAAACGCCTCATCCTAGGAACGTGAAATTTGGAACTTATATTACTTTTATAGCGTAAACATCCGCTAAGAAAGGATTTTTGAAAATTTTGCTCCTGAGGGGAAAAAACTGGAAAACAAACTTTTTTCTAAAAATTTTTTCTAAAATTTTTTTTTGAAATTTGGTATATAGATTCTTTTTGAAAAATAAAAAGATACGTGTTTCACCATTTTTTGAAAATTCGGTTTCCCGGACCTCAAATGTGGGTTGGAAAATTGGGTTATTTGGTTTTTAAAGTAGCTTCTACTCAAAAACTGTTAATGCTACAGGAGTAAAAATTAGTATTTAGTTTCTATTCCAAAAATAATGAAATACGTGTTTTAGCATTTTTTGAAAATTTGGTTTCCAGGACTTCAAATGTGGGGTGGAAAATAGGGCTAATTGTCTTTTATAGTAACTGCTACTCAAAAACAGTAAATACCACAGATGTACAAATTATTATTTAGTTTCTTTTCTAAAAATAAAGATATACGTGTTTCACCATTTTTTACAAATTTGGTTTCCCGGACCTCAAATGTGGGTTGGAAAATTGGGTTATTTGGTTTTTTAAGTAGCTTCTACTCAAAAACTGTTAATGCTACAAAAGTAAAAATTAGTATTTAGTTTCTACTCTAAAAATAAGGATATATGTGTTTCACCATTTTTTGAAATTTTGGTTTTCAGGACCTCAAATGTGGGGTGGAAAAAGGTTTTCTTTGGTTTTTAAAGTAACTGCTACTCAAAAACTGTGAATGCTACAGATGTCAAAATTAGTATTTAGTATTTACTCAAAAAATTATGATATAAGTGTTTCAACATTTTTTTAAAAATTTGGTTTCCAGGACATCAAATGTGGGGTGGAAAAAAGGGTTATTTGATTTCAAAATAACTGCTACTCAAAAACTGTAAGTGCTACAAATGTAAAAATTAGTATTTTGAAGTTTTGTGCCGGTTAAAAGTAGCTAAGTTCAGTTTATCACCGGTCGGGCCAAGCCGTTATTTTAGAGTCTTCACACGGGCCAGGCCAAACCTTAAATCAAAGTGGAACGGGCCGAGGTTTTTCACCAAGTATATAGATACTTTAGTGATTTTAGGGTGTTCAGTTGGGCCGGGCCAAACCTGAAGTCAAGGTGGGACGGGCCGAAGTTTTTCATCAAGTATATAGAACTTCTAAGCCTGTAAGAATGGGCCGGGCCTAATTCAGACGGGCTGTGCCGGGCCAGGAGTTTGGGTTTTTAAAACGGGCTGGGCTAAGTTGTCGACGGGCCGAGCCGAGACCTAAAAAATTGATCTCTACTATGGATGCACGGTTCAAACTCTCTAATTTCATGCGAGCGAAGCCGCTACGGGCACTGCTAGTTAAATAATATAAGAATAGTTTTTAAATTACTTTGATTTCGAGAAACCGAGACGATAAACAGCGAATGTAAACAAAACATAGCTCTGATAAAATAGCGAAAATATTTAAAAAAAACATTTGAACGATATACAGTAATTAAAAAAATAAATAAAAATAATAGTACTTTAGTACTTTTGATATAAGTAAAATAATACTCACTTTTGATTTTGAGAAATCGCGACAACCAACAACGGCGGAACGGAAGGCGACGGAAACCCTCAGCTTGTTAAGCCGCGATATAATTGCATAGACGAAAATATTTCTAAAAATTAATTTTCTAAAAACATTCAAAACAATTTTTTTAAATAAAAGAGATATTTGTTAGGTGGTAAATGTTTATTATGTAAAATTTGGTGCAAATCCCTTCATTGGTTTTGGCGTTATTAATGAACAGACGTTGCCTTTTATATATATAGACTAGCAGTGCCCGTCGCGGCTAAGAGAATTGGAACTATAGTAGAGTACTGCACGGGCCGATTTTTTACCGCCCGTCGACAACTCGGCTCGACCCGACCCGTCTGGGCCTTATATACTTGGCAAACCACGTTTTTTGACAAATCCGTTATATTTCAGGATTTGCCGGCTTTTCATTTATTGCAAATAAATTTCTTTCAAAACGACATTTTTTTGAACTTATATATGTAAGCGTCAGTATAATTATGTTTAATTTGTTTTTGTTTTAAAACATAAATAGTTATTATTTCTTATAAGCCGACAATCTTTTATCAAGGATCTATGTAATACACAATTTTTTTACAAATTTTTTTAAACTCTAATCAAATGCATTGTCATGAGGAGCAAGCCTTTATTTCAAATTTCAGCTCGATTGGTTGCCAGGATTTTACTTAATTTTCAATTTCAAGGCTTGCAGACATTCAAGCAAGCAGGCAAGGCCAGCGGTGTAGTTAATATTTAATGACAAGTAAGAATGTTGTTGGATGCCGAGTTTGTAACTTTTGTGGCTTCGTTTATTTGCCCACAAATTTTATTCTATTTTGTCAGTTTTACAATAAGTTGATTGTAACAAATTGATCAGTTTTTTATATTGACTTTTCTGATTAATTTATAAGCTCTTAAATTTTATTGTGGTCTGCATGTAAATGTGTGTCTCAGTGTGCATATCTTTTAATTGTTCCTCCAGCCAAATAAACATATCAACTATGGAAGACCTGGATTCCTTTCATGAACAGATCGTAGGAGTTCCTCTACTCATTCGAATCTGGGTGGCGTTTACAAGAAATGACTACATCGGAGAAAGTCAGCCGAAGTTTACATTCGAAAGTGAATTTTCTTTCTTTTTTAAATTTTCTTTGTAAATAATCCTTTTTTGACATATGTAAAGAACTTCAGGTGCGACGCGGGCAAGTCCGCTATAGTTGAACGCGATACGAGAGCTGGGAAGGATAGGAATCCGAGCACGGAAATCGCGATTTCTCAGAAACGGTAATAGCCAGCGACTTGAGATTTTACAGGTACAGGGGGGTCAATGAGACCTTTTTCCGGTGCCAACCAGAAGTCTGTGCAACCACGTCCATTTCCGCTTTTGGGCTGTAAACGCTTGCGGAGTCGACGTCGAATACCTCCGGAACCACGTGACCTTGAAAAACAAAACTCGAAAAGAACATAGGGGTCCATAAGCCCTAACTCTAGTTTAAATCGCAGGGTCACGTGACTTCCGGTTCCGGAGTTATGAGCGCTCGAAAATGTGTACCCCGGATTCGGCACTACTTTTTGTCCAACGCTACAGCCACCCCATCAAGCATAACGGAGCTTCACTCTACATTAGAAGACGATCCCTGAATGTGACCATCTGATGAGGAGAGAATTTATCAAATTTGTATTCCGGAAATGGATTTATGGGCGTTCAAATATGGCGGTTTTTTTCAATTTGGATAAGTATAGTGAAATGGTCCGTAAGTTTGCACTTTCATTTATTCGTGAATGGAATCGAGTCCGAATACGCTAAGTGTGTACAATAATTTTTACTTAACTTAATTTTTAAATTGTAATTTGCATTCATTCGCAGATGATATGGCACTACTTGTGGACACTTCCCATCCAATGATACGTCCGCAACTGGAAAAGGCAATGGAGGAAGCAAGAAAGAACATGCATTCTAGGAGACTTTTCTGCGTTAAGGTATTTTAAAATAGATTTTTCTTCTAGAATAACATTTGCGCTCATCGTACTTAACGGAAAAATTTCAGTTATTTTCTCACATTAGGCGATTAATTTTTCTTTATATTTCAAGCATGAAAACCAAACAAAAGGTTAATAGACAAATAGATACGGAATTATCGTTGTTTTGCAGCTACTTGTTTAAAAACATTTTCCGTAGTCGAGATGGTAACTCGATAAATAGACTATTAAAGCCTCATAAATACAAAGCAGTATATACGTCAACGACTTTTAACCATGATAAATAGAAAATCTATAACGTTTTAAAGCATAACTTTCCACACAGTTTTAAATTCGTGTTTAGGAATATTGCAATTTAATTTTTCTTATATTTTTAATAAATGTAATAAACCAGGACAAATTCAAATGTAAAAATATTGTTGAATAATCAATTCAATCAAACATTTTTCTTTTTTAAAAACTTCTATTTAGGTTACAATCTCTGTTTGTGTGTGTGGTTTTCTCTGTACGCAAACCTTGCAAGTAAAATTTAACCAGCTTTTTGACTAGCTCGGAAGATGAAACTTTCAGCATAGCTTTATATTGGATGACAATACATGATTAAATTTAAAAAAAAATTGAATATCTTTCGTATTTCTAAATTGATTGTATTTGAAAAAATGTTTGTGTTAAAAAACTCGTTTTTCCTTTTTTGTTCCGGTTTTATTTATTAAATTTACTAGCGGGGTTACCCGGCGTTGCCCGGGGTTTTTAGAGGTTTTTCTAATGTTTGTCTCTCTCGCTCCCGTTTCCTTCTCCACTTTCCCGTTTTCGTCGCGTTCCCGGTCGCTTTTCCGCTCCCGGTCGCTTTTCCGCTCCCGGTCGCTTTTCCGCTCTCGGTCGTTTTCCAGCTCCCGGTCGCTTTCCCGCTCAGAAGTTTTGCTATCGATTTTCTCTCTTGCTCGCGTTTCCTTCCAAGCTTGCTCTCCCGATTCCAGTCGCTTTCCGCGTTCCCGGTCGCTTTCCGCGTTCCCGGTCGCTTTCCCGTTCCCGGTCGCTTTCCCGTTCCCGGTCGCTTTCCCGTTCCCGCTCACGGTTGCTCTCCCGTTCCCGGTCATGCTTGCTCTCCCATTCCCGGTCACGGTTGCTCTCCCGTTCCCGTTCCCGTTCACGCTCATTTTCTCTTTTCCATTCTTTCATAACTTCTGTTAGCCTATAAAACGTAAAATAGATTTGCTAAGACTATATATATATATGAATGTTTGTGGGTTAGTTTGTCTATTATAGAAACGGGAAAGCGACCCGGAACGGACAGCGAGCGGGAACGGAAAAGCAAGCGTGAGCGGGAATGGGAGAGCAAACGTGAGCGGGAACGGGACAGCGACCGGGAACGGGAAAACGACCGGGAGCGGGAAAGCGACCGGGAGCGGGAAAGCGACCGGCAGCGGGAAAGCGACCGGGAGCGGGTAAGCGACCGGCAGCGGGAAAACGACCGAAAACGGGAAAGCGAACAGGAGTGGGAAAGCAGGTGGGAAAGGAAACGGGAGAGAAAGAGACAAACATTAGAAAAACCTCTAAAAAACCCGGGCAACGCCGGGTATCTCCGCTAGTACATACATAAACACACACACAGACACACATACATGCACATACACATACATACATACGCACATACATATATATATATAGTTCCCGCTCGCTCACCCGCTCCGTTCCGCTCATTTTGTGACGGATTTCAAATTTTTTTTCTCTATATTTGATTCCCCTTGACTCTCAAGGTTGTGTGAGAATTTCATTACGATCGGATGAATGGTGTAGCAATGCATAAAGGACATGAATATATATCATATCATATCATATCATATCATATCATATCATATCATATCATATCATATCATATCATATCATATCATATCATATCATATCATATCATATCATATCATATCATATCATATCATATCATATCATATCATATCATATCATATCATATCATATCATATCATATCATATCATATCATATCATATCATATCATATCATATCATATCATATCATATCATATCATATCATATCATATCATATCATATCATATCATATCATATCATATCATATCATATCATATCATATCATATCATATCATATCATATCATATCATATCATATCATATCATATCATATCATATCATATCATATCATATCATATCATATCATATCATATCATATCATATCATATCATATCATATCATATCATATCATATCATATCATATCATATCATATCATATCATATCATATCATATCATATCATATCATATCATATCATATCATATCATATCATATCATATCATATCATATCATATCATATCATATCATATCATATCATATCATATCATATCATATCATATCATATCATATCATATCATATCATATCATATCATATCATATCATATCATATCATATCATATCATATCATATCATATCATATCATATCATATCATATCATATCATATCATATCATATCATATCATATCATATCATATCATATCATATCATATCATATCATATCATATCATATCATATCATATCATATCATATCATATCATATCATATCATATCATATCATATCATATCATATCATATCATATCATATCATATCATATCATATCATATCATATCATATCATATCATATCATATCATATCATATCATATCATATCATATCATATCATATCATATCATATCATATCATATCATATCATATCATATCATATCATATATAGCATATCATATATAGCATATATAGCAGAATAGCTGTATTCTCGATAACAATATATGAATGAAGTGTTTTAGATAACAACTAATCCATACATCGAGTTAAATTTATGAATTTTGATTTCATATGAAAGAAATAAACAATATACAAGATTGAGCGCAAAGGTTGTTTTAGATTCAAAAATTTCAGTTCGTTGACTCAGATAAAAAGGCAAATAAAAGCTTTTTTTACCAATGCTTTTATTAACTCGTCGTCTCTGTTTCTCTGTCTGTCTGTTTGTTTCTCTGTCTGTTTCAAATCTTGAAAATCAATTTTTGAGTCACTTCCTGATGATAGATTTTTTTCAAATTTTGCATACATGCTCAAAATAGAAGACAATGCAATATTCAATTATTAATTTTACAATAAGTCAATTAATTTAGTTAATTTTAATTAAAATCGATATTTCGATATAATTAAGATATTTCGACTTTAATATAAAATAAAAGAGTAATATAAGAAAAAATTGATTGCAAAATTTGTGTTTTAATTACATATAAGAGCATTGGTTTTAAAAATTCGTTTTTAATTTACTTGTTTTAATTTAACTTTTATCTTTACTTGTTGATGGATTGTTTTTCCTTAAGACGCTAAAGCTGTTATGTCATAGCGTTACAGGGTTACTTATCTGCATACTTTTATTTCTATACTAGAAATACTCTGTCAATATGTAAGTCTGTTTGTTTGTTTGTCCTTTAAGCCTTGCTACACCATTCATCCGATCATAATGACATTTTTAAAAATTTCACAGAACTTTTAAATTCAAAAGAGGAAGTTTTTTGTTGAAAAGAAAACTGAGATCGGTCACAAAGTGAGCGAGAGAGAGAGCAGAAACGGGAACAGAAGAGCGAGCGGAAGCGGGAACTGAAGAATGATCGGAACGGAACGGGAGAGCAAGCTGGAACGGAAAAGCGACCGGGAGCGGAAGAGTGAGGGGGAAAGGGAGAGAACGCGGGAGAGCAAGAAGGAGCAGGAAATCGACCGGGAACGGGAGAGCAAGCGGGAACAGGAAAGCGACCGGGAGCGGGAGAGCAAGCGGGGAAGGAAACGGGAGCGAGAGAAAAACGATAGAAAATCCTCTAAAAACCCTTCGCAACGCCGGATACCCCGCTAGTTCAGTTATAAATTTAATATATTTTGACAGTGTCGTATTATTCAACCTGCAATCAATTTATTGCTTTCAAAAAGTTTTTTCTTAAAAAGAATTTTCGCACGTTTTCTGCCTGTCTTGAAATATTTTATCAACTTCCTTCAAACGTTTTTACTTTAAGCTGCCATTTTTATAAAACTACAATTTAGTTTTATCATTGCCAACATTATCAAGACATAAGACGTCTATTCTTCTGGCAGCTGAATCTGTCTAAAAAACATCTCTAAGCTCCAATGGACTTTTGAGTAAAATTTTAAGAAGAACAGTAACTAAGTGTACCTATTGAAGAATATATATTCTTTAGGTTTATGGAAATGTTTAAAAAATTATTTTTCAGCTTAAATCGTTTTCAGAAACTTCAAATATAAATAAGTTGAATATTTTCCCTATGAAATGTACATTTTAACTTTTACCAACGTTTTGAAGTTCTTTCTATCTCTGTCAGCCTTTTCATTTTTTGTCAGTTTTTTTGCCGAATCCGTCTTTGATGGTTTGGCGAGTTTCTCAATTAGCTGAAGAGCAGGTTTGCTGTTGCCGATCGACATGATTTTGCTATCATTCATTCATTGCATAGTTTCATGTCGTTAAGATGACGTAGGTACATGAAGACAGCATAATGACTTATTTGCCACACAGTTTCATAATCACAATGTTTAAGCTCAATTTAACGCACCCAGTCTAGAAATTGTTTCCATGTAGAACGGTTTATCGAAATGAATGTGCTGTACAGTGCACAATGTGTAGAATGTGTACATATTTTGTACACTGTAGGTAACTTTTCCACATTTCACATGCCTTGCATAAGCTGGATCCACGTTTAACTTCAACATGTTTATTTATTCTAGTTGATCTATTAGTATCTTATAAAAGTAATTATTTTTATTGCATTATTTGTTTATTTCATTTTTAAATTATACATTTGGACCGTTAAAGCTCAATTTTATTTATATTGCACCAGCAAGCACAGCATTTGTTTGTTTGCTTTTCTCTGAAGACACTTTCCTGCTCTCCTCATACTCAAGCACTCCGCGCATGCCCGGCATATTTGTACGCGATTTAGTGAGAATTTGTGACTAGCAAGCAGTGTAATCGTCTCACCATTAAGGTCTACAGAGAAATGTTCAAAGATCCAAATCACCTGTGCCATACACGTTACAAATAGCTATTGTTTAAGTTATAGTATCACTCTTCCCATAGTGCAATTATATTTTGTGTTTCAATAACAAAACAATTAAATCTTGGTAAATAAAAAAAATTTCAGATTGATTTCAGCGCCGCTATTGAGCACTGGTTGAGTGTTACTTACAGGCGAGGTTACTTCCAGTGCTGTCAGCTGTCTGGACACAAAGCTGCACTTTTCATCACCAACTACTCAAAACCAACAAACTGCTTCAAATGTAATCCTCTTTGGTGCATCCTGCTTAGTCCTTGCTGGCTTCTGTCAGCTCCTTTTTACAGTGTCAGTTTGGTTTTATTTTATTTATATAAGAAAGACGAATCATTTTCGTGAAACTTGATTAAAGATTCACTAAAATGTATAAAAATTTTATCACAAAGTGCAATTAAGAAAACTGTACGAATAACTACGATTAAAATAAATGTAAAACGAATAAATTTAAACTAACAAATCCTGAAAATAAATCAACATTTATAGATATAAATCAATAGTACAAAATATTATAAAAATATATTCCTAATATGGAAAATATTACTAATATAAAGGTAAACAAATAATATCAAAACCAGCCAATAACAGTAATAACACAACCGATTAGTAATTATATCGATTTTCTTTCATTCATTGTGTTTGTATTTTATAACTTTCCTGTGATTTATTTTCCAACTTTTATGAATTCTTTATATGTATCATGCAGAACTTGTTTGCGATCTTCACAACGAACTGTAACATCTTATCGTCAATATATCTATGCATAACAAATCTTTAAATCGCTGTGCTGCATTTCACATAAACATGACATCGTGTGTGTTAATCATTATAGTTTATGTTAATATCTGTATGTACTTCAAAAGAAAGTTAGGTAACAATATTTGTGCTCATAGAGAAATGTTTGGAGTTGTTGTTGTTAAAATAAATAATCATAACTTCTTTGCAGCACTACTTTGAAAAAAAATTTTTTTGTTTTATTTCGTTGCATATAATCAATCACTAGAAGACAGGTCGATCCGGGCCAATCCGGGATGCTTAAAACTGTTTGTGCGCATTAACAGCGAAAAACATTCATATCACTGAATCTCTAAAATTTTGGGTTGGAGTTGTATCCATGGTTCGTTAGATCGCATACCTTTGTATTTATATTGACATAATTGTGATTATTATTATTACCATCACCACATACACCACCACCACTAACATTAATTTATTAAATAAAAAGAAATAACTTCAGTGTTTTAGATGCATCAAGTGCAACGACGTGCGTGTAAACATTGATGCTCCACTCGTCCGAAGAACGGTTGCAGCCAGCACTGGAAAGGTTATCGAAGTAACAAGATGTAAGTTTTGATTCTCATCATTCTCATGTGAAAAAATTTACGTCTACGAACTTTATGGATGTTAAAATAAAATAAATTCCATTTTTCTGAAGAATTTCAATTGGAATTAACATAAAGTCCGAATCAAAGTTTCCTGAAAGATTTCTATAATTTTAAGTAATATTATAGGCTTGATAAAAGAATTTTATTTGACAGGAATTTTAATGTTTAAAATATCGTTTGGAATTGACTTGTAACAATTTTGCCAAATCTGAAAGCATGAAAAAACTTATTATCTCTTCACGTGCACAACTAACCAACAAAACTTGCTTTTTCTTCACAGAAGGACAAGTTTCTTTGGCAGAAAAATGGGAGAAGTTTTTCAAGCGGTCTGTTTTTAAAAAAAAGAAACGGTTGGAGAAAAACAACAGGTGTTCAGAGGTGTGCCTAGAAAACAAATTGTTTCTGTGAAAAATGATCATTTTTGTGAACCTAACAAACTACGACGGGAAACTTTCTCACGTCAAAAGCTTTTGAGTCATCATTTGCCATGCAGATGAACATCACATCCAGCAACCTCTCGCACGTTTCGTCTCCCAATTTGCATTGTTTTATTGCTCTTTTTTGTTTGTAGATCAAGACAATTTTATATTGATTTTTTAATAATAATTTTGACCAAGTCCGTTAAAGGTCATGTCAATGCATGTCGTTTGCTTTCCTACGGATGCCTTAAATTTCCAACTTACTTTTGCATATATACATACGTATCAATAATTATATATGAATATAAACGTAATTATGAATATTTATATATGCATATATATGTGAATAAATATTTATATAAGCAAATACATATGTATGATTATTTATACACGCATATATACATATGTACGAATATTTATATATGAAAGCATACATATGTATGAGTATTTATATAAGCATATATACATATATATCACTTTTTATGCATCAATAAATATTCATACATATGTATAAATATTTATTGATGCATATATACATATGTATGAATTGTTATATATGCATAAATACATATGTATTAATATTTATATATGCATATAACATACGTATCAATATTTTTATGCTCTCATCACCAGACTGTTTTTATTGACAACATAATAGTTAAAGGGATTTCTTGTAACTAAAAATGCAAACGTTAACTAAAATAAAAAACAAAATTTACTTTGGTAAAATTAGTTCACTTATAAATATACATGAAGACTCATACATACATACTTCATACATACAAACATACATACATACATATATACATACATACATACATACATGCATGCATGCATGCATGCATACATACATACATACATACATACATACATACATACATACATACATACATACATACATACATGCATACATACATACATACATACATACATACATACATACATACATACATACATACATACATACATACATACATACATACATACATACATACATACATACATACATACATACATACATACATACATACATACATACATACATAGATACATACATACATACATACATACCTACATACATACATACATACATACATACATACATACATACATACATACATACATACATACATACATACATACATACATACATACATACATACATACATACATACATACATACATATCGATATACACACATACATGATGACTTATACATATGTGATGACTCATTAAACTTGATTACCCATCGAACAGAGTATCAATTTTCTACTGATGCATGCAAAATTGTTCCAGTCAACATTTTACTGCTAAAGTTTTTTTTATTTGTAATATAGAACTTTTGTGTTTTTCTAAAACCAGCATTTTGAATAATCTTTATGTAGAAAATGTAGATATTATAGCTGTCTGAAATGTATCGCGCGAAACTTTAATGTGATGTCACTAACACTAGCTTTCAGTTATTTTAATTAGAACAGAAATCATATATTGCGTAGAATTATTAAGATGTGTGAATTATTGTTTTTAAATACACTTAGCTATTTTCAGGTAAAATTGGCTGAAAGATGTTAAATATCGTGTTTTTTATGTCTTAAGACAAATAAAGATGACCACATAATCTTGCTATTTTCGTCGAGTTAAAATTTTTTCTCGAAAAACGTTTTGCATACTACCATTCAAATTATTTTTTGACATCTTTTGTTATGAAAGAATTAATATATGCTTCTGATTAAGGTTTACGAATCTTGGCTTTTTCGGAACCCGGGATCCCGGTTTGAATGAATGAATAAATGAATGTTGAACAATTTTGTTAAAGGTGGCCTTAGTCCATCAATGGATCTCAAGACCACCAATCAAGTGCGATTTCAGAGTCTTTATAAAACCTTCAATTGTGACTGCGAAGTTGACTTCTAGAGAAAGTTGATTCCAGATTGTAGGCCCAGTGACCTCAAGCGATCTATCTCCGCACATTTGAGTCGCATGGCCGGAACAAAGTAAATCTGACAAAGAAGATCTGAGTCATTTTTCAGGTACGCTAGCTGGCAGCAATCTCATTGATGCTTTGTGTAATTTTTCTAAAATTTTTACACAATGGCCCATGCTTCTAAAATGTTTTTCGTCTACTTTTAGTTACTTGATCAAGTTCAAATTACATTTTTGTTGCACTTTTTTCTGACGTTAAATAATAACAATTTAATAAAAAAAAATCACTAATTTCAGTCTCATCGGCATCTATAGTCATCGAGTTGTCATTTAAATAAAACTTTAGTGTTGAGTTTAAAATGTGTTTTTAACAAAAGTTAATTCAAGACAAAATTCAAAGTTGCAGCTGTTAGAAAAGCAGATAATAAGAAAAACAAGTAAAATGTGTGACAAAATGAAAGTGCAAAATCCAGAGCTGCTTCAGCAGTTACTAATTTACAGTAATTGTCTGAAAAATTCTAAACAGTTTACTTTTTGTAATTCTTCTTTTTCCCCGGAATTGCAATCATTACAAAATGTCTTTATCGAATTGTCCGCGACAAAGTGTCCGGCGAAAAGGTGCATCTGATAGTATAATTATAACTAACAAATTTTAAAACATATAAAGTTTAACAATTGAATAAATAATTTATATTTTGTATTTATATTTCATTTCATTTCAGTTTGACGATTTTTAATGTGGCGTATATTAGTTAGTTAATGTAGTTTAGCGTCTGTTTAATTCAAATTATCTGTGGATGTACTATGAGAGGAAAAGAAATAAAAGACATAGAGGTAGTGGCTACAAGTAGCAATTCAGATAACTTCGTGCCTTAGGATATTAGGATTACCAAAAGTTTCCCATGGTATTGAATTTCAACAATTTACATCATGTTTTTTCGCTTCTTAGCAGTAAATAAATCAATTGATATCAAACTAATTGACATATATTCACGTGTTTCCTTTATTAGCACTAGGTGACTTGGTCTTGTTTTTAGACGAAACCGTAAGCGCACAAACATTTTCGACTTTTCGATTAGCAGTATTACACAGGCATGAAATACAAAATTATTTTCTGCCACCAGTCGTGATTTGGTTTTATTATCTGTTTCTATTTTTGTCTGTTTGGGTTTTGGACTAGAACAAATTTAAAAAAGACAGTTCTAAGATTTGAAAATCCAGCTAAAACTTAATTTAACAAGCTCTGTTCCTATTCGTTTGGAAATAATAATTGGATCTCATCAGTTGTAGATTTTTGAGTTCAAACCCTCTAAAATAAAGCAGCGGCAATCGAGAAGAATGGAGATTGGCAAGAAACCATTCGGGCGCAAACATTACACACTACTAAAAAAAAAACGGGTTTGAGAAAACATAAATATTAGCAAATATTCAACTTGTCTCTTTGTCCTACTCGGACGTCTTGAAAATGTTGAAAAGATGTTTTGCTGGTTCTGGCACTGGGGTGATTTTTCGCAAAACAATTTGTCGTGGACAATTCAATATAGTCAAACTTGAGTAGAATTTAAAACACAATTATTTCAATACAAATTTGTCAATTTTTACAACGTTATAACATAAAATACAAAAATGCTTACATTAAATAAGCAATTACTTGTTTTATATTAATATTTATTATTGGTTTAAAAAAAATAAAATTGAATAATAAATATTTCATCCAAAGTACCAACATTTCATTTTGCCTGAGTTTTACACGCCTTATTTATCGATTAAAAATCTTGTAAAAAATTAAGTACGTTTCTGCCATGTCTTTATTTGATAACGCAAGTTTGTTTTTATATTTAAAAAATTGTTATAAATTTTTCAGGTTTGAAGCTATATACCCATTTTGCCCAGGCTCCCGTATCTGTGGGCAAATTTTTAGTTTCTGAAATGTCTTATATCGTGGTTCTCTTTTTACTTTTTGTTATTTTATTATCATTAATTTATATGCTTACATACACTAATGCTGAAATTTGCAAAACTTTAGGACAACCAAAAAATAACAGAAAAGTTAAACAACAGCATTTAAAAATAAATAAACTAAAAAACCTAAGGTGAAATTGAAAATGTGGTATAAGGATACAATTAATTTCGAATAACACGTTTATTTAATTTTAAAAGATTTTTTAAGCCTAAAAAGAAATGCATTCACCTCTAAATTTACAACTAATTAGTAATTAAAATAATTATTTAATTATTATTTAAAACGATTGAATACTGATCTATAAATATATTAATCCTGAAGCTTATTTTGAAAATCCTAGTTTTGCTGGACTGCTTGAATGCGAAGCACTTAAATTAACCAATCAAACTACTGCTTAGCTAAATGTTTTGATTAAAATTTGCATAAATCATTATAGAAACAATTGAATGTTGATCAATAAAATTGAATACATTGACGCTAAAATCCTAAAAACCTTAGCTAGTCGAAATTATGGTTTGGGCATCCGAAACTCATTAATTCAAAGATTTTAAGCAAAAAAGACAGAGAGAAAACTGAAAAAGCTTGTTAAAAGCTTTTCGATCATCAATTTCTTTAAACTAGCTTTCCATTATTTAACTATTATTGATTATGATAACACTGAGGTTTATTAAAATAATCGATTTGTGTGTAAATGCAAATAATGTGAAACAGAAAGATAAAACTAAATAAAGTTTGATTCTGATTAAGTTATAAATTAAAAAATACAATTAATTGGGTAGAAAAACAATTTATTCAAAATTTGTGAGCACTTTGAGTGGCTTCAAAAATAATATTCAACTAAATTATAGGCAAGCAAACAGTAAACATTTTGTTTTCCAAAGAAATTTTTATTTTGTAATGCGGCAACTTCTAATATTTTTGTAAATTGTTTTGGATAATGATAAGTTAATAAATTTGAAAAAATACCACAGTTTTCTAAATACATGATATTTAAAATAATTCATGATGAAAAAATAATTAGGAAAAATCAAAGCGTTAATGATGAATTTTATAATTCAAAAATTAGTTATTAGTTTTTGAAATAAACTTGAAGCTCAAAGCTTATTTTTCTGAAGAAAATTTGTAATTTTTTTAAAAGTGTTCAAAGTTTAACCAAATTTATTTAAATTTTGTCCAATTAATTTGAAAATTTTATAGAACACATTGTTTTTCAATACAACAAATTTTAGCTTGATTGGAGGACGGGAAATATGTTTTTAAGCGTCACAAGGTGACCAACGTACGGCTTAAGCAAGCAAGCTAACACGGTGAAGTTAATTATTATAAAGGATTTAAAACAAGTAAACCGTAAACACTTTTTTTTCAGAAATCCTTCATATTTTGTAATTTAGCAGATTTTAATTTTTTGCTAATCATTTTTTATAAATGGCTGCCTCTGGTTGCTCTGTAAATATGGGCCCACGAGTCAGTACAAATTGGACAAAGCTGTGTCTTCGAAGTAAATATTGTCAAATTTCAAGACCGAACGCAATAAAATTCATAATGCACGAAACCTGAATACAGTTGTCTAATAAGCTTGATCACCTACCAACAACGCTGGAAAATTTAGCTTGTATAATTTGTTTAATTTTCAATGACAGAATTCGAACTCTTTATTTTCTGGGTGTCCAACAGTCTGTTGTAAAGCCATTGATGGTAATTTAGAATATAAAAAATTGACAAGATCATTTATTTATATTTGAACTGTGCAAAACAGGAACTGTGTGAATACATATATATATATAGAGGTTCTAAGGTGCGCAACTAAGCTGACATGATTTTGACACTAAGTTTGTTTTTGCTGTGTGTGATTTGGAGTTTTGGTTGGTTTGTTTTTTAACTTTTAATATTAATTTTATTATTTTGCATTCAATCATCATTTATAAATTTTAAGTTATTGGAGTTACAATAAGTTACATTCTAAGATTCTCATTTATAGAACTTCTAGTCTCTTCTCTCATTCTGTCTCGAATTGACTATTGCAATTCTCTTTTCATCCTCTTTCTAAAGCCTTCAATTCTGCTGCACGCTTAGTTTCTCGCACCTCTTACTTTTTTCATATATCTCCATATCTTGTTTTTCTCCATTGGCTTCCTTTTAAATATAAGGTGATTTTTTAAATTTGCTTACAAATGTTTAAAATTAAAAATTGCCCTTCTCTTCTCTACCTAACTAACTTAATAAAAATCCCTCCTAAACCTGGTTTTCAATCTTCCTCTCTTAGTCACTTTTGTATCTTTACTGTAAAGCATTCTTTTTCTAAACGCTCTTTTTCCTACTCTGGTCCCTTTCTTTAAAAATCTCTTACTAAATCTACTTCTTTCACTGTTTTCCGTCGTGGACTTAAAACACATCTGTTTAATCAGTTGATGTCCAAGCGCCATCGAACGCCACGGAAATAGCGCTATACATATATAATTTGATTGATAAAATTAAATGTGATAGCTGCAGTAAGTTTATAGGAATGTCTGAATCAATTAAAACTTAATTGATTCACAGTAGAAACGGCTGTTTAGGTATAGCATAAACATTTACTTCCAAAATTTAATATGGGGTTTTTTGAATAAACTAAAATCGGATGGTTCATTTCTTTAAGGAAAATTTGTTATTTTTCAAAGATTCAAATTTTAATTAGTTTTATTTCATATCTAAATCAAATTTTGTTCAATCAATTTGAGAATTCAAAAGAATGTAAAGTCTGCAACGACAAATAATCCCACCAGAGCCCATGATTACAAACAAACACATTAATTTCCAACTTGATTGGAATAAAAAGTTGTTTTGAGTGTCAAAGTGTCCCAACGTATGGCTCAAGCAAGAGAAACGCTAGTGTTTGCTGGTTTAGCACCAAAGTCATTCGTCATATTGTAACTAATAAGCTGACTGTACAGTTTTTATTTATTTAGTAAAGTTAACGTTAGACGCTGGCGTTTAAAGTTTTTTAGTTTCATTAAACTTTTTGTTTTACTTACTAATCTTATTTTGCATCTAAGCGATATAACCCGAAGTCGTCCTTCTGTTACAGATGTTTAATCAAATAAGTGGTCTGTTCCTTGTTCTTTCAAAACTAGGCCTCGATTTTACAAAACTGCAACTATTTCTTTATCACAGTTTCCATAAGAAGACGTCGAATACTCAAATATTTGTAAAAAAAAAAGTTTAGTGAGGTTTCTTCCACCTCAAACAGCCCACGTCTCGAAAAACAGCAATTAGGTTTAGCAATGAAAACTTGCTACAAAAATACAATCTCTCAATTTTAGCCGGCTTATCCAGCTCCGTTTTCATTACCGCGTCACTCGCATATATATTCGCAAATCCACATCACACGTGACACTATCCAATCCAAACTTGAACAGTCATTGAGTTGTCAAACAATTCCAGCAGCTGTACATGGGTGTTGCTTCATTCTTTGGGGTGAGGCTGACCATTTAAATCAAATTTTCAAGTTTTCTATGTCGTTCATCAGATTTATGAAATGTTTCTATATTTTATTTCACATTCCCTGTAGAGTTTATAGCAATAATCATGTCTTGTTGATCGTCTGCAAGCAGCTGTAAACAACAGTTTTCCCGGACAGTTTTTCGCGGACATTCAAAATTTAATCTACGCGTATGTTGTGTCTGTCCGCGGACAGAGAAACAAACAAGAAAGTGACTTAATAAAAACGTTGTAAAAAACAGAAACCAAAAGAAACAAATATGGTGGTCAATCTAATGATGAATTTTATAACATCAGTGATTACAGCATTGGTCAAATAATAAGACCAGTTTTGATTTAAACAAAATATTGTCGGAATAAAAGTACTTTAATGAGTTTTCAAAGCATATGCATTGTACAATTGCACAAGTCGCACGTTGAATGACATAGCAAAATGCGGAAACTGCGGAGCAATGTAATGTTTCATTTAGTATTTCAAATACTTTTTCATTTGAATTTGTGTACTCATGTCTTGAATACTTTCATGAAAAAGTACTGTAGGACACTAAGGGTATTTATATGTTAATTACGTTTTAACAGTGTTTTCCACACTAGTGTCTATTATTATGCAGCTTCTTCTAAAATCGTCAAAAGAGATTTGAAGCATGATTGCAGATTTACTTCATACGGTGTTGGTTGTAACTTCCATATCTCAATAAAAAAATTAAAAATTTACAAGAATGGTATATTTAAACATATTTGAAAATCACTTGTTTTGAATTAAATTTAAATGTTAATAATTAAATTTGCAGTAACTTTAAGTGTCTCTTATTTACCTGATCAATATGGAGTTCAGTTTCTTCTTATTGTTGGAAAAACAGAAGTTGTTAATAAGACCTATTCGGGCAAGTTGC
The DNA here is from genome assembly GCA_963978895.1 of Erpobdella octoculata. Classification (NCBI taxonomy): domain Eukaryota; kingdom Metazoa; phylum Annelida; class Clitellata; order Hirudinida; family Erpobdellidae; genus Erpobdella; species Erpobdella octoculata. The sequence goes on along the minus strand of OZ022240.1, from coordinate 14,014,885 downwards.
ATTTTCAAATATAATTATTTTAATGCTTCTTGGATTTTTTGAAAAAACTCAAAATTGCTGATTTAACTTTTATAAAAAAACAACTAGCAAAAAATCCAAGGTTTTGTATACCAGTAAATGGACTTAGCTTTTGCTGCGGCTTAAAGAATCTCACATTTTCTGACGGAAAATTGAACGGATGTTTGAATTTTAAAGTTACAGATCGTATTCAGTATGAACCTTTTTGTTTTAATGGATTCCGTGTTTTGAAAAACAACAACTTTAAAATTAATTAAATAATATTTGAAGCTTAAAAAAGTTAATAAAAAAGTTCTAGGCTTGTCAACAGAAAAAACTTTTAGAAAAATTGTTAAACATTTTTAAACAATTTTCAGAGCAGCTCAAGTTTTATTTTGAGATTATGATTTAATTTTTATTAATTTATAGAATTTTGAAATTATCTTTAATAAACAATGTTTAGTTCCTTTACCTTTAAAGATATTTAGTCATGATTGCAATTTATTACTCTGCGTTAACCAAATTATAAAGGCAAACACCAACTACCTCCATCCAGCCTTAACTTGCTCATCCCTCTCTTCTTACCGCGTTTTCCGCAAAATGTAATTGTCTCATCCATCACCCTGTCTCAATATCTGTTTGGTAGCTAGTTTTTTTTTGCTTTATTCAGTGTTAACTACTGAGGCTGACAAATGTTTCTCTAGAGTCGGTCGAACCGTAACTTCTTTGCGCAACATATTATTCGAGGACAGTGATGGGGAAGTTACTTTGAAAATGTAATTAATTACAGTTACTAGTTACTTATTAGAAATATCTTTAGTTGCAGTTACAAGTTACCCATTTTTAAATGTAGCTAGCTATAGTTACAAGTTACTAAAATATGTAACTAGCTACTATTGCAGCCACTTTTACATTGATGTTTTGCAATAAATTTTCAGCATTTCTACATTTTGACATTTGATTTGAACTCCTCTGGATCTGAAATTAGCACTGTGGTTTCAACTGATAAGGATATTCAAACTTTTAATTTTTTTATTAACTTTATAACTGGTCCACTTTCATAATAGCGTCAAGTTTTTTTTAGATGCATAGAACTATGAGTTACTAGGTGGCAATGATGCAAATGATTTTGAGTTCTGTGCTCAGCAGAAGAATGAATCATATCTAACTGAGATATGTCAGCCGCGTAGTATTTTAGCAATCATATATTGAAAATCCCGACAGCATACATATACTCAGTTTTCATCAGAAGCCATTCAGACATTTTTGTGCAACTTCATTGAGTTATGACAGCGACCTTACGTTTAGCACAGCCGGGAATGTTTGTGACAAAAAACACAAAGCTAACAGTTATTTTTTAAACTTGATTATTAATTTTGAGTATATATTTAAACGGTAATTGCTCTTTTGAATTCTTTTTTTCTGATTACAAAAAACTAAATATAGACAAAAACAATACTGATTTCAATTCATGAAAGTAACAGTAAACTAACTTCCCCTCATCCAATCAAGCTGAAATTTGAATTATGTTTGATTTTTGATTTGTTGTTTGACAATTTATATAGCGTCTCTTCCAAAGTTCAGAGGCGCTGTTCTTTTGCATGCCCCGCGGATAAAAACGATTTTACCCGCTAAGTTGTCCGTCGACATGGGCTACTAGGCGGTGATTAGGAGTCGAACCGTGAATCTTTCACATTCAAGGCTAACACTCTACTAACTCAGCTAACCTTGCACCAATTATAGGCTCAATCCTCATGAAAATGCATTCTATTAAATTTGAAAAACTTTCTGAAAACAAAAAAATAATCTATATATATATCAAATAAAATCAAATTTATTTAACGCCAATGTCGTAAAATCGAATCTGAGGCGAGTGAGATGAGCTGACTAATTTAACTAGAAAAGATGAGTTTTTAAAGTACGTTTAAAGAGGGAAAAAAATGAAGCAGATTTGATATGGGAAGGAAGTGAGTTCTAAACCAGAGGAGCTGCAGCACGGAAAACTCGTGCACCAAACTTAGTGTGTGAAAATTGGGGTTGAAGAAAAAGTTGAGTTGAAGAGCGGAGCTGACGGGAGGGAGTGTATGGGTGTAGCAAGGTAGAGAGATATCTGGGAGTGGAGGTTGAAGCAGCCTTGAATGCTATTTTAACAATTTTAAATTTGATTCTTTTATCCACTGGTAACCAGTGGAGTTGATTCAGTAATAAAACAGAGTGAACCGACCTGTCCGCTTGTTGAATGACACGTGCGAGGGTATTTTGATTTTTTTGGAGTACTTTGATGGAAGATTTGGGGGCACCATAGAGGATCGAGTTGGCATAATCAAGCCGCGAGCTGACCAGAGCGTGGCCAATGAGGCTGGCAGTCTGAAAATCCAGTGTGTGACGGATATGGCGGAGAGCTTTAATGTGAAAGTAACAAGACTTGGAGATGAGTTTGACGTGATTGTGAAAGGTGAGAGAACTGTCTAAAGTGGCACCAAGATGCTTGATATGACTTGCTAAAGGAACGATTGAATTGTCAACCTTGACGCTAGAAACTGACGATAAAGATTTGTTGCGTTTATTAGTGCCTAAGAGTATTGTGTCAGACTTACTGGGACTTAAAGCGAGGCCATTGCGGAGAACCACAACGCAAGGTTTGAAAGAGCAGTTTCGAGAAGGTGTAA
>OZ022240.1:13924719-14009719 GCA_963978895.1 Erpobdella octoculata | reverse complement strand
AAAAATTAGTATTTAGTTTCTACTCTAAAAATAATGATATACGGGTTTCACAATTTATTGAAAATTTGGTTTCCAGGACTTCAAATGTGGGGTGGAAAATAGGGTTATTTGGTTTTTAAAGTAACTGCTACTCAACAACTGTAATTGCCACAGATGTAAAAATTAATACTTAGTATCTACTCAAAAAAAAGATATACGTGTTTCATCATTTTTTGGGTTATTTGGTTTTTAAAGTAGCTGCTACTCAAAAACTGTTAATGCTACAGAAGTAAAAATTAGTATTTAGTTTCTACTCCAAAAATAATGAAATACGTGTTTTAGCATTTTTTGAAAATTTGGTTTCCAGGACCTCAAATGTGGGGTGGAAATAAGGGTTATTTGATTTCAAAATAACTGTTACTCACAAACTGTAAGTGCTACAAATGTAAAAATTAGTATTTTGAAGTTTTGTGCCGGTTAAAAGTAGCTAAGTCCAGTTTATCATCGGCCGGGCCAAGCCGTTATTTTAGAGTCTTCACACGGGCCAGGCCAAACCTTAAATCAAAGTGGGACGGGCCGAGGCTTTTCACTAAGTATATAGATATTTTAGTGATTTTAGGGTCTTCAGTTTGGCCGGGCCAAACCTGAGGTCAAGGTGGGACGGGCCGAAGTTTTTCATCAAGTATATAGAACTTCTAGGCCTGTAAAAATGGGCCGGGCCTAATTCAGACGGGCTGTGCCGGGCCAGGAGTTTGGGTTTTTAAAACGGGCTGGACTAATTTGTCGACGGGCCGAGCCGAGACCTAAAAAAATGATCTCTACTATGGATGCACGGTTCAAACTCTCTAATTTCATGCGAGCGAAGCCGCTACGGGCACTGCTAGTAATAACATATATATATAAGTTTAAAAGAAAACAAAATAAAAAAAGGTTCACTTTAATAGTTTATTAGAAAAACATTGGTTGAACTCGGGTCGATTCTCTTTAATCCAGCACTTTATGATACACTATGTTTTTTGTTTTATTATCGGGCGAAAAAACAAATAAATCTGATGGTCTGCCGACACGTGAACACGCCACATACAATTGACCATGAGAAAAACATGCATTATCCAAGTTCAGACCACAAACACTCAAAGATTGGCCTTGTGATTTGTTAATCGTCATAGCAAATGCTAGGCGAATCGGAAATTGAATTCTTTTAAAACCGCACTGCCTTGCTTCCGACATTGAAATTTCTTTGATGAAGCGTTCCAAGTGTAATAACGTGGCATCTCCGAGTAAAGCAACGTTTGTGCAAATGGATCGCTTTCGCAAATCGCAAAAAAAACTCGTTAATGTTGTTGCTGGAAGTGTTTCAGCACGTTGAATAATATTCGACGCGTCAAAATAAACTCGTTGACCATTCTCCAGATGCACAGCCAAATGGACAACAGTGGGATGACGTTCGTGAAAAGAGAATGAGAATATACGCCAAATTGCCTCATTGCAGTTCACATATCTACCAATTTGATAGCGTCTAATCTCGTCATTATCTGAGCTTTGAATGCCAAAAACTGCCATATCGCTGCCTTTCGTTACGTATTTGGAGATGTACTTAATTGACTTTACAGAATTGCAATACTCAACATTGCAATGTGTCTTGAATGTTTTGGAATGAAGTGGCGAATATGGAACAATCCAACTGTTGTCAACCACGAAATCGTTTCCTTTCACTTTCTTTGTGACAGTTCGACCGTTATCATCGGGTGATCGACGTCGATATAATGGATAGCCATCAGTGCCAGTGATGGTCTCTGTCGTAAATTTTCGTGGATAACGTTTGGAACACTTGCCGTCGACCATGCACGGCGATTGGCGGTTGATGGTGACACACGGTCCATGAATCATATTCATAACTACAACATCATGTAGGTCTGGATCGATTTCGGTATCAGCAATCTCGGCATTTATGATATCATCTATTTGGTCAGGTCTAATTTTTTCAACTAACCAAATGAGAATGTGTGCATGAGGCAAGTCTCGTTTTTGCCATTCGATTGAATACATCCAGCATCAAGTATCACCAAAAAACGTGCTGCTTTACAATGTAGTTCATCAGCGACCGAATTTTTTGTTTGAAGACACGTGCGGTGATGTCGTGCCGATCACTTGATGTTTGTCCGGGAAGCAGCATTTGAACAATTTCAATCCACTTTGGATTACAGGTGAAGGTAATGAATAGATCTGGCCGACCGTAATGACGAACATATGTCATTGCATCCTGCGCATATTCATGCATATGACGCGGACTACCTATATAAGTAGCCGGTAGAATAGTTAATCGACCAATGTTAGCTGCATCTCCTTCGGTGCTCTTGTCTTCGAGATGCACGAAGCCGGGCCATACTAACGCGGCGCCTTTCTCGCGCTAATTCCAGTTCTTCCGCGGTGGATTGGTTAACATTGTTCCGATGCCTAATTGACTGACGGCTATTTTGGGAAAGATTAGATCTTCTGGGTCGCGGCATTGTTTTGTTATTAATAATGTTTTTGTTAAAAGTAATAAAACTTTAAAACTCGCAAATTAATTCCATCGAACGAAAATATAATATTGACTTGACAGAACAGCATTGACACTTTGTTAATGCCAAATGGAAAACGGAAAATGCGAAACTAAAAATCATATATCTATGCTAAAAATATCTTTTATATTTTTATGGCCCATAAACAATTATTTTATTTTATATTTTAATTGAAAAAGATATTTACTTAATTTTTTCTGTGAGATTTTCAATTGTAAACAATGAAATAGTCAGAAAATTTAATAACATGCGCTCTACCCCATTTGCGCATAAATGTCATGTCGCGGAAAATTAAACATCTGTATATCTCGATAACTCAAACTCCAAATTGAAAATTTATTTTGTCCGTAAGACCGAATAGAGGGTGCTCTATAACTTTGCCATTTGAAGATTTTTTCTAGGACGCACTGTTAAGGCTGTATAGCTACAGGGGTACATACTGCGGTCCCCATGGGCTAGTCCATGATTCAATGTCAAATTTTTTTAGTTATTCTGTTAATAGGAGCTAAGAGAAATCCAATAAATCAAAAATCTCTAAAATCGGTTCAGCCGTTCTTGAGTTATAAGTGTCGTAACACAAACCAGACTTCCTTTTATATATATAGATATATATATATATATATATATATATATATTCATAAATGAGCAGTTACGAAAACGGAAAAGCAACTGAGATCGAAAGAACAAACTACTGGAAAGCGATCGGGAAAGGGAGAGCAAGCAGGAACGGGAAAGCGACCGGGAACGGGAAAGCAAGCGGGGAAGGAAACGGGAGCGAGAGAAACAAGCCTTCTAAAAAATTTAAAAAAACCGTGGGCAATCAGGCGACTAAGATCGAAAAAGCTAGCGGGAAAAAGAAAGTGACCGGGAGCGAGAAAGCGATCGGATGAGGGAAGGCGACCGGGAGCTTGTATGCGACCGGGAGCGGAAAAGTTACCGAGAGCGGGAAAGCGACCGGGAGCGGGAAAGCGACCGGGAGCGGGAAAGCGACCGGGAGCGGGAAAGCGACCGGGAGCAGGAAAACGACCAGGAACGGGAGCAATCAGGAACGGGAAAACAAGTGGGGAGGAAACGGGAGCGAGAGAAAAGCATTAGAAAAACTTCTTAAAACCCCGGGCAACGCTGGGTACCCCGCTAGTTTAAATAATAATTATTTGTGTTTTAAAACGAAAATAAATCAAGCCCAATTATATGAATTTTTGCATATATAAATTCAAAAAATGCCGTTTTAAAAGAAAAATTTGCAATAAATAAAAAGCAAGCAAATCTTGAAATATAAGGTATTTGTGAAAAAACGTATTTTAACAGCTTACTTGTTGTTTAATAACACTATATATTCTTATAATTTCAATTTGTGACGGATTTTTTTAGCAATTGGAGTTTTTTTAATAGTCTTCAGTATACAGTATTTTTAACTGCTTGGAGAGATAGTACTGAGCTGAAAATGTAACACAAAATGAGTTTCAATTTAGGATTTTCGAATAATCTGACCGGAACCGGAGTCAGGAAAAAATGTTTCGAATAAACCGGAACGGTTAATCTGTAAAAACACTAATCGGTTAATCTCCTAATTTGTTGACGTTATACCATCATTATCACTGTTCACCGATATCAAATTTTTGAAGTAATAAATTTGTTTTTAACTGAAGTAAATTTGCTAAAAAATGTTTAGATGCTGCAATAGTATTTGATAGCAACTAAGCAAGCTAATATAAGACTAGTAAAAAACAATTGAAATTTCAACATCACTGTTTTCAGAGTAACAGTTGCTATTTTTGGAATTGAATAAGTTAATTCATGCAAAAGATCTGACTAGGGATTACAAATCCCGGCCTTTTTCGTATCCCGGAATTATGGGATTGAAAATTTGTCAATCGCGGGGTTTGTGGATTGAGACCAAGAAAATCTGACACAATTTGACATATACACTTTGTTATCATTTATTTAAGTAAAATAGCATTTTAATAAAGATAAGTAAAACTCTCGATGGTGGTTTGGTTCGTGTCAAATTTCCAGAACCTTGACACAACTAACCATGGTTCCAAAAAAAAAATATTTTATCTAATTCTAGCTGGTCACATCTCTCATGTCTTCATTAACAAATTTTCTCATTTTATCGAATTAATATCTTCCATTGGTCACAAATTTATAATATGTGGCGACTTCAATGCACCCTCCTCTTCAACATCCATCGATCCAGCTCTCCAAGAGTTGCTTGATGAACTCAACCTCATCCAGCAAGTCTCTGTACCAACCCACTCAAGAGGCAACATTCTCGACCTACTCATCTCTTGCAGCAGCACACCATACCTACTAACGGAAGTCAGCACACACAGCTTATCCTATTCCGATCACTACTTAGTCTCAACCATCATCACTCACTCAAAACCCATCAGCAATCGCATCACCACCCATCATCGAAATTTAAAATCTATCGATTGGCTCGCCTTCAACAGAGACATAATCAACTCATCACAACTCGATCACAACAACCTCACAGCTGATGAGTATACCGAGCTCATGATAACAACCATGAAATGTTTACTCGACAAGTTTGCCCCTATCCGTATCAAGACGCTCAGGAAGGGTGTCACAAAGACCATCTTATCGGAAGACGCCATGAGTGCAAAAAGGCACATGAAAAAGATGGAAAAGCTCTACCACAAGAACTCATCTCCTACAAACAAATTAGCTTACGACCAATCCAGAAAGCTGGCCAGAATTGCAATACTTAACTCCAGAGTTGATTGCGTTCGACATGAATTGAGCTCTTCGGCCAATTCTCGCTCTCTTTGGCGCAATCTAAACAAGATTCTCCATAATAGTCTCGATGACAACAACTGCAAGACGCTTGTCAACTCCTTCAGTAACCATTTCATAAATAAAATAAGTAACATTCATCAAAATATAAAACAACGTTTGTCATTTCCTGCTCACTCACTTCCATCATATGCAACCAGAGTCATTCCCAGTCACAACATGCATTCTCTCCAACCAATAACCGCATCTGACGTAAAGAAAATTATTAAAAGCTCATGCAACAAAACTTCTCCTCTCGACCCTTTCCCACATCAAGTTTTAATTAATTGCTCGGATACACTCTCCATCATCATATCTAACTTAATCAACCTTTCTTTTGAAGAAGGTCACTTTCCAAAGTCATTCAAAACAGCACAAGTCTTGCCACTCTTAAAAAAACCCCATCTCGATACCTCTGACCCTGGTAACTTTTGCCCCATTTCCAACCTTTCTACCATCTCTAAAATCATTGAACGTGCTGCTCTAAAGCAACTCCAACCGCATATTACTTCCAACCCTAATTACTCTCTTTTCCAATCAGCGTACCGATGCACTTTTTCCACTGAAACTGCCTTACTACACATCTTTGATCATGTCTTCCACTTTTGCGGCTCAAAAGAAGCCACTATGATTGCTGGACTTGACCTGTCTGCTGCCTTCGACACCATTGATCATTCCATCCTACTTCAACGACTAAAAGATGACTTCGGCATCAACGGCTTAGCCCTCTCCTGGTTAGCATCTTACCTCACTGGTCGCTCACAATTTGTTAAACTCGGAGATCACTCATCTCCTACTGTTCAGCTCACCCATGGTGTTCCTCAGGGCTCCGTCCTAGGGCCACTCCTTTTTACCTCCTATATATCTCCTATAGCCGATTTATTATCCTCCCACATCCCTGAAAATACTTGGCGTCACCATAGATAATAAACTAACATTTTCTAATTACATCACTAGCGTCATCAAGTCTTGCAACCACCACCTGAGGGCCATACGCCACATCAGGCCATTTCTCACTATGGAGCTAGCTTCTACGCTTGTACGTTGCCTTCTCCTGTCAAGAATTGACTACTGCAATTCTCTCCTACACGATATCACCCAACAACAGTGCGCGCGACTTCAGCGGACCTTGAATAGGGCAGCCAGAATCGTCCTGAACGTCGATACTTCAAAAGGCACACGTCACCAATCCTCCGTCAATAACCTCATCCGTCTTCACTGGTTACTCATCACTCACCGCATTTCGTTCAAGATTGCTCTCCTCACTCACAAAACACTCACTACTTCATCACCCCCATATCTTCGACCCTACTAAAAATCAGGAAAACTGGCAGATGTCTCCGCTCTTCTGCAGCTCCTCTCCTCCAGCAACATCACACCTCTAACAATATTTCAATGCGTGCCTTCCGTCATGCAGCGCCGTGTGTGTGGAATTCACTACCTCCCGACATAAGAGCCACTGAGTCGACGGAACTTTTCAAGAAGAAATTAAAAACTTATTATTTTAAAATATTTTCGGGGACTTTCGAAAGCGCCTCAGCTAATCTTGGCGCTATATAAACACACTTATTATTATTATTATTATTATTATTATTATTATTATTATTATTATTATTATTATTATTATTATTATTATTATTATTATTATTATTATTATTATTATTATTATTATTATTATTATTATTATTATTATTATTATTATTATTATTATTATTATTATTATTATTATTATTATTATTATTATTATTATTATTATTATTATTATTATTATTATTATTATTATTATTATTATTATTATTATTATTATTATTATTATTATTATTATTATTATTATTATTACTTGCTCAAATTCAAGTTCAAAATTACATTTTTGTTAAAAGCGTGTGGGTTTGTACTTCTTCAATTCAGTACAGAGTGCATTTTTTGACGTTGAAATACCTGAATCTTCCATCTTTAGTGCCATTACCTTCGATGGTCATCAGGTTGCATTTTCCATTAGACTTTTGTACGAGTGTATAAATGTGTTTTTAATTGAAGGTAATTTACCATAAAATTTCAAGTTGCTAAAGATAATAGCAAACACAAGTGCACGGTGTTTTCTAATAACCGACCGAAAAAAACTTCTATCTGTGTGCCAAAATGACAGCCTTGAGATAATTGCTCCTTCATTTCTGCTTCAGCAGTTACCAAAATACAGTAACTTTCTAAAAGAGTTCCTACGAGTTTACATTTTGTAATTTTTCTTCTAAGTATAGAAATTCTAATAATAGCAAACACAAGTGCACGGTGTTTTCTAATATCGGACCGAAAAAAACTTCTATCTGTGTGCGAAAATGACAGCCTTGAGATAACTGCTCTTTCATTGCTGCTTCAGCAGTTACCAAAGTACAGTAACTTTCTAAAAGAGTTCCTACGAGTTTACATTTTGTAATTTTTCTTCTAAGTATGGAAATTCTAAATGTAAGCAGATCTGTAAATTATTTTTTAATGAAACTCAAAACTTATTTTAGTTATTGTAATCAAACAATTTTATCTAGTTTTGACATCCAGGAAAAACTCAGTTTTTATAAACGTTTTCTATCTTTTTGTGAAACAATTGTTACTTCAAAATCAACTACATCAGACCAATTCAGAAATTGACTATCATCAATTTCTTCATCATTGTCATTGTTTGAGCAACTGCCTTTCAATTCTCGCTATAGAACTGACGTTAGTTTTTGCTATAAAAACATCACAAACTAGCCAAATCTGGTGTTAAAATGGCATCAATTCATCAATTTACACTATGGCTGAAACGTATACGCTCGTGCAAAAGTTTGTTGCTATATACAAAACATTATAAACCGGCCGCGAAACCGGCCAAAGTTGGAGTTCAAATGCCATAAATTCATTAAATTTTCTAGAACATAGTCGGAATCACTTGTGAGACAGATGACATCAGTTTTTATATTCAATAAAAAAAACTTTTAAAAATATTTTTAATATGTATAGCATATCTTATAAAATGGACTCAATTTTAGAGATCCCGACTTCTAATTCCGGGATTGGGATTCCGCCACAAACAGCAATCCATGGAACTGACGTTGGTTCGTTGCTATAGAGAATATCACAACAATCCGATGCTTTGCTGTAGCACGAATGAAAAAAAGAGAGAGAGAGAAACAGGAGAAAGAAACATAGTGAGAAAGCGAGAGAAAAAGAGAGAGAAAGGAGAAAGAAACATAGTGAGAAAGCGAGAGAGAACAAACCAGTGTAGAAAAACAGGGTCGATTAAACTTGAATTATTCTCAATCGTTCAGAAAAGTTTCGTAATAAATAACCTTATAGCTAAAAAAAAATGGTATTTAAAAAAAAGACATTTATACATAAGACAGATGTTTTATATTTATTTAAATAGACAATTAAAAACCAAAAACTTTTTTTCTAAATTTTAAGTGATTTTTGCAGTCTGTGTTATTGAACTTACTAAAAAACATTCTGCGCTTTAACCACTCATCCAGGTGTTTATGCTTACGTGGCAAGACACGAAATATTTGGAAAATCCCTTTGTAAATAACAACTGGGCTGATCTTTTGTATGTTTTTCAGCGCTACTATCAATCGTCAACAAATAATGCTAGAATTAGAATCATCGCTTCTAGAACAGATAATTTAATTAAATTTTGCTAAAAGTTTGCTTAAAGCTATTTTAAACATTTTTTAAAACACTGGTATTAGTTATCACGGTGGGAAGAAAAATTCTTTAAAATCTACCTAGATTTTCCAGCATGGAAATGACCTATTGAAAGTTCTGAAAAGAATTGTTTTTCATTTCGATAGTAAAACGGAACACAAATTAAGTAATAAACTGAAATTTAAGGCTTTTTGAGTAGTCGAAAACAACCACTCATTGACCCGCACTTTTATCACCGCAGACAATATTTTGATTTTTGAGCCCACTGCTGCAACTAAGTATGGTAACCACGGCTGTAAACCGAAATTTTTAAATAACGTTTATAAAATATATAATAAAACATAAATGTTTTTTTTTTGATAATCTGGTGAGAGTATGCACATTCCCCATTCTTCCTTATTTGCTGACTAACAAATATTTTGAGAGTTTCTAGATTAAAATATATTTATCATAGCACAATAAAAGAACAAGCCTGACGACAGCACGCCTTTTCATATTTAAAGAATTTCCATGGTTTTCGGTTTCAGCATAAGGTTATATGTAATATATATATATATATATATATATATATATATATATATATATATATATATATATATATATATATATATATATATATATATATATATATATATATATATATATATATATATATATATATATATATATATATATATATGTATAATTCGAGTCCGGAGGTAGTCATGCAGCAATTCAAAATGTTTCTCAGATCGTGTGCAATCGTACTCTGCTTGATTTGGACTATTGGTTAGCTTCTTTTTCGTTATTTACATTAAAGTAAATTATAATAATATTTGAAATAAATTAATTACTTCGAACTAAACTTTTCAGTCATTGTGGCACTAAATAGAGCAAGTAAGACAAACATTTAAACGGTGGGAATTAGTTAACAAAAAACCTAGGGAGATAGAAAATGCACAAGCCTGAACGTACTTATACTTATACAAAAGTTAATTACAACAAGTATCGGCACATCATTTGAAAAGAAATCTTGCAATTTTGAGAAACTAAATAGAGACAATTAATCGGGTTCTAGAAACAATTTGTAAAAATACGGAATAGCGTTAAAAATCAGAGTTTTAATTGACTTAATCACCTATTGAAAAAACTCAGCAGATCCAACTCTCATCACGTTAAAATGCAAACATTAGAGAAAAAACAAATAACAGAGATATTTAAAGGATTGTTTGGAACGGACTTGACCCGCAAGAGTGTTTGAAATTGCAGACCCACTGACAACTCTGGTACTTTAGAGTAGAGGTTTGAGTAACAGAGGCCTGAGTGCCGCTGTTAAATTCATCGTATGTATCAAATGCGACACCCATTAGCGGCGTTGTTTGAAGTATATAAAACGTGCAGCTTTAGAGTTACGACAAAAAAATTAACTTTTTGGTTTTACAAGACATCAAAAACAGAATCAAAAAATATTTTCAAATATGTTTTTTATTTAATGTGGAAGAGGTTTTTTATTTCAAGTAAATTTTCTTTTTCCAAAGTCAATTTTCAAATTAAAAAATGTATTTATAATTTCCAACCTTAAAAATGTGCAAATAACACGACCCACATTATGATGGATGGATTATATAAGGAATGGAATGTGTTTTGTTTTTTGGATGATTACTAGCAATAGAGGTATATGCACAAACAGAGCGTATATAGTTCAAATGTTTTATTTATTATTTTAGTTTCCTCTAAAATTACAAAGAGGGACTTAAGGAACGACTGCGGACATAATTATCACAGTTTGTGGTGTAACTTCCATTTATCTATAGAGAATTTGAACATACACGAAGATGGTAATTTCAAAAGTTCTCAAACATTTTTTGATATTTAAAAAAACCTATTTTATTTCTTTTTGTTTTAGTAAACATTAGTGCATCCTATGTACCTGAAGATATTGGGATTCGATTTCTTGTTATTTGGGGGAAAACGGAAATTGTTAATAAAACTTATTCTGGTAGGTTTATTCAATTTTTTGTCAAATACGAAAAGTTACAATTTTTACTATTTAGAACTTCATTGTTTATTTAAAAACAATTTTTATTGAAAATATAGCAAAAAACCCAGAGTTCTGTACAGTTATAGATACCATCAATTTTTGCTGTGGTTTAAAGAACCTCACAATTTCTGACGGAAAATTAAATGGATGTCTGCATGTTAATGTTGTAGATGTTCTTGATTATGATCCTTTTTGTTTTAATGGATTCCATGTTTCGCAAATCAACAAACCTGAAATAAAAGAAAATTTTATATTGAAATTGAAAAACTGGTTTACAAAATTATTTAATTGGTCATAGCGTTTTAGAATATTTGTTTGAAACATTTTTAATGAAAATAAAACTAAAAAAAAGAGGTTGCTTGGCTTTTATTTATAGAATGCATACAAAGTTGATTCACTGAAGTTTAGCTATTTGCCAACCACATTTGTACTGCTGGGTTTTAATTTACTGGGAGACGGAGCTAGTGTTATTGTTGCAATAATCTACATAACTGATTCAATCCGGGAGCTTTTTTATACTGAAATATAAACTGTTCTGGAAACACCAGCTATATATAACTACTAGAAGTGCCCGTTGCGGCTTCGCCCGCTTGAAATTATAGAATTTGAACCATGCATCTATAGTAGAATACTGCAGTGGCCAATTTTTTACTGCCCGGTACGTCGACAACTTGGCCCGGCCCGTTTCATAAGCCAAAATTCCAGGCCTGGTCCTGCCCGTCTAAAATAGGCCCAACCCGTTTTTGCAGGCCTACAATTTTTATAAATTTGGCTAAAAATCTCGGCTCGTCCCACTTTGACTTCAGGTTTTGCCTGGCCCGTTTGAAAAACGGACACAAAACCTTGAAACTTGGAGACTAATTTTTCAAAAAATAATAGAACATGTGACTTTATATTTAAAAAAAAACTGTTATACTGAATTTTAATGTTTCTACATTTCCAGTTATTGAGTTTTCAAGTAAATAATCCTTTTTTCTCCACCCTACATTTGTGGTCCTGGAAGCCAAAACATAAAAAATAGTAAACCCTGTGTAACTTTAGTTTCTAAGTACTACTTAGAAACTAAAGTTACACATGGTTTACTATTTAGTAAATAGTATCTAAATACTAATTTTTATATCTGCAGTGTTTTGCACCCCTCATTTGAAGTAGAGACCGACCGAAATTCGGTTTCGTTTTCGTTTTTGGCGTCGAAAATGGCCGAAAATGGACTTTCGGTACATCTTCGGTTTCGGCTATGAAAATAAATCAGATGTTCGGTTTTCGGCCATGAAAATAAATCAGATGTTCGGTTTTCGGCCGAAAATCTTCCACATTTTTTTCGCCGAAAACTGAAAATCAGTATGTCGAAATCGTCATGCAACTGAATGCTAAGTTGAAATCAACACCCGAAGATTGAAGAGTAATGCAGATGAAGGCCGCATTACGAGAAGCAATGAATCAGCGTTTTGGGAAAATTAGGACAATGCCCAATTTGATCGTGGCGACGTTGCTAGATCCTAGATTCAAAGATATATATTTTGACAGTGAAAAAAAGATGCAGCCATGAACATAATTATCAAATTCCTAAACCAAGCCCCTGATGTTCATATTGACGAACCCCACGGCACCAGCAGTAGATAGTCAGGCACCGGCTTCGTCGAATCTGTGGGACGACTATGACAACTTTGACGCATCTGACGAATTAACGAAAACAACGTTGGACTCATCGACTCTGGATACAGTCGAGAAACAGCTATCCACCTATCTTGGACAACCTCGGGTTCCGCGTTCTACCAACATATACGGATATTGGTACAACAGCCAGTTTCACCTTGAACCAGCAGTGAGAAAATATCTGTTTGCTCCTCCGACCAGCGCTGCCAGTGAACAGATGTTTAGTGCTGCAGGTTAAATTTATCCTGATCGCCGTAGCAACTTGCTAGGAGAGAACGTCGACAAATTGTTATTTCTAGCATATAATATTCGTTTATTCAACTTTGAATACTGATTTTCTGTTAATTAAACTGTTAAGATTTGAATTGATTGACGTTGTAGAGTCTACTAATGATACTTCTGGACAACGAATTTAAATTAGTTGCTTAATTGTTCAACCTTACTATATTCACTAAATAACAATTTCAAAACGTTTGACAGTTTGACTGAAGAAAAAGTTGCAAACTTCGACCTTTTTCGTTTTCGGTTTTCGTTTCTGGCCGAAAAGGGCCTCAAAGTTTTGTTTTTCTTTTCTTTCTCGCCAAAAATGACTTCTGTTTTTCGGCCCCACTTTCGTTTTCGGCCGAAAATGAAAAATCGTTTTCGGTCGGTCTCTAATTTGAAGTTCTGAAAACCAAATTTTTAAAAATTATAAAAACACGTATTTTGTTATTTTCTAAAAATATTCTAGGTACTAAATTGCAAAACTTTCACATTTTTAGTTTTTAGAGTTTTTAAGCAAATAATCTTTTTTACACTCCACATTTGAAGTCCTGGAAACTAAATTATCAAAAATTGGTAAAACACGTTTCTCTTTATTTTTTGAATAGATACTAAATATCAATTTTTGCATCTGAAGCACTTACAGTTTTAAATAGTAGTTATTCTAAAAAACAATTAACCCTATTTTCCACCCCGCATTTGAGGTCCTGGAAACCATATTTTCAAAAAATGGTGAAACACGTATTTTTTTGTTTTTCAAGAAGAATCTAGATGCCAAATTTGAAAATAATCTTTTTTGGTTTTGGAGATATGCGTTGTTTTAGAAAAAAGTTTGTTTTCCTGTTTCATCTCCTCAGGAGCAAAATTTTCAAAAACCTTTTCTTAGTGGGTGCTTACGCTATAAAAGTATAATATAAATTCCAAATTTCACGTACCTAGGATAAGGCATTTTAGCTCGGCGTTGATTATCTGTCAGTCAGACAGTCAGGACATGTTCTTTTATATATATAGATTTGATGATCGTAACTGGAGACTTCGATATTCGGGTCGACGTTATTGATGATGCCACTGGAAAACGTTTCAACAATCTTCTAATAAAATAAAACTAAAAAATTATTAAAATCTTCTTAGAATGAAGATAATACATGAATCCAGCGGCGTCATTTGGGAAAGGTAAGGTGACCCCATTATTTTTTTTATTTAAAAAAAATAAATGTACCTACGGCTACGGGGGGCTTATAAAAAAATATTTTTTAACTTTTTACTTGCTTAGATTTTGTTTCCATCTATCGCTTATTCCCTTTTTGTTTTTGTTTCACCCAGTTTTTGTCTTAGTTTTTTTTGGTCAATTTCATTCATTCGTTCTTTCTCGTCTTTAATTTTCTTTCTCTCTCTCGTCTCTGATTCTGAAATATTTTACGTGGCGTAAACTTCCATCATACATCAATATTGATTAATGAAAAATGACAACACTTAATGCAAAATGTTTCTTATTTCTTTTATTATTATTGGTTTATAATGATTAAAAATGAATATAAAGGATTTTTTAAAAACAAAGTTTTGTATGGTTTACTTGTTTCTCTTTAAGATGACTTCATAATATCGTCAAGTCAACGTGAAAGTAATTGATAATTAAATCATATATATTGTTATAATATCGACTATTATTCGATGTTTATTTCGTTCGAAGGTTTTAACTACATGTTCAGCTCAATCTGTGTGACACATTATAACTGACAGAATAAAACAAATAACTACTAGCCTTTCTGCAGATAAGGTTGATTCAACTGAAATTATTAGATGAGGTAAGCATGCAGGTATTCTGACCCACTACTATTGTATTGTGCAGTTTTAACATTACTTTAATTTATTAAAATCATGTTTTCAGAATCTTTTTGTTATTAATATTATCGAGTTAAAATGGGTTTGGATGGGCTAGGCAGCATCAGGAATTTTCATCTTACAATTAGTTGAAATGGGCTGGATGTTGATAAAAATATTCGAATATATTCGTCTATCGCCCAACGCTCTTATCTTCCAAACAACAAGTGTAGTTCACAAAATTTTCTAACGTACAATTAAATATTATTTTTAAGATTTTAGTACATTTGTATACAAGCTTTGTTTTGAAAAAATCTTTTTTTTTCTTTTTTTTAATGTTTAAATATATTTTTTATTTTTCTAAATCTTAAAACGGATATACACCTGCATGCCAAAAATGTTTTAGGGCTTGTCAACAACATCAACAAAAACTAAGGCTGAGGAACCCGGTATTCCTAGGCGATCACCTTCGACGTTGCTTAACTCCGGTGATCGGACGAGAACCGGTGTTTTCAACATATGCGATGAAACAAACAACAAAAAACAAAAGAGCAAGTAAATATGAGCTCTATTTCTGATAGGTTGAGTTTTACTCGCCTTGACTGGTTCTCCCTTGATAATGGTTTTATTATGGTGCATCCTGTGTAGTAACAGGAGTTCATGACAAAAAAATCATTTAATTCAACTAACTCTACTACTGTAATAAAAATTCAATTTTTGAATTAATAAATTTTGGTAAGTATAGGTTAAAATTTAAAAATCTAACGCTAAAAAACTTCGTGTATTTTAGTATAAGTTTCTTTATGTTTCTTTACACTGTTGACTTCAATGAAGACTTCAGTCCTGGCTCTGCCATATAGACCCGCATACACTTGGTATAGGACAGAGTTTGAAAGTTTGTTTTAGTAACAGACCCATATAGCTGTAAAACGGCATTAGGTGGAATTGCCTAAAGTGTGGCATAAGTCCGCCATCTTGAATTTTCAAAATGGCGTCCGATAATTATAATTTGTTTTTCAAATCAGACAACATTAATATACTTAATTGGTGTACACAACTTAATTTTTTAGAGATAGCATTTCGTTTATGACCATTAGGAGACAAATAAAATTTAATATGGCCGACAAAATCCAAAATGGCCGCCGAAAATAGAGAAAATGTTGTCAATAAAGCATGAATTATTCTTTAATAACGAGAAAAACAATGAAAAGATTAAATGGTTTGTTATAATTCACCAGTGAAGGAACAAAATAAAACATACTTAAAAATGCTATGACATTAATAATAATCTGAAGCACTTCATTTGCAGATATAATGACTATAAATTATTTGTTGTGACAATCATAGAAGTTCTCCTTTTGCACAGAAACACCGGTTGGTGTCACATTTATGGTAAATGATTAACCACTGCATTTGCACAAAATCAGTATATTTTTTGGTAATGGTTTAAGACCTTTACCAGGAAATATGATACCTTCATCTAGAAACCAGCCATAATCTATTACACTGAGAATTGGATCATCATCAATCAAGATGGGGAGGACTTTCCGTATGATGTAAAAAGCTTGCTGTTTATAGGTTGGTGGCAACTGTGCCAGTGTCTTTGGCGTATCACTATTAATATGACTTTTAAATCGTGCCTGGTAAATGCTTAACACGAAATCCAACATCCTGCTCCAACCACACACAAACGTGGTATTTTTCAGCCTACTTAAAGGATTCACTAACGGAGTCGATAAACTCGCAAAGGAGTCGATAAACTCGCAAAGGAGTCGATAAATTTGCGAAGGAGTCGATCAAAAACTGATTTAAAATTATTTTGCATATAGCTTTGCTTAAGTAGACCAGAGAGTACTACAAGCCGATCCACGCGTAAGCGATCCGTTTGGGAGTTTGTCAATTCCTTCGCAAGTTTGTCGACTCCTTCGCAAGTTTATCGACTCCTTCACGAGTTGATCGACTCCTTCGCAAGTTGATCAACTCTTTCGCAAGTTGATCGACTCCTTCGCGAGTTGATCGACTTCCCAAGTTGAGTTGATAAAGTCACGATTGTCGATAAACCCTCATAGAGTCTCTGTGAATAAGGAGTAACAGAATCTGTGGTTGGTGTACGTGGCGTATAGTCTTTTGGAAATTGTGGCCGATATTTTTGGTTTCTTCCAGAAAACATTCTTTGTAAAACTCTTTGAAGCAGCTGTCTCCGTTCCTAAGTGCGTTGCAAAGACGCAGAGACACTTCATCATGAGCTATCTGCTTAGTCCTGAAGTTATGCAAATTGATTCCAGGCGATTGAATAATGAACGGATTTCCCCTGCTGCATACAAAGTCAAGCAGTTGTTCAAATACTATTTTTGTTAAATAATTAACGGATTTCCCCTGCTGCATATGAAGTCAAGCAGTTGTGCCACATTTTTGTTAAAATACTTTGCTTTACGACCCTGGTGTACCTGTGCTGATTCACTATGATTCATTGACTTTTCTTTTGTCATCTTTCTCAAGTTGTTGGAAATTAGCTGCCATTCAACAGCAACAGCTGTGTTTCATGTATTGCCAACAATTCCACCCCAGCTTTTGGACGCTTCTGTATGGACTGGCTGGACTGCTCTAGTTTCATGTCTGGTGCAACAGCGTTGAAAGAGCCAACACGGTCTTTAACAACAAATTGGCCACACACAAATCGGCAAGAGACATCTGGATTAATATGTTTTAGTTTGTTTATACTTTCACGGTAGAAAGTGCCATATCGGAGATAGTTCAAGCAATCACTTTCTCTGAAGATTGGAAGTGACTTGTCTACAGATGTAACGTGAAGTTCAAAATTTCCTTCACGATCAGAAAAAATGAGATGCTTGACAATCAAGGCCATTTGCTGAAAGACACCCCAATACTGGAAAACGTCTGACTTTGATTCACACTCCTTCACAAAAGACAGGAACATTTGTTGAACATGGTCTGATTTCTCAAACAATTCTAAAATTTTCCCCGTTGATTTGCTTTTGTTTTTAACACACAAAGCTCTTCTAAGTTCAACGGCACACGACAGTTAATTAAATTAGAAAAATTAAAAATTGAAAAATAATAATTTGTTTTAGATGTTTTACGGGTTGCGTAATTTGCTACTGATCAGTTTCTTTAAATGAGGCGGATTTGTTAGTATGCCTTAAGACAAATAAGAAAAACATTAAATAACGTTAATAGTTATAACTTGTCTGAACGGCCCTAAGTAAAATAATATCCAAACAAGTTGATCTACATTTAAATAATGCACCGATAGCATTTTCTGTGTTCTCGCGGCCATTTGGGACTTTTTCGGCCATATTGTCCGCCATATTAAATTTTATTTATTTCGTAATTAACGAAAATACAGTTTTCTTTCTTAAAAAAGAGTCTTGCATACCAATTGAGCGTATTTATGTTATCAGATTTTTAAAACTTTCAATTTATATTTATCAGCCGCCATCTTGAGAAATTCAAGATGGCGGACTTATGCCACATTTATAACAATTCCATCTAGTGCCGTTTTAAAGCCATATGAGTCTGCCACTCGAAAAAATATTCAAACTCTGTCCTATACCAAGTGTATGCGGGTCTGTATAGCAGGTCCTGGATTACTTGATCGTTCATAGACTTTTTCAATTTCATGGACCATAAGTGTTTCTTTTTTTGTAAACACCAGTGGAGTTGATATTTTTTAAATAATAATTATTAGCTCTGAAAACATAAGCAAAATCCAACCAGGGTTTTTACATACTTTTATTTAACTTGCAATCTCTGTTGGTTTGTGGGTGTTTTTCTCTGTACGCAAATCTAGAAAGTAAAATTTAACCAGCTTTTTGACTAGCTAGGAAGCTGAAACTTTTAGCATAGCTTTATATTAAGTTACAATACATGATTCAATTGATTTCGACATATGTTAATAAACAAAACAGATAAAAAGTGTGATTATCGTGCGGCAGAATGATTGCGTTAATTATCTGAAGCTCGCGTAGCATTTATTTATGTTTCTTCGTCCTGCTTCTAGATTAATTCAGTTTAACTTCAATTCTTATTCAATTCATTGAAAATTCAAAAAATGTTTGTAATAAATTTAGTGGTTTTTACTAAAAAACCAAAAAATTTAATTTGAATATTTTTTGTATTTCTAAATCGAGTGTATTTGAAATAAAAGTTTGTGTTGAAAAACTCGTGTTTTCATTTACTTGTTTTTAAATTCCATTCGCTGTATCTCAATTAAACTGCGCTTATTAAAGTAAAAGAACGTATTTATAAAGTATTTTTTGGCAAAAAGTTCAGCTCGTTGCCATGAAACCAAAGAGTAAAATAAATAAATTGAATGGTTATTTTAGCACCAGAAGAGAATGAAGGAGACAACTTGAAGTAGGTACGGCTGCCTTCAGTTTGTTTCAAAAATATCTAGAGGAATGGGAAAAAATAAGGGAGAGAGAATGGAAGGAAGAAGGATAGGGAGAGTAGAGAAAAAGAAAGCGAAAGTGAGAAGCAACGAGAGAAAACCAATTGGTAACCTTGCCTTATGCTAAAACAAAACCAATGGAAATTTTATTAAGTACTACTTAATAAAATTTCCATTGGTTTCGTTTTAGCATAAGGCTCTATGGTCTATAAGTCTATATAAACATTCGAGTCTGGTTGTAAGCGTGCGGCATTATTAAAATGGGTCTCGGATCGTACGCATTCTTGCTCTTTATGACTTGGACTATTGGTTAGTTTCTTTTCCTTTATTTTAATTTTCATTAACTTTTATTATTAATAAAAATTAAATGTTGAATTCAGAGTAAAATTTGATATTTTTTAAAATTTTAATAGTCTTCTAAACATTTTGTTATATGACTGAAATAGCAGTATGTATATATGAAATAATAAAGTACTTTTTGTATGATATCATAAATTTGATTTTGTTTTCTGTACACTTCTTCCTTTAGCCAAGCCAGGTCTAACAAAAGTTAAAGTTAAAAAGTTAAACGGGCGGAGTTTAAATACTTAATATAATGTTATTTGATCTAATATAAATAGAGCTAGTGAGAAATACATTTAAATGATTAAAATTAGTGTAAAAATATTAAAAAACAACTTAAGGAAATAGAAAATAAATTAGCTTGAACGTAGTCATACCTATATAAAAAGTTACAGCGATAGCTGGCACATCGTCAGAGAAGAAATTTTGATAACTTAAGAAAAGTTTGATTTCAATTTAATGTAGACAAATATGAGCGTTCTAAAAATAATTTGTAATGATACAACAAACACTAAATAACAGAGATTAAATTGACATGACCATTTATAAAAAGACTGAGCTGATCGGAAACTTGTTATGAAAAAAAACATAACAATTAGAAAAAACTTAAAAAACACGCTTTTATAAAGTACAAAATGAACAAGTAAAGGAAAAAACGAGTTTTTCAACTCACACTTTTACTACACTACACTCAATTTAAAAATACGAAAGATATTCAAATTAAGTTTTTCGGTTATTGAACGAGAATATCAATACATAGACAGACAGAGCGGGAAAGGGAAAGCGACCGAGAACGGGAAAACGACCGAGAGCGGGAAAGCGACCGGGAACGCGACGGGAACGGGAAAGCGGAGAAGGAAACGGGAGCGAGAGAGAAAAACATTAGAAAAACCTCTAAAAACCCCGGGCAACGCCGGGTGCCCCCGCTAGTATATATATATATATATATATATATATATATATATATATATATATATATATATATATATATAATATATATAATATATCTCTGCTAATATTTTTAATCTTTTAGATACCTTTTGTTACATTAATAATTTAAGCGTTTTTTGTCTGCGTTCAATCTATATATATAACAAGTAAATTAAAAACGAATTTTTAAAACCAATGCTCTTATATGTAATTAAAACACAAATTTTGCAATCAATTTTTTCTTATATTACTCTTTTATTTTATATTAAAGTCGAAATATCTTAATTATATCGAAATATCGAAATTAATTAAAATTACCTAAATTAATTGACTTATTGTAAAACTAATAATTGAATATTGCATTGTCTTCTATTTTGAGCATGTATGCAAAATTTGAAAAAAAATCTATCATCAGGAAGTGACTCAAAAATTGATTGCAAGATTTGAAACAGACAGAGAAACAGACAGACAGAGAAACAGAGACGACGAGTTAATAAAAGCATTGGTAAAAATGAATGTTTGTATGTATGTATGTATGTATGTATGTATGTATGTATGTATGTATGTAGGTATGTATGTATGTATGTATGTATGTATGTATGTATGTATGTATGTATGTATGTATGTATGTATGTATGTATGTATGTATGTATGTATGTATGTATGTATGTATGTTGTATGTATGCATGTATGTATGTATGTATGTATGTATGTATGTATAATTTGATTCTTCCAACTGTTCCCTCCTTTTTTATCCAGGCATGGGACTGGCTTGTAAAAGAGAGCAAAATTATTTTTTTGCCTTTTTTTTGTTGAGCCTTGTATTCTCTTGATTTTACGGGTGGTGTTTTACTCTTTTGTTGGTATGCTAATTCTTTGAGTATTTCGGTTCTTTCTGTTTGTTTACTTTTCTCATTTTTTTTTACCCTGATGATGGCTGATATATTTGAAACGGTCCGTCGGTCTGACAATAAAAGTTTAACGGAAAAGTTTTTGACTAATTGTAGTCTCGAACAGCGAGTTTTATATCGAAAGGTTGAGAATATGGCTCGAAAAGTTGTTTTTGCCAAATGGCGAGTTGTATTTCTTAGAGCATGTCTCAAAGATAAATTA
Source organism: Erpobdella octoculata (assembly GCA_963978895.1). Classification (NCBI taxonomy): domain Eukaryota; kingdom Metazoa; phylum Annelida; class Clitellata; order Hirudinida; family Erpobdellidae; genus Erpobdella; species Erpobdella octoculata. The sequence goes on along the minus strand of OZ022240.1, from coordinate 13,988,151 downwards.
ATTCCACAGTTTATTTGCAATATATATTTATCCTTATATATATATATATATATATATATATATATATATATATATATATATATATATATATATATATATATATATATATATAACTTACAACTTATAACCAAAACGTTTTTTATTCATAAAACATCAACGGATTAACACATTTTTTCCAAATTTAATGCAAACCACCGGCTGATTATCTTCCATAAATGTGTTAAATTTTAATAAAATCTGTCCGGCGGTTTTTATTCGATGCTTATATATACATACAAACAAACATACATACATACATATATACATACATACAAACATTGCCTTTTATATATAAGATAATTTAAATTGCAGTGTCTTTCAAGTTTGTTAAATGCGGCTTGGAACACGATTGTGGAATGACTTCGTACGGTGCTGGTTGTGACTTTCATCTTTCAGTTGAAACTTTGAACTTTTACAGAACTGGTAAGTTCAAAGTTATTTTAGACAGAAAATGTCGACAAACTGTTATGTTTAAATTATTTGAATTCCAGTAAAAATAGGTGTTACTTATCTGCCAGAAGAAATTGGAGTTGAATATTTTGTTATGGTTGGAAAAAGGAAAATTTTGTATCAGAAATATTCTGGCAAGTAGTATTTTTACATTATTTTTTTTTAAATTTAGTAGTAATAATTTAAAATTCTTATTTGGCGACGCTAGCAATAGCAAGCAATCCACATTTCTGTACACTCATTGGTGGATTCAACTTCTGTTTCGGTCTGAGAAAATTCAAAGTTTCCGAAAAAAGCCTGCGCGGTTGTTTGTATTTTAGAGTTAATAACTACTTTGATTATGAACCTTTTTGTTTTGACGGATTTCAGATTACCCACATAAACAACCGTGAAATTGAAATTGATTTTAGATCTATGTTATTAGATTTTCTAAAAATCATGGTTTTACATGAGAAAAGTAATTTTTTTCATTAAACAATTGTTTCAATCTATGAATTTTCAATGTTTGACAATTTTAAAAACTAGTAAACATTGTAACGTTTACACAAAAAACTTACAAAACACTTTTCATTTCACGTTTTGTTTGTCATTCATGAATTTAATGAGACCACTGGAATTAAAAGTGTGAATAAATTAGTTTGCGTTGTTTTTTTAATCTACACAGACTGTGTATTCTTTGGCTGTAAGCAGAAACGCAATTGGTTGTTACTCTTAGAGATTTCGTGGGGCAGGTAAAATTAAATGCACCTGTTCATACTGTGCGGCAGATGTTACGCGGCACCCACGCGTGGATTTTAATTGAGCAAACTTGAGTTAACTCTGTAACTGGTCATGTGATGAATCGTTTTCACTTACACATGTATTTCCTCAACTATTAAAATCTGCTCTCAAGATTTTTTAATTGTAACAAACTAATATAAATGCTTGTAATAATGGGAACAAATTCTGATAATGCAAACGCGAGGGGTTTACCACTCTTCAGATGGGTGTGCGAAGCAAAAATTCAAAAAATTCCTTAGGAATTTTTGCGTATTTTGGAATTTACGCGTTTTTTTTTTGAATTTTTGCGTAATTTGGAATTTTGGGAATTTTTTGGAATTTTATGGAATTTTTGGGTGTACGAAACAAAACTTCCTTAAAAATTTTTGCGTATTTTTGGAATTTGTAAAAATATTTGCGTAATTTAGAATTTTTTGGAATTTTTGCGTAAATTCCAAGGGTGTAGGAGAAATTTTTTGAGTAGACAGTGTGCACGGTAGTGGGGATAGCGGGAATACCGCGGATTTTGCGGGATTACCGCGGAAATGGGAACGACTGAGGCGGGGATACCGCGGTAATGGGGATGAAGTAACGGGGTTACGGCGGGGATGGAAACAAACTTTGCGGGACTACCGCGGGGATGGGGACGAGTTTTTGCTCTTATTTTAATTATCAATAATATTATTATTTACGAAAATTAACTAATTTGCTAATATTATTCCTATTAATGGAAATTTCGACGCTTTGCGGATATATTTTGAGCATACGTCATAACTCAATATAAACAAATTGAAATTAAATAAATCACCGAAGTAGTACATCGGCGGGTTTTCCCAAAATCAGCTATTGAAGGTTGAGTTTTTTTGTAGGCGGTTTTTTTAATTATCGGATATTAAAGGTTGGGTTTTTTCGTAGGCTTTTTTCACTATCACCCATTAAATGTTGTTCTTTTCGTAGGCTGTTTCTTCGGACACCATCCAATAAATATTGTGTTTTTCATAGGCTGTTTTTTTGTTATCAGCCATTAAAGAGTGGGTTTTTTCGTTGACTTTTTTTTCCAATATTGCCAAATAAAAGTTGTTTTTTTAGTAGGAGTTTTTTCCTCAATAATATTCGTTACAGTTTGTTTTTTCTCGTAGGCTGTTTTTTACGATACCATCCAATGAATATTGAGTTTTTCGTAGTCGGTTATTTCAAAAACATCCAATATAGGGGTTTTTCGTAGTCGGTTTCTATTTGACATTGAACAAAAAAGGTGCACAAGGCGATTTGATAAGTTTTTTGGAAAATAACTCTAAGAAATGGCCAAAACTGTCTCAAGTAGCAAGGAATATATTGAGTGAGCCAGCAGCAAGCACCTCCTCTGTGAGAGCATTCTCTATAGGTGGATTAACCATTAATGATCTAAGAACACAGCTAAGTGGAGAAACATTGATGGACTTTTATTTAGTCATGGACTTAAATAAATAAATTGTATTGAGTCCTATTACGGTGTTATTGCAATTCTATATATCAACCCTTAAGTTATTGTTGCGTTGAAATGATGTACAGAAAAATAATGACTAGTACAGGATTGAGGATGAACAGCGCGGGGATGGATGGGGACGGGGATGAAAGATTGGAAAACTGCGGGGATGGTTGGGGATGGGGATGAAACACTGCGGGGATGGTTGGGGATGGGGATGAAGCTGGTGGGGATGGATGGGGATGGGGATGACACTCGCGGGGATGGTTGGTCATATAGATCCTTCGACAAAAACCTCTACCACAGCTCAAGCAAGATAGCAGGCTGGGCGTGTCCCTATTTGCATCGTAAGCATCATATGATGCATGTACACTATGTGTATGTAAGCTAATATACAGTGTCTGGTTAATCGATCAAAGGGCGTTTGCATCTATTAAAAAAAACACATGACGAATATGGGACGGGAGTTTATTTCTTATATTTATAATTTTATTTTTGTTGAACATATTTACGGGACGGGAGTTTATTTCTTATATTTATAATTTTATTTTTGTTGAACATATTTACGTTTAAAAAATCAATCTTCACATAACAGGTGCATGGCGTAATATTTATTTTTTGCACTTCAGTTCTGGGCTTTTGATTTAATATTTCTGTAAGTTTTTATCTGCGTTTGGTTGAAGCAACAAAACTTCAAGGTTTCGGTTTGGTTATTTATTTTCTGCTTTTTTTATTTATTATTATTTATTTTCACAAATCGAGTAACTTTTAGCTGGAACTCCTTGACGCAGAAAGCGGTGGACGCATGCTATCTCACGGAAAGATTGCAGCACGTCAAATTCAATGGTAATATGTCGGTTGTAACGTCGATCACGTATGGTGTTCCACAGGGAGTTGTACTGGGTTATTTTTCTTTTCATTTATTTCATTGTCTACCGGCGGAAGTGATTGACGTTGTGAGGAGTTTGACTGTGCAGTTCATGCCTATGCAGATCCAAAGGACTCGTCTCAAATTGTACACGTTTTTTCGGTCTGCGTCGAAGCCGTTAGGAATTGGATGTCTAGCAACAGACTAAAATTCAATCCATCAAAAACCAAACCTATATGGCTGGGATCGTCGAGAAGACTGCGGCACTGTCCAATGATCCCGATGCAGATGGCGGGTGCTTGGATCACTCCTTCAAGACTGGTGCGTGATTTGTCCACGTCACGATATAAATGTTATTTTGTATTTTAATTTTAGGGAGATTGAATAGGAACATACACATTTCTTATGTTCAAAAACGACATTTTCTTACAACACAGTATTTACTTGATGATAACGTTAACATCTATAAAAGAAAAATATATATTATAAGTCTCCCAATCAACAATGACTTAACCATCCCCTTCCACCAGAAATTCCTGGGATCGCGCCTGGGGGCATTCCACACAAACCGCTGAGCTGCATTATGCAGTTCATTCCAAAAGTACAGGTTCAGCTCTCATGGAAGAGAGCGTCAATAATGTTTATAAACCCATAGACACATCTCATACAGACATAGTCAATTGGTTCATTTCATGCAAACATGTCATCTGATACAGACATACAGTCAACTAGTTTAATTAATACACACATACAATCAACAAGTTCATTTCATACACACATACAAGCTTCTACTTCAAACAACAAATCACGTCCCCTGAAAAAAAACTCTACAGCCCCCAAGAAGTCACTGGGATTTGAATCAAGCATACACCATCAGAGAAATATATTCAGAATACATTAATTCCCATAAAATCTTACTCTAAATCAAATTCGTGATGTATTAGATAAAAACAATTTTTTTACAGATTTATGTAACAAAAGGCATATTGATAGGAAAAATATTGCAGATATAAAAAAATTAGAATACGCAATCAAAGCTAAACTAGTAAGTTTTATTGAAAAACAGTAAAAATAAAGATTTTATGACCCTGCATAGTTAAATATATTATTAGTTCTTCAGCATCATGCCTGTATTTTTTGTTGAAGATTTAATCTTTCATCTTGCTTCGACATATAATTATCAATCAACCAATCAAATTGAATTTGTATAGCGCTATTTCCGCAGTGTTCAATAGCGGTCGGTCGTGAACTTATTAAACAGATTTAAGTCCACGACGGAAAACTGTGAGAGAAGTAGAGTTAGTAAGAGAAGAAGGAAGAGAGTTCCAGAGATAGGGACCAGAGTAGAAGAATATTATATTGTTTGATAAATTAGTTATTAGGAATCACTTGTTCAAAGTCATAGACATTGATCTTCTACTTGAACGTTGGACATTTCTCTCCCGGATGTTTTCTCCTCGGTCATTCCCCCCCGACAGACCCTAGGACATTTCCCTCTCGGACATTTCTCCCACCCAGGGTAGGACATTCCCCCCCTGTTGTAAGATTTTTCTTCCCTGATATGACGTTTTCTCTGACAGATGAACATAAATGAAATAATGTTGTAGTATGAATTTGTAATTTTGCAGGAGTTTCTCCCATGTTAAGGTGCAGGAGCTGGGGTTGTCAAAAGTTATAAAGAAAAAAATTACGTAAAGAATTTTTGCGGAATGTTGGATGCCCTGAACGAAGAACCTTCATGTCGGTGAACGAAGTAGCTAGTGGGATGCTAATCCAAACGAAATATCTAGTGGGATGCTAACCCAACCCGTTACCCTAACGAAAAAACTAGTGGGATGCTAACCCCTACCCTAACCCTGACCTTAACGAAGTAACTAGTGGGATGCTAGCCCTAACCCTAACGAAGTAACTAATGGGACGCTAACCCAACCCTAACCATAACGAAGTAACTAGTGGGATGCTAACCCTAACCAAAACTATAACACCTTACCCTACTGCTAACCATAACCTTTTTTTCTCTTACGGCTGCACGCCAAAACTTCTATTAAATTAATAATAATCGATTAAATATAAACAATAATATTTAAATCTTTAAAAAAGTGTTTTTGTTTATTAGAAAAATGTGAACTCTAACTCTACCCCGGGGTGGGAGAATGTCCTATCCCGGGGAAAACGTCCGGGGGGGAGAAATGTCCGGAAGGAAATGTCCAGGGGAAAAAGTCCGGGAGGATTGAATGTCCGTTCTCCCTTCTACTTCTTATTGCATTCGATTTGTATATATAAATATTTTGTTCAGCTGTTTGTTCATTAAAATTGATTAACTTTGCTTTTTCGGTATGAATTTGCTCTTTTATCACATTTGATGTCTATTTATAGTATTTTAGCTGTATATATTGCTTAAATCATATAAATTCATCTATACAATAACTTGACTCTATTTTGATTTGTTGACTTGAACTTTTTCATTCATTCAGAACTTTTCATTTTTTCTGCTTTGTTGCAGTATGACCCTGAGCTTTTACATATTAACCAGCACTTGACGCACGCTTCGCTCGCGAAGCGTGTGAGGTTTTACATATTAGACGCACTCAAACCGCACTCTAACCACAAAAACAACACCAATGCGCTAATTTAGTAATAACTTTACGCACGCTTCGCAAGCGAAGCGTGTGACTAAAATAGTTAGTAGCAGATGATTTTTCACTTGGACACGTTTTGGAATGGTCTTCTATTTGATTGGATGATTAAGGAAAAAATGCCTACGGAAAAAAACATTTAATGGGCGATTTGGAAAAATCAGCCTACGAAAAAAACCATGTTAATTGGGTGATAGTGAAAAAACCGTTTATGAGAAACACTATTTATTTGATGGTATCGGAAAAACAGCCTACGAAAAAAACAACATTTATTTGGTGATAGTGAAAAAACCGCCTACGAAATTAACAACATAATTTGGGTGATAGTGAAAAAAAAGCCTAAGAAACAACCCAACTTTTAATGGCTGATAATGAAAAAAAACCCAATCTTCAATGGCTGATATTGGGAAAACCCGCCGATGTACTACTTCGGTGATTTATTTATTTTAACTTGTTTATAATGAGTTATGACAAATGCTCAAATTATATTCGCAAAGCGTTAAACTTTCGCGGCTAATAACTTTTTATTTAATATATTAATATATTATATATAATGTATTAAAATAAATAATGTCGTTAATAATAATTTCATTAAATGTATCCGCAAAACGTCGAACTTTTCAATAATCTGAATAATATTAGCAAAATAGTTAATCTTCGTTAATAATAATAATTAAAATAAGAGTAATAATAATTGCAAAATAGTAAAATGTCGTTAATAATAATTTACATTTATTTATTTGTTTAAAATTGGCAAAAACCCGCCGACTACTACTTCGGTGATTTATTTATTTTCAACTTTTTTGTATTGAAAGATGACGTACGATGCATTATATATATCCGCAAAGCGTTAAACTTTCGCGGCTAATAACTTTTTATTTAAACATTTTAACAAAAAAGTGCCCTAACAAACCTTGTTCAGCGTCTCATAATCTATCAACGTGAGTTTTTTCAGACCTGCAGATGGTAATCGGGTGACATAATACATAATACATATTACATATTACATAATTGCGCTTTTATAGTAGGGATAGTAAAAGTAGTCGCACTCTAAGCTCAAAAACAACACCAATGCGCTATTATAGTAGCAAGCGAAGCGTGTGACTATTTTAGCCAGTAGCTGATGATTTTTCACTTGAAAACGATTTGGAATGGTCTTCTATTTGATTGGATGATTTGAGAAAATTTGTCTACAAAAAAAACCTTTAATGGGTGATATTGGAAAAAACAGCCTACGAAAAAACCCATATTTATTGGGTGATAGTGTAAAAGCCACCTACGAAAAAAAATTTATATTGGATGTTTTTGGAAATAACAGCCTACGAAAAACACAATATTAATTGAATGGTATCGGAAAAACAGCCTACGAAAAAAAACCAAACTGTAACGGCTAATATAGACAGAAGCACTTCCTTTGCAGATATAATGCCTATAATTTATTTGTTGTGACAATCTGAAACTAAATGTAATGTGTGCCTATATATAATACCATAGAGAACTATAGCATATGGAGCATGCAGCTCATTTGAGCCTAGACGCAAGGGGTCGTACTATGTAAACAATGGGCTTTCAAGTGCTTATTCAAATGGAGGTTATATAATCTGAATTTAAGTTGACTGAATGCATTTTTTCTGTGATGAAATACATTAGAGAATTAACTAAAAAACAATAAATTAATCATTTTAGTTAATACACAAACAAGGAGGCATGAACATATTAAGAAGTTTTATTTATTCAACTCCTCAGTTTTAATATGGTTTATTTTCCAATATCAAAATTTAATTTTGCAATTTTTCAAGATGATGTGTTTTTTCATAACAAGTTCTTTTTTGTCACAGATTCATTTATTCATTTCTTTGATTGTGTTTTTTGCCATCACTTTGAACATTCTTCAGGTAATTATTCACAAATGTTTTCTGAATGAATGACCATCTTCAAAAACTTTTTTCAATATGTTCTGGCAGTTTTGAGCATTTTCCATGACTTGAAGAAAGGCATGAACATGCTGTGGGGTCATGTCAAGAAAACCAGAGATGGGCACTTTAACTACTGTAGTTGCAACTACTGTAGTTATAACTACATTGTTAGTAGTTATACAGTAGTTATAACTACTTTTGTTTTGGGTAGTTGCCATGTAGTTATAACTACTTTTATGATCTAGTTAAGTAGTTATAACTATTTACGATTATTTAACTACTTTTAGTTAGGACTGAAGGAAAACTAAACCAGGTATGCAAAAACGCATTAAACCAAGTTATGAAACTAATAGTAATTGCCATCGATGTACGGCAAGGGGAGAGGACAACATACCTGGGTCATCTAATTCCGACTATAATTGGATTGCGATCAAAACTTAAAAGATCAGCAGACAAATTGGTAGCTTCTCTTGTGGAGGCCTTGACCTCTGGCATCAAGAAGCGCTTTCAGTCTATCTTAACAAACGATGAACACTTGATTGCGTCTGTGCTTCTACCACAGTTCAAATTAAATTTCCTATTGAAAGGCAAAAAGATTGGATGTCAAACGAAAAGTGTTAACATATATTCAACAACTTGCAGATGAGACTACTGAAATTCATGGAAACGGCCGACAAGAAACAGCTGCAACTGAATTTAGTAGACATGAAGACGAAGATGATTTGCATGACTTTGCCTACCAAAGAACTGGAAGATTATCTGGGATCTAAAGCATCGAATGTTCAATCACTAAATGATTGTCCATCTATACAGAGCGCGTTCATAAAATCAAATTCTACGCTTCCCAGCAGCTCAGCTGTTGAACGATTATTTAGTATTGCTGGAATGATATTAACGCCACAGAGATGCAAAATAATGACACTTTGTTTGATCGTATGGTATTTTTGAAGAGTCGTTCTAGTTTGAACAATTTTTCTACTTCTTTGTGATGCAAATTTTATGTATGAATAAAATAACACTTTGTTCTCTTTATTAAATATTATTTTATATCTATTAAATGCAAATTTGTTTTGTTTTTATTTTTTATTTGCATAAATATACATTTATATACATTTTTATGTGTTTTTAAAAAGTAGCTGAAAAGTAGTTCACTACTTTAGTAGTAGTTAACAAAGTAGTTATAACTCCCTCTCTTCTAAAGTAGTTGACATGTAGTTATAACTACTTCTGTTATGAGGTATTTGGTAGATAGTTATAACTACAATTGAAATAGTTAGTGCCCATCACCGAAGAAAACACATTTTTGCATCTTCATTTAGCATGATTTTGTGATAGAAGGTCTAAGCATACATGCATGACATGCAGAGAAAGTCACTGGAAGTAAATAAGCCTCTCTTGTTTATCTGGTCAAAAAATCTTGATTTTGCCAAGGCTTCTTCCTCTGTAATGCCAGAAAAGTCTTCAATTGTTATTGTTGGTGTGTCATCACTTGCTTTTAAAAAAGCTTGACATTCAGAACAACTTTCTTTTATTGTCAAAGAACTTGCAAGAAAGCCAGCAACATAAAATATTAAGCAAACCTCTATCTCTTCTTGATACCCAAGGCACAGCTTATCCAAGTACAAACTAGTTATGAGCTTCCTGACTTTCACATCAATTTCCAGTCTCTTGTCTGCCTATGCAGTAGAAGAAACACTGTGCACATCCTCTATGGAAAATTTTGAAAATTTTAACTAGAGATTAAAGCCTAATTGTTTTTTCAGCTTGAAGAACTTGTCCTACTGATATAAAAAAAGTAGAACCATGCAGCTGTCTGTATCGACCAAATCTTTCTTCATAGGATCTGATTGAAGTTGACCAGTCAGGACATAATCTTTTTTTTTCCAGCCTACATGAATCGAGCAAGACCGGCCAATGCTCTACAGGTCTATTGGTTTGCTGAAAAAATGTTCTTCATCAATCCGCTGTTCCTGACATTTTTTCTCTTCTAGATTCTGAGGTTGATGCATTTGATCTTGGGGTTGTAATTTCCAATTAGGGGTAAGATGGACAGTTTGAAAATGTTGATTGAGCAACATTGGACTTCAGACACTTTCTTTTAAGTGTGCCAGTTTGTTTGCCCGCCATAAATTAGTATCCAGTTTCTCTGAAAAAAATCTTGTTCTGTAAAATGCAGAGCACACGTAAGCTTTTCTTTTTTAGTTTTGGGCCGAGGACCGAAGTTTTTCATCAGTTGGAAATTCCTCAGATTTCAAATCCTCAAAATAACCATAACCAGATCGGCAGCCTGGAGCCGCACACCGTTTCGGCATTGAACTTTTTGATGTCTGAAATATATTAAAAACAAATATAAAGACACATCTTTTTTAGCATTGTATAAGAACAATAAACAAATTTAAAAATTAATATTGAGAAATAATCTAATTTAGCAAATGTTCACATCGCTCGATTTGCAACGATCCACGATGCTCGTTGCTTGATTCCCGAACAAAAAATCTTCAATTCTATTAATTAATGAGAAACAATTATACCAAAGCATGAATTTGTTTAGAACTAAACTGTTAAACTTTAAATAATTTAATGTATAAGTTCATTCATTTTATAATATATCGAACGATTACTCAGAGAGATGAACTGAATCTTACTAATTGTGAACCGGTTGTTTACGTTTGTTATGACCCCTTTAGTCAGCGCGAAATCACAGCTGGGTCCAGCTGCACGCTCCATATAGTTTTTAGTACTCTATGATAATACATAAAAGTTTTTTTTGCACACATCCACCAATTTGTATTACATTCATAACCACATTTGCATAAAATCAGCATATTTTCTGGAATTGGTTTAACGCCTTTAACAGGAAAATGGTACCACCATCTAAAAACCAACCATAATCTATTGATCTATTGCACTAAGAATTGAAGCATCATCAATGAAGATAGTGAGGACATTCCGTATGAGGTAAAAAGCTTGCTGTATATGGCTCCTTAATGACACTGGAGGCTGGTGGCAACTGTGCCACTGTCTTTCATTAAATATGACTTTCAAATCGTGCCTGGTCAAATGTTTGGCACAAAGTCTTGCGTCCTGCTCCGATCCACACACGAACGATGTATTTTTAAGTTGACTTAAATGATTCATTACTCAATTCAGTAGACTCAGCAAAATTGTTCAGGTATCTTTGAGGCTCACACGTAAATGCAGCATGTTTGGTTCCAATTTTGCTGAGAGCACCATCTCCAGTCACCACATGCACTTTATACAAGAACTCTACACAAATCCAAGCCAGGTCTATTGCTTATGTTCCCCAGATCCAAATTCCATACACAATTCAAGCAGTCTAAGGCGTCACCAGTCGTTGGTAAATTGCAGTAGCCGTACTAGTGTATCTGTGTCATTTAATATATTCATAAGCCGCTTGCTGTCTCGAGTCACTTCTCAAGCACAATGAAGCAATAATCTATCATCCGCTTCTTCTACACGGCCTATAAATGATTTAATGTGCATTGGCTGAAACAAGTCATCCAGCTGTCTCTGTGATTTTATGAACTCAGCTGGCACAACGTGATTATCAATAATGCACCCACTGAGTATGGTGGGATGATTTGAGTGCTGTTCTCTAGCAAGCAGTCTAGTTAAAAGCTGTAAATTAGTCTTATTGCTTGGTGACGTCCAAAACTTCTCCATCTGTTTTGGTATTGGCGCATCAGGACCTAAGACGATCATATCCACTGCTGATGTGCCAGCTTTCACCAATTTTGACTGATGATTTTATGTAGCTGTCGAAGACAGCAGGGAAACTTGTTCTGCAACTCATCGACTAACCTGCAGACAGCACAAATTTAATAACGTTTCCAAATGTGCCAAACAAGCACAAATTTAGAAACGATCGAATTTTCGACATGAAATCAACTATAACAACCGCATCCACATTGGGAAAAACCAATTCTTCAAGCACTAATAGTTTTTCAATTTTTATTCATGAATTTATTCTTTCTGGTTTTGATGCAAAATTACCGTCAAATATGATTGAATCCAGCAAAATATCATAAGAGTAAATTTCTACCATTGGCATCAAGATATAGTTGTTGCGCTGAGCTGCAGTTAATACACTGTGTGAATGAGGAGTAACAGAATATGTGGTTTTGTCGGTAGCTTATAGTTCATTCTACGCAGGTTTCTATTGGAAATTGTGGCCAACAGTTTAATTTGTTTTATCCAGAAAACGTTTTTTTCTAAAGCTCTTTGAAGCAGCTGTCGTTGTTCCAAAGTGCCTGACAAAGACGCAGAAACACTTCATCATGAGCAATCTGTTTAGCGATGAAGTTATGCAACTTTATTCCAGGCAATTGAATAATGAACAGATTTTCCCTGCTGCATACAAAGTCAAACAGTTGTGCCACATTTTTGTTAAAATGCATTGGTTTTTGACCTATCCAATTATGATGTACCTGTGCAGATTCACTATTGTCCATTGACTTGTCTTTTGTCATCTCTCTCGTTGCTAGGCGCCCGTCGTGCGGCTGCCTCACCGTTTGTTTTTTTAGTTTTATTTTTCTAAACATATCTTCTAACACATATTTTTGGCGTGTTCGGCGTTGTGATTTGCGAATGGTTCTTGTTGCTTGTTTAATTAACTAATTTTATTTCTTCTACTGGTCTGACATACAATACTTCTGTGTTACGTCCGGGATTTGGGCGATAATGTGTTTTCGCTCGTTCGCTCGTCCGGAGCTCAATAAAAGCAAATTCTGTGGTGACTACATCGCTCCTTCACTTCTGCCCAAGCAACTCATTTCACACATAAAAAAGCTCAATCTTGTACGTACTGATTTGTGCTGTCGCCATTATTGGGGTCGACGGTCCGGTCCTGGTCGTCGTCGACGTGAGCCTGTCTCTGAGCGGTTAACGATCCCTCGACAAGGCGACTTCGGCGTCTTAAACTCAATCTCAAAGCAAGACCATCAGGGTACTGATATTATATACTTCGACTTCAAAATAGCTTTTGATTCAGTACCCCACCCTAAATTACTGACAAAACTTCAAGCTTACGGAATTTCGGGCAACCTGTTCTTGTATATAATGAGGTTTTTGGCGAACCGGGTTCAGGCTGTCAAGGTGAATGGCCAATTATCCCACAATAGAGATGTGACAAGTGGTGTAACCCGTAACCCAAGGGAGTGTGTTTGGGCCTACGCTTTTCCTTGTTTATATAAACGATGTTGTATACGCATTTACAGACAACTCTGTGAAATACAAACTATTCGCAGACTATATCAAGCTTTACTCATCATCATCATCCCCTCACAGCTCTTCCTTTCAAACTGCTATTGACAAGTTAGTGTTATGGAGCAAAAAATGGCAATTACAATTGGCCCCAGACAAATACCTTCAAGCTTCCATCAAAACAACAAGGAGCAGCATTATGCCCAACAAATACTCAATCTGTTCACGACCCATATCCTCCACAGACAATGTACGCGACCTAGGTGTCATCGTCGACAGTGAAATCAACTTCAAAGCCCATATCAACCAAATCATTCACAAGGCCTTTGTTAGAACACTCCTAATCCTCAAATTCTTTTGTTCAAAAGACAAGCAAATATTGACCAAAGCGTATTGCACATATGTTCGTCCAATTCTTGAATATTGTTCCCCGGCCTGGAGCCCACATAACAAGCAGTTTATAACAAAGATTGAGCGAGTTCAAAGATTTTACACAAGGGCCATACCAAGATTACGAACTCTACCTTATATGATAAGACTTCAAAAACTTGGTTTAAAAACACTGGAACATTGACGACTTATCCACGATTTATGCCTTTGTCACAAAATACTATACAGTTTCACTCACTGCATCATCCCTGAGTTCCCTAATTTCTTGCTGTCTCACACTCGTGGTCACACCTTCGTCTACGCCAAGAAAAATGCTCCACCACTCACAGGCTCCATTTCTTCACCAGCCGGGTCGTGAAACCTTGGAACTGCTTAGCTCCACATATTGTTAACTCCACAACTCATAGTCCTTTTAAGTCCTGCGTTTCCGATGCCGATTTGAAGAAGTTTCTGATAATTTAATTGATGTATATATATTTCATCTATGCACACTATATGTACTGATTACCTGTCACTAATTTGTGTCCACCCCAATTCATTTCTGACCCCTTTGAACAATGTATTGCGGAGTAGTGAATACTAAACTTTCGATAGCAATTCGCAGGTAATCACTATTTTGCCTAACTTTCCACTCATGTTCATCATTAAGCGGCATAGGAACAGATGTCTGTTGTGTTTTGTTAACATGGTAGTTAAATCATTTTGTCATTCCCAACTAATGCTGATCACTTTAATGTTTTCGTTCACCAATTTCAGCCCCGCAACTAGACGTCATGCTCTGGGGGGGCGAGCTATCTCTAAAGGGGGGCGAAATGAAAATGACCAAAAAACCACTAAAATTATATCGGGAGTTAAAAGACAATGTAAATATTATATGTAAAACCAAGGTGCATCAGCAACACCCATATTGTTTATTATTTTTATGACTTTATTTTGGATTTGCTGGTATAGTTTATAAAAATAAAATGACGAAAAGTGCAATAAATAAAAATAATCAATATTTATCGTAAATCTTTGCATTACAGAATTAATTTTCTGTTTTGTTTTTTAATTTAAACACAATCTGTAATTGTATTTAGGTACACTTCAAGCTTCTATTCTGATATTTTAGGTTTTTGAGGTTGGATAGGCCAACTAGTGGGGCCCCTGAAGTGGTTTAACATGTATGGATAAACTACTTCCGGATAGCCCCCTCTCCCGGTCATTAGCTATCAGTTTTTTTACAGAAAAAATAAAAAGTGGCTTTGAAAATATTTTGAAAAAGCAGCTCCGACTAACCCCCCCGGTCATCAGTTTTTTGGAAGAAAAATTAAAGAAAGGCTTTAAAAAGTTTTAGATTTTTTTTCAAATATAAGTGGGCCGTGAGAAAAAGTTGCATCCCAAAGTTTTGCTGAGATGTTAGAATTTTTCAGTAAGGGGTGAGGGCGAAATACGCTGCCTTATCTAGCTAAACACTATATAACAGGTTTATAAAGTTCAAAAAAGTACATGTCTTAGAATTTTTCAGGGAGGGGGGCGAAATTCGCTGTCTTAACGAGCTATGAACTTGTATACAGGTTCGAAAAAATAGGTACGTATCTTAGAATTTGGGGGAAGGCGAAATCTGCTGCCTTATCCAGTTATGAACTTGTTTAATGGTTAACAGGTTTGAAAAAGTAGGTACTTATCATAAAATTTGTGGGGGCGAGGAACTGCCTTATCCAGTTATGAACTTTTATAACAGTTTACAGGTTTATAAAGTTCGAAAAAGTAGGTACATATCTTAGAATGGGGGGCCAAAATACGCTGTTTTATCCAGCTACATAACAGGTTTATAAAGTTCAAAAAAGTACATGTCTTAGAATTTTTCAGGGGGGGGGGGGGGCGAAATCCGCTGCCTTATTATCGAGCTATGAACTTGTATACAGGTTCGAAAAAATAGGTACATATCTTGAATTTGGGGGGGCGAAATCCGCTGCCTTATCCAGTTATGAACTTTTATAACGGTTTACAGGCTTATAAAGTTCAAAACATTACATGTCTTAGAATTTTTCAGGAGGGGGGCGAAGTCCGCTGCCTTATCCAGTTATGAGCTTGTATAACGGTTAACAGGTTTATAAAGTTCGAAAAAGTAAGTACATATCTTAGAATTGGGGGGGGGCGAAATACGCTGTTTTATCCAGCTATTTACTTGTGTAACGGTTAACAGGTTTATAAATTTCAAAAAACTACATATCTTAAAATTTTCCAGAGGGGGCGAAATATCTTATAGGGGGGGCTTTCCCCCCCCCTCGCCCCCCGTAGTTGCGGGGCTGACCAATTTGTGTCAGTGGTCATTTGTGACCCTCTTCTTGGTTAAACAAATAAATAAATAAAAAATAAATGTTAGGTCTCTGAACAACAAATACGACGCCATTGTATCACTAATGGTCGACCGTGGCTTCAGCGCGCTCTTTCTCACCAAAACCTGGCAAGACCGTGACTCTGTGTGCATTCGTCATCTCACATCCAAAGATTACCACGTGATTGATCAACCCAGGACTCGGACATCCGACATCTCATCATACGTGAATTACGGTGGGGTTGCGGTTGTGGTCGCCTCACGACTTCGACTTTCCCGGATCGACGTTTCGTTTACAGTAACCACCTTCAAGTTCCTCTGCGCCCGTAGCTCGTCTGGTTCGGGCGCCCATACTGTTGCCGTCGTCTATAGAACAGGACCTATCTCATCGACTTTTTTCGACGAGCTCGCCCGTCTGCTCGACCACCTTTCAACAAGGAACGAAGAGACGTTTGTTGTCGGGGATTTCAACATCAGGCTCGACCGTGATAATCCCACAACTCGCTCGGTTCTCGACACTCTCGTCGTACGATCTCACGCCAGCTTTCACCCGACCCACCCACACTCGCGGTGGCGTCCTTGACGTGGTTGCTTTGAGGAAGCCACCTGGGCGCACTACCGTAGGTGTTCTCAACATTGGCATTTCTGACCACCACCTCTTATACTGGTCCTCACTATCGTCCTGCTTCTCCGACTCAACAGGACCTCGCACTAATACTCGTCGCAGATGGAATCGCATTGACCTTGACTTGTTTCTAGGCCAACTCTGTTCATCGCCATTACTCACGCTCACGTTTACCGACCCTGACGAGATGGTTGATCTACTCCATAACGAACTCACAAGAATCGCAGATCAACTCGTACCTACCTACTCTGTTCGCCTCCGACATCGGGCTTCGGACCCATGGTTCGATCGAGAATGTCTCGCCGCCAAGAGGCGTCTGAGATCATTCGAGAAAAAAACTACTTTCATCAAAAATTGATGCCCGCCAGTGGCGCAACCAAATGCTCCAATATCAAAGTATCCTTAGAAATAAACGTTCATCTTTTTGGAATACATAAATAACAAAATTAGCTAATGCTCGTTCATCCGACCGTGACCTCTGGCGTGCCCCCAATGGTGTGATGGCCAGAGGCAAAGAGCCTTCCAGCGAAACTATAACTGCTAACAACTTCCTGAAGTACTTCGCCGACAAAGTGGTACGCATTCGCTCGACGACTTCTAACGTTGACTCTTCTTCCGTCATCACACCCTTTCGGCTCCTGCCGGAAAGCTTCCTCAGCTGTTTTGAGCCAACCAACGTCATTGAAGTTACAGGGCTTATTCATCGTTTGCCCGATCGTCAGTGCTCACTGGACCCTACCCCAACGCGTTTTTCCAAGGAGTTATCGTCTTTGTTTGCTCCTTAAATCTCCAAATTATTTAACCTTTCCTTCACTACAGCAATCTTCCCTAAGCAGTTCAAGCTATCCTACATCACTCCACTCATAAAAAAACCTGGACTCGATCGAAATTCTACTTCATCTTATGGCCCAATATCTAACCATTCCATTATCTCTAAATTGCTCGAAAGGCTTGTACTCACACGTGTGCTCAAACATCTTTACTCGAATAACCAAAACCCATCTGTTCAATCGGCTTACCGCTCCAACCAGTCAACTGAAACCACACTTCTTAAGCTCACCTCCGATCTGCTTAGGGCCGCCGACGGTGGCAAGCTATCTCTTTTGGTCCTTCTTGACTTGTCCGCTGCTTTCGATACCGTCGATCATAACATCTTACTCCAATGACTACATTCACCCTGCGGCTTGACTGACCTCGTCGCTGACTGGTTTTGTTCATACCTATCAAGCCGCCTGTTCTACGTTCAATACAACAATTCATCATCTCCGCTTTCATCATCTGACTGCGGTGTTCCACAGGGCTCCGTCCTGGGCCCACTCCTATTTTCTTTTTACACAAAAAAAATTGCGCGTGTTTTTGACAATCACAACATGCACTACCACCTCTACGCCGACGACACACAGATCTATGGGCATTGCCTACCCGACCGGACCGTTGATCCGTCCGCACGCATGTCCGCTTGCGCTGCTGACATCAGTCGTTGGCAGTCGGCTAGCCGACTACAGCTCAACCCGGACAAAACCGAGGCCATGTTGTGTTTGTCTAGGCGCCTTCTCCATCTTATCCCAAATCATCCTATCAACATCTGCGGTGTCGACATCACTCATTCATCCATGGTAAGAAACCTCGGAGTCTTTATGGATTCCGACCTTACCATGCGATCTCATGTTCGCAACACAGTCCGCTCATGCTTTTCCATTCTCAGGCAGATTAGGAGCGTGAACAGGTCTCTACCCATCCTTGGCCGAAAAATACTCGTCACTTCTCTCATCGACTACTGCAACTTCGTATTGGTCGGTCTACCAGCTTCTCAACTCTATCGCTTTCAGCTCGTCATCAACGCCGCCGCCAAAATGACATTCAACGCCAATAAGTATGATCATGTGACACCTATTCTACATGATCTCCACTGGCTTCGTCTACCGGAGAGAATAGTTTTCAAAGTCGCGCTACTCGTTTTTAAGTGTTTACACGATAATGTTCCACTCTATCTTAGCCTGGATATTCAACCGACCAGCTCCGTCGCCAGCCGCAGATGACTTCGATCGTCGTCTTTCGGACATCTCGTCGTGCCAGCTTCACGTCGAGCATCACTCGGTGAAAGATGCTTCAGAGTCATTGGACGCAAGACGTGGAACAATCTTCCATTGGCAGTCAAACTTGCTACGTCCGAAACGGAGTTCTGTAGTTTGCTTAAAACTTTCCTCTTCACTGTCTCCTTTAATCTTTCTCCAATATACAGTGAATCCGAAGCTTGTTCTACCGTGGGGCCACTTTAAAAAATTCTTTTTCAACTTTTTCAACTTTCAACTTTCTCAAGTTGCTGGAAATTAGCAAAATTTTATGAAAAATAAGCTGCCATTCAACAACAACAGCTGTGTTTTGTGTATTGCCAACAATTTCACCCTTGCTTTTAGACGCTTTCTGGATGAACTGCTCAAGCTTCATGTCTGGTGCAACAGCGCTGAAAGAGCCAACACGGTCTTCAACAACAACTTGGCCACACAGAAATCGGCGAAAGACACCTGGATTAGTATGTTCTAGATTGTTTATACTTTTACTGTAGAAAGTACCAAATTGGAGGTAATTCAAAAATCACTTTCTTTGAAGATAGGAAGTCTACAGATGCAACGTGAAATGCTAAATTTCTTTCACGATCAGAAAAAATGAGATGCTTGACAATCAAAGCTATCTGCTGAAAGACACCCCAATACTGGCAAACTTTTGACTTTGATTCACACTCCTTCACAAAAAACTTGATAAAACTTCATATAGACCTAAAATCAAATATGTTTATACGTTTGATAATAATGTGTGCCCGCACACAGTTTGTTCGCGTTTAATGGTCATCACTCTGGCCCAAGAGAAGTTACTAGCGGCGTTCCACAGGGTAGCGTCCTGGGACCAATACTTTTTTTGATATACATTAACGATATTACAGACAACCCAGCCTTCGAACAAGTTTCAGTCAAGCTCTTTGCGGATGACATCAAAATTTACAAAACATTCCAACCTGGAAATTTGGCTATGCAGGATGCGGTTGACGAATTGGTGTCCTGGAGTGGGATATGGCAGTTAAATTTGGCCCTAACAAAGTGCTTCGTATGCTCCATCTATGGTCTAGCAAGTAAAGAGCTTGATGTACCCAACTACCATATTGACTCTCATCAACTGGAGATTGTTGGTCACGCAAGGGACCTTGGCGTTGTTATGGAAAATGACCTCAAATTTAAAAAACACATCGACAGTATTGTACATGCGGCATCTGTTAGATTACGGCTGATCAATTTATGTTTCACTACTAAAGATCCAGATCTCTTGACGAGAGCATTTTCCGTGTATGTACGACCACTACTTGAATATTGTTCTTCAGTGTGGAATCCACACCACAGGCATTTGATCGACAGGCTCGAGAGAGTCTAAAGACGATTCACAAGAACAATTCCTTCTGTCAGTCGTCTCCCTTATTTAACTCGCCTCAACATCCTCGGTCTCAAATCTTTGGAACATCGCAGACTCATTGCTGACCTATGTCTATGCTACAAAATTCTAAATAGTCTTATTGACTCAACTTTGGTCACCAGTTTTGAATCGTCTGGTTACCAGGCCACAAGAGGCCATTGTTATAAACTGAGGTCTGGCCTGCACAAGATCGATGCTACCAAGTTCTTCTTTTCCAATCGAATAATAAAATCCTGGAATGCCCTGCCTCACGATGTGGTCAACTCAGCATCCTACAGCCGTTTCAGATGTCTGATAAATGAAACCGACCTCTCAAAATTTCTAACACCTAATGGTCAGATTTAAATACCCGATGACTTTATGTACGCTTCTTATATTTTTGCCGATTTAAATACCCGATGACATATATGTTTATTTTGCGTATTTGAGTTACTATTCTTCCTATATTTTTGCTTTGAATTCTGTTCGAACGTACGCTTTATGTTGTCCTAACGGTGTTAGTGGCCTACGGGTCCTTCTGTTGGAGAAATAAATAAATAAATAAATAAATAAAATAAATAATTATATTTGTGGTTGCTTTACTACATATGAATTACCATTAATGAAAAATTATGGAAAACTTGAACAGAATTCTTAAGTATTTAATTACATAGCATAATTATATTTATAGGCTATCCAACTATAATTGGCAAAATAAATTTTTGTATCAACTCTGCATGATCCGGGGTCCGGAGAAACAATCAGTCACCAGGGGCCCGGGAGGCGAATATACAAACAGCCTCGGAAACTTCCACTTGCATATTAATTAGTGTGCTATATATAGAACAGCACTGGCTATGTTAATTCTGCACTAGTCGTCAATGGAAATGCCAATCACGTGCTTAGTGTATTTTTGAAATGTTTACACTGCGCTCAACTGCTCTGCACTAAATTTTTTCTCCGAAACACTTGTCATTAAAGTTAAAGTTCACTAAAACTTGGGTTTTCAAATTTTGCAGACGACTCAAAACTATGTTCGAGGGTCCCCAACAAAGAAGCCAAAGTATGGCTAAGAAATGAGTTATCTTGAACTTCTACTCATCTACTCTAATGGTTTACTCAAGTTTACTGTTACTGTTTAAGCCACTAAGCTGACAGCCAAGCTACTGAAAAATCTCTGCTTAAGGGTCACTTTCAACTTTTGAAGATAATTATATCCATAAACTTTTTCTTAAAATTATTTTTTTGGGTAGGGACTCTAGTCTATATACACCATTGATATATACTATCAATGATATACACAGTATTCTAGATGAGGTTTGACCATAATCAATCCAGTACCACTAGTAAACGCTTGAACCTTGCTTAGTTAAGTAGTTTTTTTAAATCCATCAACAGCTTCAAAATAATGCTTTGAAAGATTGGATTTCAACTTTATTTTGTAGTGGTTGTCACACTGAACCACTTTAAACCATGTTATGTTAAATTTCATTCTGTAGCTATTCTATCTAAACCACTTGAAATCTTGTTATGCTATATTCTTGTTTTAAGCTAAACACATCTATAACCTGTTTAACACAGTAATAGTTATTTAAAGTTTTACTTTGAAATGAATCGATTTAGAAATGTTCCTAATTTCAAAGGAATTCTGAAGACATAGACAATGAAGCACTGCTTTATATTTCCTTGTCATAATTTTCAAAATGAAGATAGAAACAATATAACATTTATAAAACAACTTATACCACTCTCCTAAATACTTGATATGTAAACATGACAAATATGAGAAACTTTTAAATGACTATAAAAATGAGAACCCAATAAAAAACATTGCACAAAAAACAGTAAAGATTCAAAACAAAGTTATTACACTAATAGAACTTATGCAATACTTGATATATATATATACACCACTCTCCTAAATACTTGATATGTAAGCATGACAAATATGACAAACTTTTAAATGACTATAAAAATGAGAACCCAATAAAAAAATTGCACAAAAAACAGTAAAGAACCAAAGAAAGTTATTACACTAATAGAACAACTTATGCAATATTGGATATATATATATACATATATATATATATATATATATATATATATATATATATATATATATATATATATATATATATATATATATATATATACAATCATGAAAAACATACGTAACTTTCAAATGACTATGGAATTTAGAATTTTTTTTGAAACCAGTAAAGAACAAACACGCAAATAAAACCAATAATAGAACACTAATAGAACAATATTTTGTTTGCACAAAAAACAATAAAGAACACTAAAAGAAAAACAAAATGCTGCATCACTTTTTAAAATGAGTTTTTCCAAGTCCAATATTTCTATTTACACATTCAGACAAGTTATGACGAGCAGGTGCAAGCAGGCGTCTCCTTGGCATGCTGTAATCGTGAAGATTATCGCGAAGAATTGCCAATTTTCTGGGACGGCCTGGTTCCCCTGGAGCACTTCCTCGCAACACTTTTCTTCGGCGAGCCAAGGCAGTTGATTGAATAGAAATTGTACTGCGTTTCGCTGAGGCGTTGCCACCTCCACAATATTTTCCCAGTGTGTGCAGTACACTCGCAGCAGCATTCGCAGTTGCCACTGTTTTTAAAGTTTTTATGGCAGAGCAAACAGCTGGAAAAAATTGCTCTTTGTTTCTTTTTCCATGACTGAAAATGCGTTCCTCACACATCCTGTAGAATTCTTTTACAGCACTTTCATATTGCTCGTCTGGAATTTGAAGGCCTGCAGATTCAAGGTTTGAGTTCTCATGATCTGGGATTGAGTTCTCATGATCTGGGATTGAGTTCTCATGATCTGGGATTGAGTTTTCACAATTAGAGAATGTATGACGATGCAAGCTATCTAGCCATCCATCAACAGGTCGATGTCCACAGGCAACCACAAACATTAATTCCCTAAGATCACTAGCATGGTAATTGTGACCAGCATGTGGTTGCATGGACAAGACATAGTAGATGTGCTTGCACATTTTGCCTGTACAGCCAGCAAAACATGTGCAGATGAATGCTAGATTAACTACATAGCTTTCATTTTTATGTGGTTGAGACGATGAAACCTCAAAAAAATCTTTTGAGGTTTGGGTAATAAGTTGGCCTTCATATTTTGGGAACCTTGCAGGTGGTCTCTGGAGACGATTTGAAGAAAAATCAAGAAGCCTTCTTTCGTAATAAGATGAAAACTTCTTGCTTACAAACTGAAGCATTTGAACCAGATTGAATGCTCTAGTTCGATGGAATATCTAAAAAAAGATACTTTTATAAAAAATGACAATAATTTTTGTGCTGTTTTTGGTTAACTATAACGACTAGATGCAAATAATATAAAAAAATTATGCTTACTGAAACTGAACCAGTAAATTGAAATAACAACATTAGCTTTAAAAGCATAGAAATTATGCGGCATGAATAAAAAAATTAACAGAAAATAAACTAAGAAGCATTTCTTAACAAATATATTATAGTTACATCTACAGTCAAAAACTTGAGCACATTAAATGCAAGAAATTAACCTGGTCCTTAAGAATGCGCATGAACGCTTCAACATAATTGTTTGTGTTGTTTCCTCTCAGTTTTTTTCCACTTCTGAATGACGAACACCATCTCATTCTCCTTTCCCATAGATTTATCACATACTCAAGGAAGTTCGAATATTTGTTGACAAGTTGATCAACTCGCAGCTGTTCAAACCTAACAATTGACAAAAAATTGTGATTAATTTATTTAAATTGTTATAATAACCATAATAGTAAAGTTTTGCACTATGATAAATTTTAAAAACTTCACAGCAGTGACTGATAAATAAATATAATTATACTAGTGGGGTACCCAGCGTTGCCCGGGGTTTTTAAAGGTTTTTCTAATGCTTGTCTCTCTCGCTCCCGCTTCTTTCCCCGCTCCTGGTCGCTTTCAACGTTTGTATGTATGTATGTATGTATGTATGTATGTATGTATGTATGTATGTATGTATGTATGTATATATTGCATTTCAACAATATCTATATGGTAATATTGTTTGTACTGTCAAGGCTGTTTAAAACTAATAATTAAACTGGATAATTGTTTTCTTTACTTTATAAGTAGTTCAGCCTCTGTTCCTGCAAACATTAATTTTTTTGTCCATGCAAAAAGAATTGGTCGATCTGAACGTTCAATTTTGTGAGAGCTAAGCAACAGCCATCGCCAAACTGCTTGCAAAATGTGAAACTGACAAAGATACTGCTCACACCTGGAAATTGAAATGATTTTACGATATGTTTTTCTTACCTTTATTAATACAATAAAGCAGAAAAAACCTACCAAATCTTACTCCCCATAATTAATTTCTGTTAGAAATGATTTATTAAACAAATTAAACAAAGTGATATAACACTTACTGTGGCCAAGCATTCATAAGTGCTGCTTGTTCAGAGGTGCTATCGTCTGTCATAACAAACTCTGGCCCAACACTTTTACCACGATTATAAAAACTGTCTTCTGGCAAGACTTTCTTCATTAGTGTGAACAAACTAGTCAAAATTTCTTTACTCTCAGAAGGTGTAATCCCTACAGCCAGAGGCAATGCTAAAAGCAAAAACAAGCAAATCATTGTCATGCAACAGTAGCTTAATATTCATCTATAACATACTACTTGTGTTTTTTATAAAAAACTAGGATGAATCTAAAGGTACCTCCAGCTTTGCTGTGCGTCATCAGAAGAAAGATTCGAAAGCCATCACGGTCCATGCCACCAGACGAATCAACAAACATGAGTTCTCCAGATTCTTTAATATATTTATGAACTCTTTTCATAAATGGTGTACATATTGCAAGAACTTTAGAACTCTGACAATCTTCTGATGCCACACATACTTCACCAAACTCATCATTTATCTTTTCAACAAATTCATTAAGTCTGTCATTATTTCCATGTTCTCCATATTCTTTTTTAAACAGTTTTGTGAAAACATAATGACAGTGACGGTAGTCTGGACAGATGGATCGATCTGCCAGCTTTACTTCGAGTTGATCTTCATCAGCCAGATTGTCTTCAATTTCCATTTTTATATATTCTAACGCAGTGCTGGGGCTATGACCATCATGAAACAAACTCTCGAGTTTTGAATCCACTTCCAGTAGGACCCTTTGATGCCTTAAGACATCAGCAGCAAAAAGAGGACGATTGTGGGCCCACAGGAGAGTTATTTCACAGGGATATTGTGAGTCATAAACAATTGTTCGTGGTCGTTTCTGAGGAGGTCGTATCTTGACTCTCAAGCTGGTATTACACCCGGTGTGTCTACGAACCCCTAACTTACCATTTCTAACATTATGTATACAATGCATTGTTCGGTTCAACAGAAGCTTTCTTCCAGAACACTTTTGGCTGTTTCGAATATTAAACTGCACTCTGCTCTTTTTATGAAATTCAGTCAACCAGGTATCAAATTCATTTTCATCTTTCAAGTTGACATGGAATGTGGATTCAAATGACAACTCTTCATGACTGTTAAATGAAATGACTTTATATTGGAACTGAGCTTCGGTTGGAAGGACCTGAATAGATAAAAACTTAACATTCAAGTTCTATTGTTTCAAGTTATGATTAATTTCAATATCGATGAGCAAGAATAAATATACAGCACTTTACCATTTTTTATAAGATAAAAAACTTGCACATCTATTGTCTCTTGCTATTTACCCTGGCCTAAGGTCAAGAAAGAAAGGCAAAGAGGGAAAATGGTAAGGAGATAGTTATGTTGTGCATTTAACTATAACATGGCTGTTAATTTTGCCAACCATACCAGTTTTCTAGGCCCTATTGTTGCTACTTACCTTTGAAAGTGGTTCTGGGAAGTCCACTTGTTTGATCTGAGCTTGCAGTTGCTCACTTGTACCACCAGCTGCTTCTGACTGATGTGCCTGTAATATTGTTTATCATTGGTATCAACATTTTTAGTTGAGCTTGAAGACAAATTATTTCAATTATTTCTATTAATTTTGTTACTACTTACCTTTGAAAGTGGTTCTGGGAAGTCCACTTGTTTGATCTGAGCTTGCAGTTGCTCACTTGTACCACCAGCTGCTTCTGACTGATGTGCTTGTAATATTGTTTATCACTGGTATCAACATTTTTAGTTGAGCTTAATGACAAATTATATCAATAGGCGTCATAGGCTTGTTGTTATTGTTGATACTTACTTTTGAAAGTGGTTCTGGGGAAAGAGTAGCAGCTGACACTTCAAAGTTAGGATCAACTTCTGGCTGTGCAATATTGTGTATTATAAAATTAATTGTTGAGAGTATTTGACGCAAGAAACTTATCAGCATTGGAACAGATATAATAACAATTATAATAACCGAAACACAAACCAACGGCTTTTTCTTTAACAGACTTTAACAGCTTCAATCGAAGACGATTTCGCACGTTGTTATTAATACTATTCATTTTTTTAATCGAAGGCGAAGCAATGAAAAACAAAACCGAACCCACTCAAACAAAAATTTTTGGCGGGTTTCGGGAAGCTCAGTCTAATATATAGCACACTCTAATTAGTATGCATGTGGAAGCGTTCACGACTTAAATTAGGTGAAACTTTCACTCAGTCTATATATAGCACACTAATTAATATGCAAGTGGAAGTTTCCGAGGCGGATTGTATATTCGCGCCCGGGAGAGATTCGCTGGGGGCGCCATCGAAATTTTAGCCTATGGGCTCCAAGTTCTTAAATTCGCCTCTGTGGGTGATCCTGCTAAAAAGGATATAAACAAGTGAAAATTAATTTGAAAAAATAAAATAATTTTTCGAAGATACCTGAAAAAATTTCATAGCGACATCGTATCATAAAGATATTACCCCGGTGAATAATAAACAAAAGATGTTTGTAGTTACTATGATGATGACAATTTTTGTCGTCATTAGTCTACGTTTCTTTAATTTAAATTAAACATTATTTTTTTTTGAATTTGGGTAATTTTGTAATGATCTCCCGAGCTCCTAAGCGTCCACGGACATCCCATGAACATCCGGACAAGTGAAAGTTAATAAAACCATGTAAAAATAAATCTCGGAATAAATTTGTATAAAGTAGTAAAAACATTAGCAGCTTTTGTATATTTATGTTATATTCTTCGATTACACTACACAAAAATGGCTCTAAACATACTTAAGCACGCAGGAACAAACTGAGTTTCAAACAGCTAGCTGGGAATTCCACTTGCAAGGTTGTTTTTGTGGGTCGCTGCTATTTCCCCGGCTACCGGCGCCTACTGCGTTATAACTATTACCAAGGCAGTGGGCGCCGTTAGCCGGGGCAATAAGCGGTAAAATTGCTACTGAGCCGGCGCTTTTGCCAAAACAATTGATTCTTCGATCAATTGATAAGGAGGTACATATTTTCTAAAGGGTTAGGGCTAGGGTTAGGGTTTAGGTTTAATTTTAATACGGGATGCCGGCGCAGTAGCAATTTTACCGATTATTTCCACGGCATACCGCCGGGGCAATAGCAGCGACCCGCCTATAGACTGTGTAATAGTTATATTTATTATAACGTCAAATTGTGCAGCGAACCCGGATTTAAATGGCATATAAAGGTTTTTGGGATTATTTCAAGTGTGGTTTGCATTGCCCAGGTTGAGCACTAATATTTTAATAATGGAACACCAAATCGGCCAAATTTTGCATATTTTGTTACTGCTGTTATCGTGTGTTTTCAACACAAGTTATGTTCGAGGTTATTATGGTTATTAACTTTTGTGTTTTTTTACTAATTGCAGTTTTGGTAATCATGGAGAATAGCGGCAGAAATTATTTGCGGTGTTTTTAATTATTTCTCTATTATAAAATTATTATAATTAGAAAGAAAAATAAATTAGCAATTGACAGATCCAATTAATTTCTTAAAATTATTATTAAAAAAGAAGTTAACACCAGAAAAGCGTCAGGTAGTAGAAAAACATTTATTCTCATACACAAAAAACTGACTAAAAGTGAAGTGAAGTGAAATAAAATGTAAAAGAAATTATTTGTGCGAGTTTTTATAAAATATTTTTAAAGAAATAAATAACTTATTTAAGTGAATTTGAGTTCCGTAGTTTCAAACCAGGTGGCAAATTCTTTGCTGGAACTCTATGTTTCTTTAATTGAAAACTATCCAGTTTTATCTTTCTCTGAAAAACTGCTTGGACTTAAATAAACTGTCATTTTTTCTGTAAATAATGTTAATCTGACTGCATGATTAATATTTTAGCTTGTGATTGTTACGTTTTTTTGCAAATAACTTTATTTTTGATTACACTATAAACCGTTTCTGTCGACCGCGCTATTCATAGTTCTTGTTGTGGTTCTCTGGCGCATTTCGTGAGTTTTCTGAGAGAATTTTATTATAAAAAATTAATAAACTGCTTGGATCATTAAATTGAAGTTATTATTGTGATTACAAAAATATAATTATTATAAGGGAAAAATAATTAAAAACACCGAAAATAGTTTCTGCCGCTATTCTCCATGTTTACCTTTCAATTGAATGTGCTGGAACTAGAACTATACTAAAGTAAAGCCAAAATTTAAGGGGGAAAATATTCATTGTAGACCAGGGAGCAGAGGGCCTTCCAAGACACCAGCTCTACTTGAAACAATTTAGGCTGGCTAGTCGCGACTTGACAGTTTTCTTGGCTTACTGCTTAGTGACTAAAAATCAGCTGGCTTGATTTGACATCGTTATAACTAATCATCAATAACCATAAATGCTGATTTACCAATTATGCAGTGGCAGTAGCAGTGCCAGATACAACTGAGGATGATGGTGCTCTGCTGTTGTGATTGCACAGTGAACCAAAAACTTTCCACACTAGCAGACCTGCTCCGTTATCGGCAGATGCTGAAAAGTATCTTCGTACTGACTTTCGGGTCAGTACGAAGATACTTTTTATGGAGTCCAAATCGTATGACTTGTAAATTGAAGAACTGTTTATGTTATGAAATCTAAAAGCATTATGTCTTCTAAATGCGTTCTAAACCATATACATTCTCGTTGGTCAATAATATTATATATTTCAAATTATCGTTTTTTGGTTTTAAAGTAATAATCATATTTACATAATTAAACCAATAATGATTTATAGAAAAAGTAAATTGAAAAAAATTCAAAAAAAATAAAAAATAAAATAAAAAATTTATATTAAAAAATTTGTTTTTTTTTTATATTTTCAATCCTTACATACTTCATATATCAAGTATTTAGATGACTGATCATTGTTTTTGTATTTTACAGACTTATTTTCATAAAAAAATTAGAACATTTTGAATTAAAAAATATAAAAGATTTGTGAAAAACGAAGTTTTTAACAGTTCACTTGTATGTCTTCAATTTACTTTGTTTCACTTTTGCACTGGATAAATTTCAGAAGTTTGCTATCATATGATGCATTATATATACGATTAGATGTAAGTAGATGTATGTTGGAGTTCGATAGACTTTTCTTTTTATCCGCATTTCATTAGAAAATTGGAAATCGAGCCTATCATTTAATTCAAAATATGTTTTATAAAAATTTTTTATCAACCTAAAAGTCTTTTGTGACACACTTTGGATTCTCTTGGGGCACTGGCTTGGGGATTTTAGTTTGAACTGGTTATAGAGGGTTAGGGGAATAGCATCAATATTGCACAGTAAACACAAGATCATTTTTTTGTATATTTTTTCTGTATTGTTTTATAACTCCAGAAAACATAAGATCATTTTTTTATATATTTTCTCTGTATTTTTTACACGCTTTTATTTACCTCACACTGTATGTTGTATGTTGTATTTTCAGGTTTTTAAAATCGATTTTTCGACCACTTCTACATGTCCAATTGACTTGAAAATTTCAAAACACATGTATTCTTGATGACAATGCAATATTTTAATATTTTCATATAATAAAAATATTTATTTAAACTATAATTAACTAAAATACGCCAATGCAATCAATAAGCAGGGTGGATTCAGGCCTACATGGGCGGAGTCAACCTACATAAATAGCCATGAAAGCTGCATGATAGACGTGTGGTTTATCTTTTTAATTAGATGGACCCAAACAAATTTAGTAAACAAGAAGATTTGAATGAAGACTTCAAGAGTGTAGCAGAGTTCAAATCATTTTTAATTTTTACAAGACCAAAAAGTATAAAATAATATTACGAAAAAAGTTACTTTAAAAAAAACACGCTTTTATTTATTTGTGGAAAGTGCACTAAAAAGTATAAAATAATTTTTTTCCCTTTCCTTCTATATGTCATCAAATAATCTTTGACTAAAAATAAAAGCGTGGGAGCTCATCATAATCCATGGATTATGATGGAAATGGAAATGGATTAGGATGAGCGTCCCACGCTTTTATTTTTAGTCAAAGATTATTTAATGACATATAGAAGGAAAGGAAAAATAATTATTAGTTTTACTTTTTAGTGCACTTTCCACAGATAAAAAAGCGTGTTTTTTGAAAAAAGTATCTTTTTTTTATAACTCCAGAAACAAATAAGATGGATGTTTGTCATTGTATTTTATCAACATCAACTGCTTGAATATCATTAAAAATGTTTGCCCTCTTGAAGTTATTTAATACACATATTGCTGCCACCTCGCGTCTTGTGCAGAGCAAATGCAGGAGTTCAGTTAATACTGTGGTTGGCGACTTTGCAGGACTATTTTTGCTTACTATTGATCATTTGTTGCTTATTATTGATCATTGCTGGAGTCCTGTTTGGTCGCCAAACAAGATTTATTAATTAACCAAAGAAATAACAGGGCCTTCTACATATTGATAGAGCAGCGATGTTTTATATTTCATTTTTTTCTTTTCTCAAATTTGTAATCATTTGGTTGACATTTGGTTTCTCAATTATCTTTTAAGTATGTATCTACTATTACCTGATGTTGGCTTACCTGTGGTCTTCCTAATTGATACTTTCAAAAACGTTTAACATCAGACTGATCCAAACACTATTTTACGACTAGAGTTGTGAATATTATTAATAATATAATTATAAATAATAATATTAATAATATAATAGCTAGTTAATATTTTTATGTCTATTTCTGTTATCGATTTCAGCTGTTGCCTTAAAAACACATAGTATTCTACTTATTTAACCTTTCTTCTTTAAATGAATATTTGCAGACAAATTTGTCATTGTGTTTTGTCTGCTAAAAGTTGTGTTTCTTTTTGCTATTTCTGTTTCTTGTTTTTCATTCTTGCTTTCAAGATGTCCGTTACACACAACGTTTGTATTATTTGCATCTAGGCAAAGCTGGCAATCATCTGAGGTTTTTTCATCTGGTGGTTAAATGAAAAAATAATTTTTTAAGTTGTTTAAATTCAGAATTTACTAATTTTTGACAGATTTATAAATTCAAAGAAAATAATTTTGGTTATTATTTTTGCTCATAATAATGTTATAATATTTATGTCCTAGTAAATAAAAGTTGGATAAATCGATTTGTGGCTTAGAAGTATAACGATTAATGCCACGTTAAACATTGTCAAACTTTCAAATTTAAATTATAAAACAAATTCAAACCAGCTACCTGATGATCATAAGTCAGATAAGGATAACCATTTGGCTGAAAACGAAGCTTTTCAGAGTCTGTGAATGACTTGGATATTCTTATTATTATTGTTTTGCTTTAAATTTGTTGGTCTATGTCATATTTATTGCATAATTCAGGTGAAGATGGTGTCATAAGAATGAAAATGACAGATCTAGTTCCCGCACAGAGCATTGAAGATGGAACTGGTTGTGATTGTGTATGTTACAATTGTGGGTGCTGTGTCAGAATTTATATTCCAGATATTGATGTGGATCAAACAGGTTTGTTAACAACTTGCAAATTGCTAACAGAATAATTAAGGCTAGCAAATTTACAGGTTGTGCCAATATCACATACCTACCTGATGAATATGGAGTTAAAATCACATTTACCATAGGTAGATTTACCATCATCAATGAGACGGTTTCAGGTAATTTATAGATATTAAGTTTTACTGATAAAAAATTTTTTTCACAAAATAATTCAATTTATTGTGGTTATTGCTTTTTAAACACAGCAAGCAATCCTCCACCATTTTGTGTTGCTGTTCCATATTTACACAAAATGGCTTCTATGTGCTACTATCTCTATAACCTTCATGTCACAAATGAAGCATTCACCGGCTGTTCAAGGATTACCATCACTCTTTTGCATGTGCGCCTCTTCGACCAGAAATTGGGTTGCTTCAAAATTCCTTTACAGTCAGATGAGGTTTCATGTCATAAGTTCTCCAAAATAAAATAAAACAACTCTAAAAATAGATATATAAAAGAAATTTGTTTTCAATATCTATTTATTTCAATAAGTATAACTTCATAAAAACTTTTATAAAATGTATGTTGTTATTGTTAGTCTATTATATAACTTGGATATTATCAAATTGAAAGTGTATTTTAGCCAGGTGTGAATTTAGACAAGGGAGCCTACGGGTTCAAACACCTCCTCGAAATAATTAAAGCTAAAATATTAATTACTCAAGTAATAATAAAGCTGCTATCTTTATCAAAATTTGAAAGATCTATTAAACTTATTTGAATGTTAATTTAGAGACATCAAACATCTTTAGCTTTATTGACCTCAAATCTGTGTAACCGGGTTTATGCGTGTGAAGTTAGCCTCGAGGCTGGCAATGCTAATTAAAAAAAAAAATAAATTGCTTGCCCTGGGGCTGTGCTATACATTGTTGGATGGGGTATAAAAAATGAAATCGAATGGTATATTTGGATTGTCTTCGGTTCAACAAATAAAAAGTTATAAGCGAAAAACGACGATTTTCCGCCGAGAATTGCATAAAATCAACATTGGCTCTACTTTGAGAAAATCGATCTTGTTTTAAACTTCTGCCCTGGGTATATCCGAGACGCTTGTTTTTAGATAATTCAATATCAAATCCAACAATAAAACTTTCGCTTCTCAAAGTTAATAAATAAAAAAGTTATCGAATAAAACGTCGGACCGTATACCAAAGAAACCGAGAAACCGAAACATAAACAGACGCTGCGATTGGACAATCGAGTCTAGCTCACTGTTGCTAATTATGCAAAATATTCAAATATGCAAAGTGGCTACTCGTTAACACGTTAAAATTTTATTTTTAAGAAACCTCTATTAAACTTAAATAATAAATATATATAGTAGCAAAATTTTTTTATTGTTTTTCTCGCTCCCGTTTCTTTGCTCTCACGATCCCGGTCGTTCTCACGATCCCGGTCGCTCTCACGATCCCGGTCGCTTTCCCGATTTATTGCTATGGATGATTTGCCTGATTAAAAATTGTTGCTAGTTAAAATGGCTTCAGAAATATTAAATTATTGAAACTTTAAAAAATTTCACAAACCCCCCAAAAAAAATTCATAACCCTTTCCCAATAAAATCCTGGGTGAGCCTCTGATTGTTTATAATCCTTCATTTTTAACTGAAAACACTTCCAGCCTCCACTTTTCAAAATAAATTTATATATTTACCACCCTGTTTTAAACATTTGATTTGTAATATAGTTGTTAGCTTTATTCAGTTTACGGTAATTTGTTCATTAGTTAATTTTTAACAAAATGAAATTTCGTTGTTTGTGAGCTTTTTTGCACCTTAAATGAAAAAAACTTTATCGGTGGCGAATTTGATGATTAATTTACAGTGATGGGCACTAACTACTTCAATTGTAGTTATAACTACCTACCAACTACCTCATGACAGAAGTATTTATAACTACATATTAACTACTTTAGAAGAGAGGTAGTTATAACTACTTCGTTAACTACTATTAAAGTAGTGAACTACTTTTCAACTACTTTTTAAAAACATATAAAAATTTATATATATATATATACTAGCGGGGTTCCCGGCGTTGCCCGGGCTTTTTAGAGGTTTTTCTATCGTTTTTCTCTCACGCTCCCGTTTCCTTTCCCACTTTTCGACCATCTAGAGTTCTAAAACTTTCAGGAAAGGTTTATTCTGGATAACAATACATGAATTTAATGTTTCTGACATGAATTAGGCCTTAAATCAATTAAAATTAATATTAATCAAATCAAATTAATCAGACAGTTCAAGATACTCTTATAGGAAACATATATATATATATATATATATATATATATATATATATATATATATATATATATATATATATATATATATATATATATATATATATATATATATATATATATAAATGAATGTTTGTATGTATGTATGTATGTATGTATGTATGTATATATATTATTCATGCATTGCTACACCATTCATCCGATCGTAATAAAATTTTCACACAACCTTGAGAGTCAAGGGGAATCAAATATAGAGAAAAAAAATTTGAAATCCGACACAAAATGAGCGGAGCGGAGTGGGTGAGCAAGCGGGAACTATATATATATATATATATATATATATATATATATATATATATATATATATATACACGCGGAAAAGCGACCGGGAACGGGAAAGCGGAGAAGGAAACGGGAGCGAGAGAGACAAACATTAGAAAAACCTCTAAAATCCCCGGGCAACGCCGGGTGCCCCCGCTAGTATATATATATATATATATTGATATATATATATATTGATATATATATATATATATATATATATATATATATATATATATATATATATATATATATATAAATGAATGTTTGTATATATGTATGTATATATGTATGTATGTATGTATGTATATAGGTATGTTATGCTACGCCATTCATCCGATCGTAATGAAATTTTCACACAACCTTGACAGTCAAGGGGAATCAAATATAGAGAAAAAAAATTTGAAATCCGTCACAAAATGAGCGGAGCGGGTGAGCGAGCGGGAACTATATATATATATATATATATATATATATATATATATATATATATATATATATATATATATATATATATATATATATATATATATATATATATATATATATATATATATATATATATATATATATATACTAGCGGAGATACCCGGCGTTGCCCGGGTTTTTTTAGAGGTTTTTCTAATGTTTGTCTCTTTCTCTCCCGTTTCCTTTCCCACTTGCTTTCCCGCTCCCGGTCGCTTTCCCGCTCCCGGTTGCTGTCCCGTTCTAGCTCACGTTTGCTCTCCCATTCTCGCTCACGCTTGCTTTTCCGTTCCCGCTCGCTGTCCGTTCCCGCTCGCTGTTCGTTCCGGGTCGCTTTCCTGTTTCTATAATAGACAAACTAACCCTCAAAAATTCATATATATATAGTCTTAGCAAATCTATTTTACGTTTTATAGGCTAAAAGAAGTTATGAAAGAATGGAAAAGAGAAAACGAGCGGGAACGGGAAAGCAACCGTGACCGGGAATGGGAGAGCAAGCGTGACCGGGAACGGGAGAGCAAGCGTGAGCGGGAACGGGAAAGAGACCGGGAACGGGAAAGCGACCGGGAACGCGGAAAGCGACTGGAAGCGGGAGAGCAAGCTTGGAAGGAAACGCGAGCAAGAGAGAAAATCGATAACAAAACTTCTGAGCGGGAAAGCGACCGGGAGCTGGAAAACGGCCGAGAGCGGAAAAGCGACCGGGAACGCGACGAAAACGGGAAAGTGGAGAAGGAAACGGGAGCGAGTAGACAAACATTAGAAAAACCTCTAAAAACCCCGGGCAACCCCGCTAATATATATATATATATATATATATATATATATATATATATATATATATATATATATATATATATATATATATATGTATATATATATATATATATGCATTTCTATCTGTTGCATTTTCCTATGAAAAGGACATAATTGCACCTCCTTGTTTTTCCATTATAACTTTTTAAAATAATAAAAAAAATATTCTAAATAGCCTACAACCTATATATATATATATATATATATATATATATATATATATATATATATATATATATATATATATATATATATATATATATATATATATATATATATATATATATATATATATATATATATATATATATATATATGCATTTCTATCTGTTGCATTTTCCTATGAAAAGGACATAATTGCACCTCCTTGTTTTTCCATTATAACTTTTTAAAATAATAAAAAAAATATTCTAAATAGCCTACAATCTATATATATATATATATATATATATATATATATATATATATATATATATATATATATATATATATATGCATTTCTATCTGTTGCATTTTCCTATGAAAAGGACATAATTGCACCTCCTTGTTTTTTCATTATAACTTTTTAAAATAATAAAAAAAATATTCTAAATAGCCTACAACCTATATATATATATATATATATATATATATATATATATATATATATATATATATATATATATATATATATATATATATATATATATATATATATATATATATATATATATAATATATATATATATATATATATATATATATATATATATATATATATATATATATATATATATATATATATATATATATATATATTTATATATATCGCGTTACTGATCAAGTATTGCGCTGTCTCATCGGCACAAAACAATATGTAAATGATAAATTCATATTATAATTATTATGGATTGATTGATTTATATTAATAAACATTTTTTATATTAGTTCAGATCATTCTTAGATTAAAGAGTATCAGTACGGCATCAATAAGTAATAATGTGCTATCTAACTTTGACACATAATATTGTATGATAGAAATCATGTATACAATATAATACAATACATCATTATCCATTGAGCTGACAATCAGAATTGAGAGGAAACCAATTTTTTAACTTCATGTAACATTTTAATTATCTTAAAAAAAACATATAAAGTCATCTATAAAATACTTTGTTTTGTGTTTTTTTGCAATGATTGATTTGGAATTGGCATTGTCAGCTGAAAATATACCATATATTATTCTAGCCTGGCTGGTTTCTTTTACGTGAAATGAAAAAAAAATTCCTGTAGCATGTGGAACTATGTTGGTACCAGTTGACAGAAAGAGAACATTTTTAAGCTCAGGTCTACGAAGGACACAAAAGTATATTATTCCAATAACCAAGAATGCCACCCCATCTCTGACCTTATATAACCAGCTTTTGCATACCTGGTTTTGTTTTGTTTATGTTCTAACTAAATGTAGTTAAATAATCCGAAATAGTTATAACTACTTAACTAAATCATAAAAGTAGTTATAATTACATGGCAACTACCCAAAAACAAAATTAGTTATAACTACTAAAAATGTAGTTAAAACTACACTAGTTGCAACTACAGTAGTTAAAGTTAATTTAGCTGAAAAA
Organism: Erpobdella octoculata; assembly: GCA_963978895.1. NCBI lineage: Eukaryota > Metazoa > Annelida > Clitellata > Hirudinida > Erpobdellidae > Erpobdella > Erpobdella octoculata. Next base: position 13,950,667 of record OZ022240.1, on the reverse strand, counting down.
AACTATAATAGTTTTATGTAAATCTTTTTTTTATTTATTTTTTTTATCTTAAAAGACCCAAACGATTCAATGGATGACCAATGCAAATGCACAGAACTGAGCTTTCGAGCGCCTACATTAAAGTTCAAACTTAGAAGCCGAGAGTATTTTAACCCTTTACCATCTGGAATCGTGGCGAAGATGTTTGCTTACAGCTAATAGCAGGAAGTTAATTAAATTTGAAAATTACTGTCTCATAATAATAAGTACCTTAGTATTAACTAATAGGCAGCAGTTTCAGTTAATTGCTTCCTTTAAAAAATGTATTTATTTGTTAAAGACAATTACTAATCACACAGTGAGTAATTAATCATGCGTCACGTTCATATGACATAATTAAAAGTTGAAAGATCTTGTAAATGAAATGAAATAAAATGTGGTAATTAATGGAGTCCCTCTTACAGAGCTCAGAGGTGCTTATCTTTTTCCCACGGGGAAAAACGATTTTACCCGTTAAGTTTTCCGATAGCATAAGCTACTGGGCAGCGAGTGTGAGTCGAACAGTGTGCTCTCACATTCAAGGTTAATACTCTAGTTAATCAGCTAACCTAACCCAACGCACTGGTGGATTAAGGGGAGGGGCCATGGCTAAGTACTAGATTACTGCATGGACCAATTTTTTGCGGCCCACCCGTTTTTACAGGCCTAAAATTCCTAAGTACTTAGCACAAAATCTCGGACTGGCCCGGCCAGGGGCTTCTATCCTCCCCAGGCAGTCGGGCTCAATTTTCCCTAAAAAGCCGACCTTTTTCTCCAAAAAACCCCAAGCTAGGGCTAGGGGCCCTACATTTTTGTATTTGTATTATTTCACCTAACGCGTAGTCTACAGATATAATTGATGTTTTATTTTCTGTATATACATTTTCTGTAAACAGAATGTATAGCGTATAAAGGTAATATTTAATCTAACTTTAGTATAAAAATCAAACATAAAAAATATATTATTCATAAATCATTTTGAACAACAAGGTTAATAACACGCAGTTTTGTTCAAATTTAGATAGTTATTTTGCAACTCTTGCAGGCATGTCAATTGAGGGCACAGGGAAACCATTGTTCCCATGATTTTGAAATGGGCCTCTGCTCACTTAGTAATTGTCCCTCTCAATTTAAAGTGGGTTCCGTTTGATTTAGCTCCCCAGGGACGTCATTGTTGATACGAAATGTGTTTAGCAATAAAAAATGTCATAATTGTATAAAAACTTTTTAAATGTATTAGATTTATAAAAAAATGAGAAAATGTTGTTAAGCCGTCTGAAAAATTTTGGTAAAGTGCCCTACGACTATCCTCCTGACATCAAATATCTTAGGAAAAACAAAATGAAGTTTTCGGAAAATGTCTTAGAAAAATACATATCATTGATACAACCTGTTTTTTGTGGCAGAAACGTCATCGTTTTAAATAACGGATATGTTCATGAATATGTTCAACTTATTTGATTGAATAGCGCCAATGCAACTTCGGAAAAAGGATTTCGTATCCAACTTTTGTCATCAAACTGCTCGGGAAAGTAGGTCTGAAAATTCGAAACTATGTGAGAACAATGTTTCTTAATATCTTCAACAACGTTAGGATGCAGTCGAAGGTCGTTCTCCTTTAAGAAAGTTTGCAGTGATTGAAATGCAGTTACTTTAAGGCACTTTGAACTGTTCAACATCTGACAACGTAAACCGAAATTTCTTAATTGTTGCATTTATTTTGTGAAAACATAAAATAGCATAACAAGAATTATAATGAATTTGTTTATTGAATTTGTTTATTATCAGAACCAAAAATATAAAAAACGTCTATAGAATCTAGCCATAAAAAATTAATAAGTCTGAAAGTTATATTTTTGATGAAGAGGAGCTACATCAGGCTCCTCTATACTGACAAAATAATAGCAAAAAAGTATTTGTTTTACTGTTTTTGCAAAAATGTTTTTTTACAATTATTTTTTCTTACGTACCACTTGCCAACGACTGGCGTACCCCTAGGGGTACGCCACCACCGGTTGAAAACCGGTGCTCTAGTACTAGAAAAAAAGTAGCCGCTTTGAGCCAATTTGAGCCAACATTTTGGCTGATATTAATCGAAAAAAATCCAGAATGAGCCAGAGTAGGTCATGCGTTGGCTGAAATGAGCCAATAAATAAATCTGTCTTTTATCGTCTCAATTGAGCCAATTTTTGACTTTTATCGTCTACTTTGAGCCAAAATAAGACATTTTGCGTTACAGTTGAGCCAGTGGCTTTATTTAAGCCAACTTTTGTATGACGGGCTCATAATGAGCCACATCAGGACAATCTCTGATTTCATTGTCTTTCCCCATTAAACATGGTAACCATTTTGTAACGTTTTTTGTCCGTTACTGTTCAGTTACCGGGTTATGAAAATGTTACCTGGCCCAAAACGACTAAAAAGAAACGTTTCCAATGTAACGAAAAAGTAACATGTAATTTGCGACGGTATATATATATATATATATATATATATATATATATATATATATATATATATATATATATATATATATATATATATATATTGGCACATGACGCACGCCTTTCGAAAATGATGGATCTTTTTAAAATCCCATTATAAAAAGTTATAAAAAATTTGCCAAACTTTTGCATGAAATCCAGATATGTGACACATTTTTCTAGAGTTTTTTTTACAAGTTTATATATTAATATTTTGTACTTTTCAAAAATGAAAACACAATTTTTTGTTGTTGACTAAAGGTGACGATTTTATTTTATTTATTGTATAATAGTTTTTAGTCCTTTACACCAGGTGTTTTAAGACTGAAATGGCACTTTCTAAGAAGCACCTTAGTACTTCCTGTCGTGGATCATAATTTGATCTTTTTAATTTTCCCTCCTCCTTTTTCCAGGGTTGCAAATGCACAGCAGAGTTAAGGTGACTATATCTGTGATACAATTTTTATAATAGAAGTATGCAAAATTAAAAAATGAAATGAGAAAATTACTAATTTCATTCAAAAAAGAAGATGGGGAAAAATGTCCGAAAATAGTCCGAAAATGTTAATATGTACACTTTAATATTATGTATTTTTAACCTTTTAGTACATTGGTATACAAGAGTTGTTTAAAAAATCATTTTTTATAATTTACTAGCGGGGTTACCCAGCGTTGCTCGGGGTTTTCAAAGGTTTTTTATCGTTTTCTCTCTTGCTCCCGTTTCCTTCCCCGCTTGCTTTCCCGCTTCCGGTCACTTTCCCGTTCCCGGTCGCTTTCCCGTTCTCAGTCCCGCTCGCGCTCATTTTTTCTTTTCCACTCCTACCCAGGGGCGCCCATTTCCCTGGCTGCTGGAGGCAGACTCTCTTTTTCTTTTTTTATTCTTCCTCTCTTTTTCTATACCGTCTTTTCTCGGTCCCAAATGTATGTTTAAACTAAAAGTAGATCATTGGCGGATCCAGGGGGCGGTGGGGCAAGCGCCCTCACCTTGCAATAAAACTACATTTAAAGTTATTATTAAGTAAGACTAAAGCAATCAATTTTAAATTTTAATCAAGAACCTCAAGACAAGTTTTTTAAAGTTCCATATAAATGCAATTGGCTATGCAAAAGGCATGTTTAAAAATGAATTATTAATAACGTATACACGTAATTTTATTAATTAATTTTTATGCAATAGTATTAAAAATTGAATCTAACAAAAAGTGTTATAATAGATATTTCAGCTTGTACTTAGGTGCTTAAAAAATGGTTTAACTCTTCCACCCCACCTGGTAGACCGATTATCTACGATATAGGGTCCCCCGATTATAAAATTAATAAATATCTAGACTATAAGTTGAAACAATTATCTACCCACTTATCTTTTTTAACTAAAGACTTTTTTTCTTTTATTAAATCCCTTTCTTCCTTTTCTTGTAGTCACCCCTCTTTTTCAACTTATCTTTTTATTAATTGCGACGTCACCTCATCGTACACTAATATGTGTAACAAACGTAGTGTTGATATAGCTAATAATTTATGGCTCGCTTCCAACTCTAACCCTTTTTTAACTTCTTTTCTAACTTCACTTTTAAAACATTCACTTTCTCATAACAGTTTCTCTTTGGAAATCAATACATCCAAACCAATGGTTGTGCTATGGGTAAGTCTTACTCTCCCACCTTAGCCAACTTGTATTTGGAGGAATTAGATATTTTCATTACCTCACATAATTCTACAATTTTTTATATTAGATATATTGATGATATTTTCATAATATGGAAGGAATATTCGTTTCTATTTTCTTCTTCGTTAAACAGTGCTAATAATGTAATTAAAGGTATTAATCTTACGGTAGAATTTAATAAAAAATCCATAAATCTTTTAGATTTAACCATCTATAAAAATGATGATGGATCTCTATTGTTTAGACCGTATTTTAAACCCACCAACTTCTTCCAATATCTCCATCCTTCCTCCCACCATCCTAAACATACTTTCAAGGGAATTGTAAAATCACAATTTATAAGATTCGTGAGACTATCTTCTACTATAGATGATTTTAAATTTGCTTCACTAATCTTTATCCATCATTTAGTTAAAAGAGGTTATAAATACTTGTCTATAAAAAGACAATATAAATCTATTCTTAATAACTTCCCAAATCTCATTCCTAAACCCCCTCTTATTAAATAACAATAACAATATTTATGTAGTTAGTAACTTAGATAAATTATCTTCTAATATTTTTTCTAAAACAGTAGAAATAATTAGAAAGAATGAGTTATTTCATGATTATAAAATCATTAATTCCACTACTTGTGGAAAAAATTTTCTTAGACTCCTATTCTAATACGTAATATTTTCACTTCAACACTAACTATTTTTCTTTTTCCCCCCTATTTTTCCTTCTCCTCTCTTTTCTTCTCCTCCTCTTCTTACTTTTCTGAAATTGTATGAATTATTACATTTATGTTTATTTTCAATTTTTTATTCATGTATATATATAATATGTATATATATATATATATATATATATATATATATATATATATATATATATATATATATATATATATATATATATATATATATATATATATATATATATATATATATATATATATATATATATATATATATATATATATATGTTATGTTTTATCGTGTTTTTATTTTTTTATCGTGTTCTTATTTTTATTTTATTTTTTATTCTTTTATTATTACTCTTTTTGTGTCTTTTTCCGGATTTGTTTACCTGACTTTTTACTTGTTCATTTTTTTCATCAATAAAAATCTCTGAAGAAGGCTGCCAGCCGAAAGCTTAGATACCAAAAAAAAATTTTTTCACTTGACTTGGTATACTTCTGGTGTTTTTTTAAAGTTTGAGAAGTTGGTTGGTATTTTTGAGTTTTCTTTTTAAGATTTGACGGATACTTATTACATTTTAGTTTTTATTAATTAATTTTTATGCAATAGTAATAAAAATTGAATCTAACAAAAAGTGTTATAATAGATATTTCAGCTTGTACTTAGGTGCTTCCTACATACAGCCATTTTATTTAAAAGAATCTTTTAAGTGGCGCCACGGTCAAGTGAACTTCGGAGCTACTGACTATTAATGTAATCCAAAAGATTTTGTGAAAAGAAGTGTTTTCAGCCTTTCACGGAGCTCCGCTTCTGATGCTGTGAGCCTAAGTGATGTCGGAAGGTCGTTCCAGGTCCTGGGACCAATGACTCCAAAGCATCTGTCGCCAAGTGTTGCTCGACGAGAGGTGGGCACGACGAGTTCTCCAGAAGACAAAGATCTGAGTCTCCTGCGGCCGGTGACAGAGTTGGTTGAAGGTCTTCACTGAGAATAACACGGACCAGTTTCATGCAAACACTTAAACACGAGCAGCTCGACTTTGTAAGCTATTCTTTCCGGAAGGCGAAGCCAGTGGAGTTCTTGGAGAATAGTTTTCACGTGGTCATACTTTCTGCTGTTGGTGATCATCTTAGCGGCGATGTTGATGACAGTCTGGAGCCGGTAGAGTTGGAAGTTCGGTAAACCAACAAGTGTTGAATTGCAGTAGTCGATCCGTGGAAGAATGAGGGCAGTCACGAGGGTCTTCCTTCCAAGGATGGGTGATATGCATGAGGATGGAGAAGAAGGAGCGGATAGTACTGGAGACCTGTGACCGCATGGAGAAGTCAGAGTCTAGGAAGATACCGAGATTTCTAGCTGCGGATGAGGGGCTGATGTTAACACCACAGATGTTGGTGGGGTTATTGGGAATTTGATGGAGGAAACGCTTTGACGAACACCACAAAACCTCAGATTTATCAGGGTTGAGTTGCAAACGACTCCGTGATAACCAACAACCGACGTCCGCGACTCAAGCGGACATCTTTGCAGACAATTCTGTAGTCTGGTCCAGAAGGCAATGCCCGTAGATATGTATGTCGTCGGCGTAGAGATGATAGTTGAGATGGTGTTTTTGGAGGAAATTTCCAATCCCCTCTGTGTATAAAGAGAAGAGAAGTGGGCCCAAGACGAAACCCTGTGGGACACCGCAGTCGTAGGATGAAAGTGGAGAAGATGAGTCGCAGTGTCTTACGTAAGACAGGCGATTGGTAAGGTATGATCGAAACCAATCGACGTCGAGGCCACCGAGGCCGCAGGACGGTTTCAGTCGCTGTAGTAAGATGTGATGTTTGTCGGTGTCAAACGCCGCCGACAGGTTAAAGAGAACAAGAAGTGAGAGCTTGCCTTGGCAGCTCGAAGCAAATCAGAAGTAACTTTGAGTAATGCTGTCTTGGTTGAATGGTAAGGACGATAAGCGGACTGGAGGGGAGGAAACAAATTGTTCGAGTGAAGATTTTTGAGAACGCGTGGGAGCACGAGCCTCCCAAGCTGTTTTGAGACAACGGAGAGATTGGATATTGGACGGTACGATGAAGTCACGTTGCGATCGAGTCCCGGCTTTTTCACGAGCGGGGTGATGTACGATGTTTTAAATTGGTTGGGAAAAATTCCCTTTGTGAAAGAGAAGTTGAACAGTCTGGAGAGATAAGGAGCAAGCACAGTGGAAAGCTCTTTGATAACACATGTTGGAACAGGATCCAGGAAACACTCTTGATAGGGCAACCGATAAATGAGCGCGGTGACCTCAGCGACGCTCGTTGGCTCGAATTGACGCATAACACACTCCGGTGCCAGCCGACTGAGAGAAGTAGATAGGTGGTCGCCGCACGAACCTAAGAAACTCGCTGGCTGTGATGGCATCGCTAGAAGACACTATACCACGGGCCATCACACTGTTGAGCGCGCGCCATAAGTTACGACCGGAAGAGCAGTCTACAACTGGTGTAAAGGACTATAAACTATTATAAAAAAATGTCGGATCGGCAACACCGCCACCGCCAAAAAGATCACAGTTGGAAGTACAATTTTTGGAAAGGTACATACAACTACCCCTGTTAATCAGTTTTTTGAGATGACTCAAGTCTTTGACATTTTATTTGGACAGGTACATATAACTACCTCCTTCGGTTATCAGTTTTTTAGGGAGGAGAAAATGTGAAAGTCTTTGAAAATTTTGTGGGAGTAACGTACTTGCATCTTTTCCCACCGAAAATTAGCCATTCGTATATAAAAGAAAAAAATATTAGAACGCCTAGAAATTTATTTTAATCTATCTATATTATAGTAGACCACGTCACTCACTGATTCTGTAACGCTTATATATATATATATAATTTATATTTATTAGCTTTATGAAATTATATATATACTGAAATTCTTTAATAACTAATTATTGCACTCTTTAATTTTCGCATCATTTGAATTTTTATGAAATACGTTAGTAAATTGAAAATATAAACACAATAAAAAATTTCATTAAATTTGCTTATATACAAAATTTTTTTTATGGTTATTAAATGTCATTTTGTTTTTGTTTTTTTTTTATAATAACGGGTGCCGTATTTTAAAACTTCTGTCATTTTTGACGGGCTATCTCTAGTATATATATATATAAGAACATGTCCTGACTGACTGATAATCAACGCCGAACTAAAACACCTCATCCTAGGAACGTGAAATTTAAAATTTATATTACTTTTATAGCGTAAGCACCCACTAAGAAAAGGTTTTTAAAAATTTTGCCCCTGAGGAGATGAAACAGGAAAACAATTTTTTTATAAAACAACGCATATCTCCCAAACAAAAAAAGTGAAATTTTTGAAATTTGGTATCTAGATTCTTCTTGAAAAATAAAAAAAATACGTGTTTAACCATTTTTTAAAATATGGTTTCCAGGACCTGAAATGCGGGGTGGAAAATAAAGTTATTTGATCTTTAGAATAACTACTACTCAAAACCTGTAAGTGCTACAGATGTAAAAATTAGTATTTAGTATCTACTCAAAAAATAATGATATACGTGTTTTACCATTTTTTGAAAATTTGTTTTCCAGGACCTCAAATGTGGGATAGAAAATAGGGTTGTTTTTTTAGAATAACCAGTACTCAAAAACTGTAAGTGGTACTGATGTAAAAATTAGTATTTAGTATCTACTCGAGAAATAAAGATATACGTGTTTTACCAATTTTTGATAATTTGGTTTCCAGAGCCTCAAATGTTGAGTGAAAAAAGAATAATTGATTAAGAACTCCAAAAACTAAAATGTGAAAGTTTTGCAATTTAGTACCAAGTATATTCCTACAAAATATATGTTTTAATAATTTTTGATTTAATAATTATGGTTTTCAGGACTTCAAATGTAGGATGAAAAATAAGATTATATTTTTTTGGAATACTCTGAAGCTGAAAATACTACAAATATAAGAATTAAAATTTAGATATTACTTAGATAATAAAATTACACATGTTTTACAAATTTCTTTTATAATTTGGCTTCCAGGACTACAAATGTAGGGTGGAGAAAAAAATTATTTGCTTGAACACTCAATAACTGATAATGTAAAAACATTAAAATTCAGTATTCAAGTTTTCTTAAATAATAAGATACATGTTTTATTATTTTGTTAAAAAATTAGTTTTCAAGATTTGAAGTTTTGTGCCCTTAAAAACTGACTGAATCCAGTTAAATCACGGACTAGGCCAGGCCTCGACATTTTTGCTTATGAAACGGGCCAGTTCGGCTTTAAATAATAAGCCAGGCCTGGAATATTCTGCCTATAAAATAAGCCGGAGCGGTTTTAAAAAATCTGTGTAGGGCTCTATGGAGTACTACACGGGCCGGGCCGGGCCGTGATTTTAGGGTCTTCAGACGGGTCGGGCCAAACCTGAAGTCAAGGTGGGACGTGCCAAAATTTTTCGCAAAGTATATAGACATTTTAGGCCTGTGAAATTAGGCCAAGCCCAAATTAGACGGGCTGGGCCAGGCCTGAAATTTTGGCTTATGAAACGGGCTGGGCCAAGTTGTTGACTGGCCGGGCCGTAAAAAATTGGCCAGTGCAGTTCTGTACTATGAATGCACGATTTTAATTTTCTAATTTCAAATTTCAAGCGAGCGAAGTCGCGACGGGCACTGCTAGTGTTTAAATAAAGTGACAATGCAAAAACGGATCTGTATGAATCTTTTTGTCTAATGCAACGCATAGGCAACGACAATGTGTGCCAAATTCACCTTGATTGAATAAAAACAAGTGGGTTAATTAGTTTTCAAAAAAGTCGTGCTAATTAGCCAAATTCACACAAAATCAAAAGTTTCATAGAAGATGTACTAAGAAAAAGATTTTTTTCTGCACGATGAACTCATTTTAATTAACTACAAAACAGTTTTTTATTTGCGATTTCTGCTTGTGTTAGTTGGATTTATAAAAAAGGTTTATTCTGTATCATGGTAGGATAGGCTCAAAAACTTCATGAGTTGTGCCAAAGAAAACAATATTTATTCAGTTTCATCATTATTGACAATTGAGTGCCTTTTCCGATGCTAACAATTTCTCCCACATGCAATTCAAAACTAATGTTTTCATTATTTGTCAAAACAAGAACAATTGAAAAAATTAACGCAATAATAACTCAATTCGTATCCATGCTAATTAAGCGTAAATTCTTATGAATCGATTTACTGAGCAATGAGGAGCAATTGTTTAATGTCTGCGAGTAGTTAATCAATATTTCTATTAATTTTTAAGCATGTCGGAGCCAACTGTAGCATTAACCTCCCTCATCCAACAAACACACATGCAGTGGCGTCGTCAGAACTTTGTGTGATAAGGGGCTAAGTGATTGAATTCTGATAAAACTGTGCATTAATAAGCACTTCAAGCATTAAATACAAACAAGAACATCTACGGTTAAGTTTTTTGTAGCAGTACAGCATGGGCTCTATCAGGTCAAAATTTTATCTTAGTGGCTCGAGTGGGCCCAGAGGCGTAGTGAAAAAACAGGCTGAGGCATGTGTCTCTGGGCACTATTTTTAAGAATACCAAAACGCTAAAGTATTTTTACAAGTGAAAATATTTTTAGAAAAATACCTACGACTACGCCGTTGGTCATCAGCTATATTTGGAAGAAAAAGTATAATTTTTTAGAAAAGTACCTGCGACAGCTCCTCTTCCAGTTATTAGCTATTATATATAATTCCCGCTCGCTCACCCGCTCCGCTCCGCTCATTTTGTGACGGATTACAAAATTGTTTTCTCTATATTTGATTCCCCTTGACTCTCATGGTTGTGTGAAAATTTCATTACGATCGGATAAATGGTGTAGCAATGCATAAATAACATACATATATACAAACATTCATTTATATATATATACTAGCGGGGTTACCCGGCGTTGCCCGGGGTTTTTAGAGGTTTTTCTAATGTTTGTCTCTCTCGCTCCCGTTCCCTTCTCCACTTTCCCGTTTTCGTAGCGTTCCCGGTCGCATTTCCGCTCTCGGTCGTTTTCCAGCTCCCGGTCGCTTTCCCGCTCAGAAGTTCTGTTATCGATTTTCTCTCTTGCTCGCGTTTCCTTCCAAGCTTGCTCTCCCGATTCCAGTCGCTTTCCGCGTTCCCGGTCGCTTTCCGCGTTCCCGGTCGCTTTCCGCGTTCCCGGTCGCTTTCCCGTTCCCGGTCGCTTTCCCGTTCCCGGTCGCTTTCCCGTTCTCGGTCGCTTTCCCGTTCCCGGTCGCTTTCCCGTTCCCGGTCGCTTTCCCGTTTCCGGTCGCTTTCCCGTTCCCGCTCACGCTTGCTCTCCCGTTCCCGGTCATGCTTGCTCTCCCATTCCCGGTCACGGTAGCTCTCCCGTTCCCGTTTCCGTTCCCGCTCATTTTCTCTTTTACATTCTTTCATAACTTCTGTTAGCCTATAAAACGCAAAATAGATTTGCTAAGACTATATATATATATATATGAATGTTTGTGGGTTAGGTTGTCTATTATAGAAACGGGAAAGCACCCGGAACGGACAGCGAGCGGGAACAGAAAAGCAAGCGTGAGAGGGAATGGGAGAGCAAACGTGAGCGGGAACGGGGCAGCGACCGGGACGGGAAAACGACCGGGAGCGGGAAAGCGACCGGGAGCGGGAAAGCGACCGGGAGCGGGAAAGCGACCGGGAGCGGGAAAGCGACCGGCAGTGGGAAAACGACCGAAAACGGAAAAGCTAACAGGAGTGGGAAAGCAGGTGGGAAAGGAAACGGGAGAGAAAGAGACAAACATTAGAAAAACCTCAAAAAACCTGGGCAACGCCGGGTATCTCCGCTAGTACATACATAAACACACACACAGACACACATACATGCACATACACATACATACATACACACATACATACGCACATACATATATATATATAGTTCCCGCTCGCTCACCCGCTCCGCTCCGCTCATTTTGTGACGGATTTCAAAAATTTTTTTTTTAGTTTTGATTTTCATTGACTCTCAAGGTTGTGTGAAAATTTCATTAAGATCGGATGAATGGTGTAGCAATGCATAAAGGACATTAACATAAATACAAACATTCATTTTTATATATATAGATATATATATATATATATATATATATATATATATATATATATATATATATATATATATATATATATATATATATATATATATATATATATATATATATATATATATATATATATATATATATATATACATATATATACACATTCAACGAGCATATTTTTTGAAGCATTTCGTATACGGAGATATACTATAATATACACACGCACACGAACTACACGCCCACAATTGAGCACACGTGAGCAAATGCACTCATGATAAATGCATGTTGCATGGGCGCAAGTTTAATCTCAAAAGTTTTTCGACTGCCTCGTGTCTGGCAAGCCAAAGTTGATATGGAATCTAAATCTGAAATAGCTTCGCCTACTCTTCTCGTACAATTTCTGCTCAAATCTAATTTCGAATAAGCAACTGCGCAGATGTTTGAAACTATTTCATTGACATTTTTTTGAAATAATTCCGTCAAGAGAAATCGGTCCGACATGTTGACGCCCGAGTGGTTATAAAGAATCACACGGATTATTGTCATGTACATCCTTTGTTCTTTTCTTTTTAAATTATAATTTTTTGTCGCAAACTCAAATCTCGTCCTAGCAGGAATATGATTTGTAATAAATTATTTTACATTGAAGGTAGCTCGTGCAATTCCTAATTAAGTCGCTTTTAATTCATAGAAGCTGCATTGAATGTGAGGAGAGTTTTGATTTATCGATTGATTGCTCGGTCTCTCCAGGTACCTACTTCGGTCTGACTGCAGTGTTTGTTCGGATTTCAAATTGGACGTTGAAATGGAACAAACAATGCCTCCCATTTGCCTACAAGCATTCATTCCCGGTTTTCACGCTCGGTTCACTTTTAGTATGCAAACATGCACTCGACGTTGACGTGGTAAATTAATGTTTTCTGAAAGTTTTCCTTGTTTGCAACGGTGATTACATGTTATCGAAAGATAGGGAACGTCTTGGAAGAATTAATTTCTATCAAGAAAATAATTGATTGTTTGTTTCTTCTCAACCACGCATGCACATGACATATTTTCAACGTGTGCAGACAAGGAATAATCCCAACAACTGAAACTCATTTTGATGCTAAAGCACTTTGTCCTTAATATAAGCCTCACCTTTTGAAAATTTCGCTTTCACCGTTGTAAACATTTTACTGCCAAACTTTCTAGTTACTCCACGAGAGTTTGAACATAAATAGATAATGGATTTATTAGCGAAATGTAATGAATTTTTGTTGAAGTCTTTCCTAAAACTTCATATAAAATCTCTGACAATAAAATAACTCCACTGTGGAGTAATGATGTTATGAGAATGCTCCAAATGTTTTCAACACAATCGAATAATGCTCGGCGCTGAAACCGAGATAAGAACTCTGGACTAATTTGTTTTATATTAAATTCTCACAAATATGTTTCAAAAACAATTTATTAAATTATACAAGATGTAAAAACTGAAATCTACAACTTAAATAATTCATTTTTAGTGGCACCCATGGATCCAAACATTCCGATTGGTTTTACGCCAGCCTCTACACTCGACTCTCAAAACCTCAAGGACCACATCACTGCCTTTTTCCAGGTGTCGGACAACAAGTTGGCATTGAAATTATTCGGTAATAAAAGCGCTTTGTTAAGAGAGAAACAACGTCACAGAGCTGCAGGTAGCTGGATTATTCATCCGTGCAGTAATTTCAGGTGAGAAGTTGTTGATGTTGATGTTGATTTATTAAAAATGGGTCAGGCTGACGAGTCACTTTTTCGTTGTTTTCATTTAAAATAATTTCTTAGTTCTATATGCATCTTTTGGAGCTACGTTGAATGACTAATTTTAAATAATTTGTGTTTTAAGAACTTTAGAGCTTAAAAGGGTGCAATTTCTATGAAACAAATACGTATTAATTTTGGTGTAACTTTATTTTAATATATAAAAATGCTTAAAAAACTGAAAACCTCCTCTCTACAAAATAGCATTTGAGGTCAAATACTTATGTAATGTTATTATTATTAAACAGATAATATATGTTGATTATGTTTTTCCATCGATCGGTAAGTAACGTCCCTAAATTTTTGTTTAACACTTCATGAGACATGCTATTATAAATGGTTTTTTTTTAATTTGTGTAACTGCTAAACTATTAACAGCTCTCAAATTAAAAATACCAGTAGCGTAACCAAAATTTGCTCATTATCATTATCATTATCATTATCATTATCATTATCATTATCATTATCATTATCATTATCATTATCATTATCATTATCATTATCATTATCATTATCATTATCATTATCATTATCATTATCATTATCATTATCATTATCATTATCATTATCATTATCATTATCATTATCATTATCATTATCATTATCATTATCATTATCATTATCATTATCATTATCATTATCATTATCATTATCATTATCATTATCATTATCATTATCATTATCATTATCATTATCATTATCATTATCATTATCATTATCATTATCATTATCATTATCATTATCATTATCATTATTATTATTATTATTATGAGTAGAAAACCTATTCTAAAGAAATCTGAATCCAAAACAGACTCTGTGCTTGATTTGATGCATACTGATATCTGTGGACCAATGTCTACCTCAACACTCAGTGGCAACAGATGTTTCATGACTATGATTGATGATCATAGTAGATACACAAAAAGTTTATTTGTTGAAATACAAATATGAAGTGTCGTCAAAAATTCAAGAGTATGTCAAGTATGTTCAAACAAAATTCAGAAACACGCCAAAACAATCAGATCAGACAGATGAGGTGAGTACACAAGAGAAGAACGAAAGTTTTTTTTGAAAAATGAAGGCATTCAGACTCAACTAACAAATCCCTACACACCTCAACAGAATGGTTGGGCTGAAAGGAAAAATAGATACTTAGTTGAAATGGTAAGGAGCATGTTAATTGATTCAGGCCTGCCCGACAAAAATTGGGGAGAAGCAGTCATCACGGCGAATCACCTGCAGAACAGGTTACTAGTTACAGGGCGGGAAGAAACACCCTACCAGATTTTGAATAAAAGAAAACCAAATTTAAATTACATCAGAAAGTTTGGTTGCAAAGCATATGTTTCAATTCCTGCAAATAAAAGACACAAGCCCAACGATAAAGCTAAAAAGTTAATTTTTGTTGGTTATGAGGAGGGGACAAAAAGTTACCGTTTGCTAAATCCCGAAACAGACAAAATCAAATCACTATCAGTAAAGATGTCATTTTCATTGAAGGAGACCCCATGCAAATCAAACAAGAACTCAACAGACAGTTAATTTTGAACCTGCTAATGAAGAAAGTTTTGTGGAATTAACACTTGAAGATGATTTTATGGATCATGATAAGGCACCGTTTCAAAGAAATGAAATTGAATTAAACAACGATAAAGAAGCAACACAGTTAATCCCAAAAGAACAAGCAGAACACAGAAGATCCCAACGACCAAACAAAGGAAAACCACCAGAAAGGTTTGAGGTTATTCATAAAGTGGCAGTCAACCCGATTGTACCTAAAACCTATGAAGAAGTTATATCCTGTACAGAAGCTGAACAGTGGATTGCAGCAATGAATGAAGAACAAAACCTATGAAGAAGTTATATCCTGTACAGAAGCTGAACAGTGGATTGCAGCAATGAATGAAGAACAAAACCTGGATTTTGACAAATTTACCTGAGGATAAAACAGCTATTGGAAGTAAATGGGTCTACAAAATAAAAACAGATTAAAATGAAAACATTGTCAAATATAAAGCTCGTTTAGTTTCCTAAGGCTATTCCCAGAAATATGGTGACAGTTTTGATGAAGTATTTGCACCGGTCGCTAAAACAACGACTCTTCGAGCATTATTAACTATAGCTGGTCAGAAGAAAATGATTGTTAAGCATTATGATGTGCAGTCAGCTTACATCAATGCCAATTTGTCTCATGAAGTTTACATGAAACAACCTGCACCTTTCGGAAATAACAATCTTGTATGCAAACTTTTAAAAAATTTATATGTACTGAAACAAGGAGCCAATGAATGGAATAAGAAACTCTATGAATTTTTTTTTACTAATCAGTGTTACAGCAGAAGTGAGAATGATATGTGTCTATAATCTAAAAGAGATAACAAAAACCTGATATACTTATCCATTCATGTTGATGATCTTATTGTGGCTGCAACTGATGTATCAATGATTGAAGAATTCGAACAGAAGATGAATAAAGTTCTTATTTTAATAGATCTGGGATATTTAAAGTATTATATCGGAATTCAGTTTCAAAGATATCAAGATGGTATATTTTTGTTGAATCAACAGAAGTATATTAATAATAAGCTGCAGTAATTTAATTTGACCGAAAGCTGACCATCAAACATACCGATTGATACTGGATACCAAAAGATACAAGAACCACAGGAATGTTTCAGAAATAAAGAAGTTTATAGAAGTGCCATTAGATCTCAATTGTACTTGTCGACAAACACCAGACCAGACATTACCGTTAGAACTTCAATTCTTGCAAGATGTGTCAGTGACCCCAAACAGTGAGACTGGAATAAAGTTAAAAGAATATTTAGATACCTGAAATACACCAAGCGAAAACAATTAAAATTAGGTTCTCTGAATGATCAACATGTCAAACAGCTAATTGGGTATGCAGGTGCTGACTGGGGAGGTGATGTGAATGATAGAAAATCTAACACAGGATTTTGCTTTAACCATGGCTTGCAATACAAGTGCGTACATAACAATTATTGTCAATTATTAACAAAAAAACTGCGGTGCTGCTGTATGTTTGACCTTTAATAACTCCAGAACTAACGAAGGGGTCTGAAATAGCAAACATTTGTCACCCAGAGAAGATTTATAAAAAAAAAAACGAAAAGAAAGATAAAATCTTTGGGGTATCCAGCTAGTTTTCACTAATTGGAAATAAAATTAGCTAGAACTGTTACACAATCTAAACGTTCCACAACCTATATAATTGAACTTAATTAATTTAGAACAAAAAATAAGTAAAAACTTACTTTAATCAAATCCCACTTGAGTAGTTCGATGATAAAACTTGATACGTGAGGGTCACAACGTGCTAAAGAAAATGTTAGAAAATGTTAAATTAAAGCTTAAAATCAGAATTCTAAGAATAAAACCAAATTAGAAATTTTAGCGGATATGTAATAAACCATTATGATGCATCATTGCAGTAAATTTGTCATAAATTCGGTCTTGGAACATCCAATTAGATTTATTTCCATGGAAACAGAATTGTATTACGCATGAATGTTTATTGATTCGTTCTATGGAAAAGTATAAAAATTTTAATTTGATGTTATTACGTTAGGTTCTATTGGGACTTGTTTATGCTGGTTCTTCTGATTGCCAACCTCATCATATTACCTGTAATCATTTCCTTCTTCTACGATGATCTTAGTACACACTGGATCGTCTTCAACACTGTTTCTGACACTGTATTCCTTACTGACGTCATCATCAACTTTCGTACAGGCGAGTTAAATTATTTTCAAAACAAATTATTCATCTATTCATCACGCTTCGATGCAATGCAAGTTACAATAATTAGCAATTTAGTAATATCCTACTTTGCTAATTCTCTAGCAGTCTCTTGTTTTGATTATAGAATTCATTCTTTATAAATTTTTATTATTTTAAACTTTTATGATGGATGAACAACGGATGATTTATATAAGAATTTGTTATTCATATAAAATTCCGTATTTATAGATTTGAATCTGAAAGTTTAATATCTAAAGCAGCTTATACAAACATATGGAAATGATAAATCGCGTTGTCAAAAAGATCGATTGTATCGCGGATTGACTTCAAGAAAACTGACATGCGCAGAAATTGTTTGACCTCCAGGTGATGACCTTATTGGCCCACGTGACATCTTGTCAGCGTTACTATAAAAGTCTTCGAACTTTTTAGAAAATCCTAGTAATCTATTTAAATATTTTGCGTTCATAATAAATTATAAGTTTCTGTTGTTTTTATATACCTGTTCATTTTAGTCACTTATACAAAGTTCCTTAAAATATTTGTATGTTGACAAAGCGGCCTTAAAAAACTTTTACTCTCTGTTACTTTACTTATAACCTTCAACGCAATAATGCATAGTTGTTTTTATTAGAATGTCATTACAGATAGTTCCAATTTAACTTCCGTTCTTTTGATTGAGTCATTAGACTCGAATTATTTTTTTTTATTTATTCCAAACAAATAAAATTTAAAAAAGCTTGAAAGATGATGCAGGAAAAATGCTCCTTCAACGATTTTGATCATTCGCTGCTTTGACACAAGGCTTACGTGAGATCGCTTGAACATGAAAATATCTGACAGCGAGATCAGTTCGACATTCTGGCGACTTGAACTTTTCTTCAGATGGAAAGCTTAAAACCATATTGGAATTATTGAACTTTAAGAATGTGGTTGGCCCTAGTCATTTAGGATAACCTGTCTTAACTCGGTGAGGTAGTTAAAAAAGTAGAACGGTTTTATTGGCTTTTATTTTACGTTTGCGTTTGGTTAAATAGAAATGAAGTTAATTGAACGCAGACGTGGACCGGTGAACCTCTTCGAATCTAAAAAATAAAATAAAGAATTATTTTGAAAAATTTAAAAAAAGCTTTTATAAAAGCTCTAAAAAATTAAAAATAAAATATAATCACAAAAACGTGGGTGATATAGTTGCGATCATCGAAGTGCAAAAAAAGCGCCCCATGCTTTTATGTTTGTAATTTATTTTTTATTTTTTAGAACATTTTATAAATATGTGTTTTAATTTTTTAAATTATTTTTTATTCTCTATTTTGTAGTTCTTCTAAGTAATGAAAACCTTTGCCAGCAAAGTATATCGCGTATACTAATTTTAAGAGCAATCATTAATTTTTTTAATTAATATTGTTAACGTATTCTGAATACAACTAGATTCCAAATTTCACTTCGAAAGCATACTGGGAAGTGGGTCAAAATGTTATTATAAACTTTGCTGCAGTATTTAACGGACACGTGAAGCTACAGAAAAACGTTTATTAACGGATCTGGTTGAATTGAAGCAGAATGTAATGATCGATGCTGTCAAAAGTCGCTGACAGACTTAACAGGAATAGTTTCTTGTATTTGGCAAAACGAAATATAGTAATAGTAGTAGTAGTAGTAGTGGTAGTGGTGGTGGTGGTGGTGGTAGCGGTAGCAGTAGCAGTAGCAGTAGCAGTAGTAGTAGTAGTAGTAGTAGTGGTGGTGGTGGTGGTGGTGGTGGTGGTGGTGGTGGTGGTGGTGGTGGTGGTGGTGGTGGTGGTGGTGGTGGTGGTGGTGGTGGTGGTGGTGGTGGTGGTGGTGGTGGTGGTGGTAGTAGTAGTAGTAGTAGTAGTAGTAGTAGTAGTAGTAGTAGTACTAGTCAAGTAGTAGTACTCGAGCGAACGAGCAGTGCGGACGTGCGGCTTTTGCTCCGACGTTTTACTTTGAATTTATAAAGTTTGTTGTTTTTTAACAATGCTTTTACTGTTTTAAACGTGTCCCCTACCTGCCCAGTGGGTCGGTGAGTACCTGAAATAACTTTTTTTTAAAAGGGGAAAATCGTAGGTTGCGATAAATTAATCGTTATATTTTTTGTCTAACGATCTCTATCGATTTGACTACGCAACCTACAAAACAAATTTATCTGAGCCATGGACGATGAAGAAACTTCGAATAGCAGTTTACATAATTTTTCAATGAAAACTTTGAAAATTACTTAAAATGTCAACGTGGAACGCAAAGGTTATAATTTGAGGCATAAAACTGCTCAAAATACAAGGAGTGTTCCTCCTCTAAGCGTTCACTCTGCCTTCGATGTTGTGTCTCCTGTACAACAACACGTTATAGCTGAACATGTTGATACGATTGAAAAGCCAAAATGTCACTTTTGTTCTGCCACTTTCAACACAGAGAAGGGTGTAAAACTACACGAGGTCAAAAAACACCCAAGAGAATATCATGCCGAAAGAGCTGGTAAATCTTACTCAAAGTCAAGATGGCTCGAGGAAGAATCTAAGATGTTGGCAAAATTAGAAATGGAATTAGCTGGGGTTGGTGTGAAACGAATAAATATTGAACTACAGAAAAGATTTAATCATCGTACGTTAGAAGCAATTAAATGTCATAGAGGACTTCCAGAGTGCAAGACGTTTTTGCAGCAATATGATGACAGATCGCAGGATATTTCTGGCAAAAGTTCAAACAGGGACAACGACACCGATACAGTTCAACACAGAATTATTCCAGACATAAAATCAGATTGGAAAAAGTTGGCTGAGGCAGAACTTCAATTAACCGTAAAAGAAAAGAAACGAATTAATCTTGTTTTGCACGATCATTTTCCTGCTCTGACCACTGACGCCATCAAAAGAATAAGAAACACTTCACAATATCGAATATTTTTGCAATCCTTTCTAATCTCAGAAATCCCAGCAGCCAGAGTTCCTGATATAAATAACCATTTTTTAAATAATTCTTTTCCTCACGATACAACTAGCAACGACAGAGAGAGCTCTTTGAATTTGAAACAGTTTGTTATAGAAAGGTATCGACTCTTCACATTGACGGAAGACGAATTCTCCAGCCCTTTGAATGCCAGGACAGATGCGGAAACAAAACGAAATCTCCTCGAGAAAGAATTCAATGATTGGTTTTCAGATAAAATATCTCCTCTCATCGAGGCTGACAGACTCAAAATGGTAAAAGTCCGAAACGACAAAAAAATTACTACAAAAAAAAATCCAGTTTTGAGTGCATCTGAAAATCACACCAGGAAGTTTGTCAAAACGGAAAACAGTTAATCAAAAAGAGCTAAAAAACAGAAAGAAAGACGCGAGTGCTATTCAAGAGTGCAACAGCTGTTTAAAAAAAATTTAGCTCTTGGTGCTCGCTCGGTTCTGAATGGTGATTATGAACAAGAGGTCAGGCCGGTTCCTCACGATCAGCTGCTTGAGTATTGGGAAAGAGTTTTTATTCAGGACTCTAAAGTGGATGTGAGACCAGTTGTCGTTACTTCAGCAGTGAAATATGAAATGGAATCGCCGGTCACCAGTGGAGAGCTAATAACAGCTATAAAGAAGCTTAAAGATTAAGCTCCTGGAATTGACGGCGTGAAGAAAAGCCATCTCTGCAAAGTTGCAATTGAGGAGTTGGCGGCACACATGTCACTGTGGCTTTTGACAGGAATGCCTCCCTTGGCATTAAAAATTGGCATTGTAACCTACATTCCAAAGAAGAAAGGAACAGAAAATCCATCCGAGTTCAGACCAATTACAGTCAGCTCGATCATCAGTCGACCATTTCATCGCGTCCTCTGCAGGCGCATGGAGCAGTACTGGCCCTTGTCACCACGACAGAAAGCATTCCGTTCGGGAGATGGCCTTGCGGACAATATTTGGTTGGTTAAATCGTTGATTCGTAAAAAACGAGAGCAGTTACGGAAATTGAATTTGACGTTTGTTGATGTCAGTAAAGCTTTCGACACAGTTTCACAAGGATCAATTATTAGAGCGGCGACTCGTCTCGGAACACCTCCGTTGCTTCTCAAATATTTGACTGATTTGTATAACGGTTGCTATGTTCACATGAAACTGGGAAAAGAAAATAGTCATAAAATCCCAGTTAACAGAGGTGTGAAACAGGGTGATCCCATGTCACCGCTCTTGTTCAATGCAGTGATTGATATGATAATGAATGAAGTTGATCAGTCAATCGAAGTTTCTGGAAACGAGGATTCTGTCAAATGTAATTACATCGCCTTTGCTGACGATTTAGTTCTCATGTCGTCAACTGACGTAGGAATGCAAATGCTGGTGGAACAAGTTGAAAGTGCTCTAGCAAATGTTGGCTTGCACATGAATCCCAGCAAATGCGCGTCGTTAAGAACTGAAGTCACAAGCAAAAAAAAACTATGGATTGTAAACCCCCACTCATATCTAAAAGTGCAAAATTCCAATATAAGAACTTTGAATATTGAAGAAACGTACAAGTATCTTGGTACTGAAGTTGGACCAAAAAAAATAGTTACTTCAATTGCCAGTTTTATTCAAAGTTCTTTACACGCTATATCAAGAGCACCACTGAAACCATTTCAAAGAATGTATATTCTCAGAGCGCATGTCTTGCCAAGTTTGGTCCACCATCTGACATTCGATTTTATAACGATGTCTTCACTAACTGCCGCCGACTTACAAATTAGAGCTGCCGTGAGGCGCTGGCTTAGGTTGCCAAAGGATACGCCTGTGCCATTCTTCCATGCTCCTCTTAGAAGCGGAGGGCTGGGAATTTTGCAGCTGAGGCAATGGGCCCCTATTCTGAGACGAAAAAGACTCAATAGCTTATTAACTCAGGCTAAATATGGCAACGATGTGTTTTTGATGAATGTTCTGCAGGAAAGTCTATCTGTGTTATCAGAAATTAGGAAATTCGGAAGACTTGGGAGTGGAATCGAAGGTGCTCAAAAATCACTACAACTAAAAACAACTGAAAATCTTTATAAATTTGTAGATGGTTATGGTTTGAAGTCTTTTTCATCAGGAATAGGATTGAGTGACTGGATCGTAGACGGAGTGAACAGAGTGCCATCAGATGTATTCATCAAGTGCATTAAAGTTCGTGCAGCCGTTCTCTACAACAAGCTTAGGGCGTCGCGAGGACGACCATTGGCCGATACGTCATGCGACGCTGAATGCAGAATACCTGAATCATTAGGACACATGATTCAAATCTGTCCCAAGAGTGATGGACCTAGGCGAGAACGTCACGACATCATCGTTCGCAAACTGGAAGAAAAATTCCAATCAAAGGGATTCATCACAAAAGTAGAACCGCGAATTAAAACCGAAATGGGTTTGAGAATTCCGGACCTTTGTGCATGGAAGGATGACCAATATTTTGTATGCGACGTTTCTGTTGTTTCTGATCTTGCAAACCTGAATGAGGAACATGACAGGAAAATCAGAAAGTACGATATCAGGGACGTCCACGCATGGATGAAAGAAAACAACCCAGGTCAGGCTCTCAACTTAAAGCCTGTCATTACAGCTTTTGTGTGCAATTGGAGGGGGGTGATGTCAGAGAAGTCCTACAAGTTTTGGACTAGCTTTGGTGTCGGGAAAAAATTGTTGACTTACTATATACTTTCAGTGTTATTAAATACTTACAATATTTGGAAATTCTTTAAATGTTGTACATGGAGAGTAGGTCGGCGACGCAACAAATTGAAGAATGTTGGAAAACGTTGAATTATTTTTTGCATGAAATTGTATGTTTTACCGAGTGTAGAAATTTCATGGTTCAGATTTATAATCGTCTCGGGGAAATCTCAGGCCCACGTGGGGACGTGAAATATTTTTGTCAAGTTTATAGGACATTTTATTCTTATGTTTATTTTGTCCTGGCTGTAAATTATTGGATTTTTGAAATCTGAGAAAATAAATGATTGAACAGTAGTAGTAGTAGTAGTAGTAGTAGTAGTAGTAGTAGTAGTAGTAGTAGTAGTAGCAGCAGTAGCAGTAGCAGTAGCAGTAGCAGTAGCAGTAGCAGTAGCAGTAGCAGTAGCAGTTGCAGTAGCAGTAGCAGTAGCAGTAGCAGTAGCAGTAGCAGTAGCAGTAGCAGTAGCAGTAGTAGTAGTAGTGGCAACTAGATTCTATTGTACTGATTAGTACTCATTTCAACCAATTTACTCGGTCTTTTTACTTCATCCAGTCTGCACTCAGTTTACCCAGTTTGTTTTTAATTCGACTTCAAGTGTGAACATTAAGCCAGTACTAGAAATGGTTAAAAACCGAAGCGCAGCTTAAGTTAACCAAACCAGAAGCCGAGTTTTGGAACAACGGAACTTAAAATGAAAGATCACAAATACTTATGCTAAAGCTTAAACAGAACCAAACTCAAATTAACTGAAAAGTCGAAAGTGACTAAAACCCACACATTTCAAAGCAGTAGCGCACCCATGAATTTGTTGTGGGTTTTGAGAAATCTGCTTAAATTTTAATATTTTTAAACCATTTCAAATTGTTAATAAGTTATTACTACAGATATATAATGTTTGAGTTTAAAAATAGAACAATATTATTGTGAATTCAAAAATTTAAATAATTAAAACAAGTCAAAAAGTGTTCAATATTAGTTGGAAATATAAGCTACTAGCTGGGTTACCCGGCGTTGCCCGGGGATTTTAAAGGTTTTTTATCGTTTTTCTCTCTGGCTCCCGTTTCCTTAACCGCTTGCTTTCCCGTTCCAGGTCGCTTTCTCACTCCTGGTCGCATTTCTGCTCACGGTCGCTTTTCTGGCCCCGGTCTCTTTTACTTTTCCCGATCCCGGTTGCTTTTACGCTTTACCGCTCCAGCTTGTTCTTCTTTTCCTGCTCGCTCTTCCGTTCCTCCATTCAATGTGGCTTAGATGGGCTGTAGCGGAATGCTGTGCACAGTCATCAAAATTGTGCTGTTCTCTTGTTAACACTTTGTTGTTTGGTTTGCTCGTTTATTTACGTCTGAACTTCCTCAATTTTAATTAGTGTTCTTTAATGTATTGGTTCCACTCTGCAAGTGTGATCTTCTGCAAAGGCTTATTATGATTGACTAAAGCTGAAAAAAAAATTTATTAGTTAATGCTGCAATAATGTTAAAATCCGCTCATATATCTCAACAGGTTATATTTATTTTAAATACTTGTAAGATTATAAATGCTTACAATAGATTTATCACACACTGTTCAACAGCTGCTTTTCGAAAAATCGCTAGTCTTAGTTTTTGAGTTGTTCTTAGTTTTTAAGTGTCATGTCTACAGAAAGCATATAACGCTACATGTGGCATGTTAATAAATGTTGGGCCGTGGCTTTGAAAAATGTGATATAAAACACAGATTGAAATAAAACATGAAGTAATAATAATATTAAAAACCTTCAAAGCATTAACTTAATGAATTTTCCGAGAGTTTTCTGAGATCATCAATTTGGAACAATCGAAGAGTACCACTTTTATTTAGCAAATGATGCCATTATAAATTGAAAAAAGCAGCAGCAGATTGATAGGCTGGCTTGAGAACTTTGTTCATGATTTTGTTGAAACACAAAAATACTGCACTTGCTTTCATTTCTTTCAAATTTCATGCACCTCATATATCAGTGAAACTTTTACAATAAATTGGTGTTGCTTGTAAGATTTTCTTTAAAAAGTAATTTTCTTATTCCCTCTGAAAAGTAAAAAATAAAATAAGACCGATAAATTAATTCATAATCTTATAGTCATAACTACTCGTCAATAATAAATTAATACCAAATCGGCTAATGCCATAACTTAAAAAACACTTACCTGCCCAAACAATTTCTCATTTACTGATTTTGTTAAGTCTGGAACTCTTTTTGTGAAGCACAAAATATCTCTAAAATTTAGAGTCTAAATAGAAAAAATTCCACCTGCAATTTATTGATTAGTCCTGAAAACAAAAGTTATCTGGATTTAAAAGATATACTCACTCACAATAAATTTTTCAATTTTCTTTTTTAAGTCTGTAAAGCACAAAATAATATCTGTTAGACTAAAAGTAGCACAAAATAATATCTGTTAGACTAAAAGTAGCACAAAATAATATCTGTTAGAGGTTAGACGGTCTAGTCTAACCTTTAGACTGGTAGAGCGATAATGAAAACCTGACACACAACGACCGAAACAATTTACAATTTAATATATACACAACAATAATAATTAGAAAATTAAATAATATAAGAATAGTAGCATAAGTTTATTAATTACTTTGATTTCGAGAAACCGAGACGATAAACAGCGAATGTAAACAAAACATAGCTCTGATACAATAGCGAAAATATTAAAAAAAATTAATTTTCTAAAACATTCAAAAACATTTGAACGATATACAGTAATTTAAAAAATTAAAAAAAAAAATATTATAATAGTACTTTTGATATTGATATAAGTAAAATAA